>OZ010792.1:567047981-567457443 GCA_963932465.1 Maratus speciosus
AGGTTCTACTGTAATTAAAAAAATACTGTCGGTGTCCCTGTAAACGGGTTTCCTCGTTTCCAAGGCCGAATCAGCTGATGTTAAGACATCTAATGGACGTTTTTGTGTTTGATTCAATAAGATCAGTTAAACATTGGAAAAATAAGCTAATGTAAGATGAACTAAGTAAACAGAGTCTTAGACTCCCGGTATTTTTTAACAACGCTATAAGAAATGTCTTAAATAAGACATTTTAAATGTATCGTTTTAAATATGACGTAATTTTCAACAAAGTTTTCTTTCTCTTTTTAATATTCACATAAAAATACTTTTGTTGTTGTAAACGAAATGTTATTATTTGCGGTGTCTTAGAATTGGTAACAATAGTTAAAAACATCATCTCGAAATATGAAGTAAATGTCTCGTGTAAATATACTTTTAAATTTAAACTGATTGGCAATAGTATTATTTGGCCAATTTAAATAGGACGTAATTTCCACCCATTTACTGCTTTCAAAGCACATATTAATTAATTTATTATTTTAAAGTTAAATACAATTTTTACGACGTAATTTTCAATATTATTTTTCTTCAACACGTAATCATTTAATTCTTATTTTATAGTTATTTTTCTGTTTTTTATAGTGACGTATAAATAAATTTTTTATTGAAAGAAAATAGCGTTCTTTTCGCTGTTTTTACAATTGACAACAATGAATTATGATAGGATTTAATAGAAGGAAAACTTTTATTAATAACTTTTTAAGTTTTTATTCGATTTTCATAAAATTTGAAATCACTCGACAAAATTCTGCTACGATTCTATATGTTAAATTTCAAACCATTCGGTTGGGTAGTTTTTGCGCTAATATATGCGGAAAGACAGATAGACAGACAGACGGATGGATCATACGACGACTATAGGTGTTACGTATTTATATAATTACGAACGCACCTAAAAAACAAATGCTGTGAAATCGAAATTTATTAATCAGGTGTTGCCACCATCAGTATGACGTTAATACTACACACGGACATATTTTGCTTTATAATATAGATTGCTAACATGACAAGTAAATCTTTTTTGAAGTTCTAAGTGAAATAAAGAAACCAATTTTCTGATTATAACCGTCTGTTACATGCTTTTAGCTTACAATATCTATTGTCAGAAAATAACACAAAAAATAGACATGAACGTGTCACTGGAACAATGTAGAAAAGACACTCGGTGGCAGATATTAGAAGCAAAAGAAGAAAAATATTGACAGATATTTTCTAGGACAGATTTTTCATATTCTAGCCATATTAATGATCAGAAGCCTCCAAACAATTAATTACATTCATTGTATCCAGAAGTTATAGGAAATATACTTTATTATCTGGATAACAATATGTTTAGTTCGAATGGATTGTATGTCGGACGATAAATAATAAAAAATAATAATGAGTATAAAGTAAAAATAATTTTATAGAAATACACTTTTTTATAAGCATTCAGTGTTTATCTTATCTGTTTATGTCGCCTAATTTCAAGACTGCAATTCATGATTTTTCTAACAAAAATCCGTTATAATGCCTTTATTTTACCGTGGGCACTAAACCGGATTATGGGAACTTCGCAGTTTTTTTACGCTTTTTAGAAAACACGAGCTAGTGAATTTATTTTTTAAAATAAAACATAATTTTTGTTCTGTTTCTTTTTTTAAGATGCGCCAAAAGAAAAAAAAAACATTTAAACTATTATTTAGGACTTTTAAATTGATTTCTTTATGAACAAAAACAAATTAATTAATATGAAACTATTAATGTGCTGTTACGATGATATTTAATAATTACTAAAATAATGAAGATAGACTTAAATTAATAACATTAATGATTAGATAGATTCAAAAAGTTTTATGCCCTTTGGTGAAAGCATGCTTCGTTGGAGAACTTTATGGGATTAAGAAATTTAGCATCATTCTCTATCCTCCTTAGCATGTCTGTTGCAAAGTCCAACCTCCTAGGCCTATCATCTAGTTCCAAGGCTTGAACAGTTTGAACTTTGTAAGCATACAGTCTTAATCTTTTCCTAAGAACCTTGTGCACAGTCTGAACTGACATATCTGCTGATCTCCTCACAGTCCTAGTTCTGTGTAAGAGTGTGACGCGTTCAACATCAACATCACTTATCTGTGAGATCAGCGGCAAGAGACTTGGATATAGTAGCGCCAACTTTTCAAAAATATTGAGTGGGCTTAAAATTTTTGGAATAAAATAACACATATAATTTTTTCCCTTAGCGTGTATGTGTGTGGGGAGAGAGAGGAGGAGCAAATGACTAAAGATAATTCGAAATTAAATTATTTTTTTCTAAGCAAATTTTTAAATTATTATAATTTAATTATAATTTTATAAATAATTTTATTGATTTATATCTTGTAAGTTCTTCCTTATAAGTGCATTAATATTTATTTTAAATGACATTGGAATTGCTAAATATTGAAAGTGCAAAAAAACTAAATGGCAAAAAAAGCATACATTTTAGACACCTAAGTGTTTTGTCAATTCAAATCATTAAAACAGATGACAAATTATGCAGGAAATTTGTTTTCGTGCGAAATGTAACTCTACATCCGCTGAAGGGGTTTTCCGTGCTCCTGTAACTCTAATGGATGTCCTTACTATTTTTCAAAGAAAACTATTTTGAGAAAGTTAATAAAACCAAATTTCATTTCAGCGATTCAATAATTTAAAAAATAAATTATGAATTAAATCAATTGAAATTGGGTGGGTTGGAGAGATCCAATTATTGGGTGGGCTCGCGCCCCATGGGTCCTTAAAAGTTGGCGCCACTGCTTGGATATGTCAGTTTCGACTGTGCACATGATTCTGTGGAAAAGATTAAGATTGTATGCTTATAAAGTTCAAATTGTTCAAGCCTTTGAACCGGACGATAGGCCTAGGAGGATGGACTTTTAAACAGACATGTGTGAAGGGGAAACCCCTCACACTTTAAATTTGAGATATGGCCAGACGTAAAAGGGTAGTACATTGGGATGTCTCACAAAACCCATATTTGTGAGCTCTAATCCCCATGACTGCAAACAGATTCAGCAAAGTAAAGATGAAAATTTTATTGAAGAAATGTTGACAAAATATACTTATGGGGTGGACCGCTTAAAAAAAACGTGGGTTACACAGTCACCGTATCAGGCCGAATGAATACCTTTACATATCGAATGCACGCCACATTCACTGAAATACCAAGCCAATATGAGAGTTACGCAAACGCCAAATTATCCGTTGCATATAAAAACAATGGGAGAGAATTTAAAATATTGGCGAATAAACTGATAAAGACAAAATTGTGAAAATAACTTAAAGCAACCCTACCAAAACATTAACAATACGTAAAATTTATTTATATTATAGATGTCAAATATAATTTTATGATTAAATTTATTGCCTGAGTTAAAATGCGAGAAATGTATAACATCACCCTTGTTAATAAAAGTGATTGCTTTCTTTTATAAACAACGCAAAGGAAAATTACCCACATAAATATTGTAACTAAAATAGATTAGTATTAAATTAATATCGAACTGCCAAGAGTGCAATTATCGTAAATCTCCCATATAGTTTGTTGACTTGCAGATATAAAATAGCGAAAACAAAATGGTAATGAATCATTTCGTTAAAAAGACATGTTTATTATTTAATGTTTTACTTCCGAAAAAGAGACCGAAAGAGACGAAAAATAAGCCTGAAATTACTTTTTAACAAATCCAGTTATTACTGACTGAATACATGGAAAGAAAAAGTAAGATTAATTTAAAAAGAATAAAAGGACAATATATGGTGATTGCATATGCAATGCATGATTGCATGCTTAATGTACTACACTGGTACGTCTGGCCATATCTCTAATTTAAAGTGTGTGTGTGGGGGGGGGGGGGTGAGATGATGCTGAATTTCTGAATCGCACAGTATTCTCCAACAAAGCCTGCTTTCATCTTGCTTCCATCAAGGGCCATAAAACTTTTTGAATCTGTCAAATCATTAATGTGATTAATTTTAATCTATCTTTATTATTTTAGGAAATATTAAACATTAAAATGTGTCAGACCTTTTATAGATACCCTGTATATTACACTCTTGTTTTATTATTTATATTTTCTACTTTTTAGAGGTTAAAATATTTCGTTGTTGCTGCTACATAGCCAGTTGGCATTTTTTTGGCGAGCGTGGTTTGGCGCATCATTAAATCCATTGTTGGTTTAACTCATATACAGTTGTAATCATAAATGATATTTGGTGGTTTATCATCTGTTTCCGGATAAGAGGAAAATGCCTTAAAATTAATTTATTAATTTATTATGAAGTTCTAGAAATATTAAAATGATGTATTGTCGTCGAAAATACGACTGTGAACATAATTTTTATAATTTTAGCATATCAAGAAGTAAGTGAAAAAACCCAAAATTTCCAAAATTCTAACTGAGTTAATTAAAACAGTATAAAATAACTTCTAATATAAGTTGATCACTTGTTCATGGATTTTGGAAACATACCCAATATTGCGATCAAACACTTGTCCAATATTAGCGAATTGTCGACGAAAAATTGGCAATATTTCCAATGTCACATGAATATCTGGATTAAACTAGAAATATTTTCAGATCCACGAGAAAGTTATGGAAATATTTTCCCAATATTGGTACTAGTTTGCCATTATTACCACAATAGTGCTGCTACGTTATAAATACTTCCATTGTAAAGCAAATGAACACAACAATAAAATAGTATTATGCCAATGTTTATTTTTTTTTGCAACATCGCAGGAATATTATGTAAGATCAAGCCGTAGTAGGGTAGACCGAGACATGTTGGTCCATCCGCGATATTTTCCAAACTATCCGATCGATGGCGTTACTACCAAAGCGACGTGTGTCTTTATATGTCTTCTTTCACCACAGCAGCGTCAGCAGTCAAGAAGCAATCAAACAAAAGTTACTTCAAATATTCACTCAAGTAAATGTTTTTTTTTTTTCACTTATAAATAATCGCTCCTGATTTCTTTCTAAATAAAAGTTTGACTTTGGTGAATATCAATTTAAAAGATCGTTTTTCAAAGCTTATTTTCTATCTACTGTTTCTTTAAATATTAACATAATATTTTGATACTATGATCAAACACCAAAATGGCGATATGGGGCAAGTTAGTCCATTTAATCTGGGGGATGTTATCCCACCTCTTCTAATGCCTTCTGTAGTCCCTGACCTCACAAGATTCTGATACAGGAAATGAAAAGGAAACTTCAGTCTAATAAAAAACTTCAGTTCAACCAGAAACTCCAACCATTTCTACAATCCAAGTACCACATAAAACTACAGAAAATACTCTACATTTATTGTCCTGTCATCTGTAACAGCAGTCACTATTCCCACGTCAAATGATCTGAAACCCTGGGATAAAGTTGAACAAAATACCTTTTCTTATCCTTCGTATATTTGTTATACCAATTCAAAATTAAATTTGATATTTTATGTGTTTTTTTCATTTCCGCTAGTAATAAGAAAATCAAATCGATTTAAAGGGACAACCTACCCCGTTCGATGGGACAGGTTGGCTCAGTGACTTGATGTCTTTCTGAGATTTATGTACAAAAAAAAAAAAAAATAATAAAATTAAAAATATACATATATATTGGAAAAGAAGGGCAGCAAGTCCCAGTATACCATTATATATGCATTGAAAAATAAGTTAAATTATTAAAATTGATAATATCTGTTTTCTTCGCATGAATATTGTCCACAAATGGATGTGTTAATTTCTTTATTTTTTCGAACTTATTAAAAGAACAATTTATAAATATTCTTTAACAAAATAGAGATTAATTCATAAATATATATATTTTTTTAACGTAGAGCATTTCGCAAATTATGAATGTCTTAACCATATAATAAATCTAGCCAAATCGCTATGCATTATGGCACCTTATTGTTTTTATGGCTTTGAGATCAGCTGCAATTTATGACTTTGGTATACCTTAGTTAAACAGATATAAAAATCTTATGGGTAAACACACTATAGTAATTCTTTCCGATTCGCTTTTCCTATGACAAACTATATAGGATGAAAATATGTTTTTTTCTTATTATATGAAAAGTGGGAAGATTAATGGTAAAAGCTTTTAGTCATGATTGCTAATTCTGATGTAATAATTTAGGATAAGGATAAAAAGTTTAAGAATTAATTTATGGTAAAGACAACAGATTTAAATAACTATAACAAATAATTAATGAGAGAGTGGGTTTTTTGTTTGTTTGTTTTTCTGATAATAAAATCTGTACCTTGGAGCAAAAAGGTCCAATGTCCAAAATTAAGAAATTTGAGTTAAATGCACGAATGAATTCAGGATGCGATATACAGTAATTGTTAAAAGGGTCAAAGTCCTCCCAATATTAGATCATTGAAAAAAAATATCTTGTCGATTCCAATAATACTTACTGTTAATGTAATGTGTCAAACTTAAATTGGGTTTCCTGCCATTTGAGAAAAATGGATATTGGCCCTTTTTGTTCCAAGGTACAGAAATAATCTACAGTGTACGTAACATTTGAGAACCGGATGCTTCAAAGTAGCGGTTCCCAAACGTTATCGCTATGCGAATTACCTTATACTTATAAAAATGTTCGTAATTCCCATAATATGTAAGTTACATATGAAAGGTTCACAGCCATAGTAGGCCAAGCCCATTTTGAACAAAAAATGAGATAGTCCTTTTTAGCCCAGTGGTAGGGGAGCAAAAAAAGGCCGAATTCGGAATTAATTGGGGGAAAGCTGGAAATTTAGGGTTTAGGTCTAGAATGAATATGCTATGTTTTCCCCCTCGTACTAGGTGAGCGCTAGGAAATATGTAGAGAATTATAGTAAAAAAACACGTTTTTTTGCATACCATAACAATATCTCAAAACAGCTAACTCTGCCAAAAATATTGTCAATACAAATGTTGTAGAGCTTAAAATTCTGGGTAAAATGAGTACCAATACTCAATACGTATGTTGAATATTAAGGAATATTAAAATTTTGCCTTAATCGCTAATCAATAACTTGAAGCCAAGAGAGACCAAGTTAACTTAACAATATCTCAAAATAGCTAACGCTATCAAAAACATTGTTGGTAAAAAAGTTATAGAGTCTAAAATTCTGAGTAAAATGAGTACCTACACTTAATATTTTTGTTGAATATTAAGACCGCAATTTTGAGATATTGTTAAGTTAACTTGATCTCTCCTGGCTTTCAAGCTCTTGATTTGAAATATTTTGAAATAGAATTGCGACCTTAATGTTGAACAAAAATATTAATGATGTTACTCATTTTATTCAGAATTTTAAGCTCTACAACATTTGTATTGACAATGTTTTTTATATGGTTAGCTGTTTTGAGATACTGTTAATGAAACTAAAAAAAAACGTGATTTTCGAAAATAAATATGTACATATTTTCTAACATTCACCCAAGTACGAGGAAGAAAACATAGTACGTTCATTTTAGACCTAAACTGAAGGGATTAAAACACTTTTCCAGTTTTCTCCTAATTAATTCTGAGGTCATCCCCCTGATGATGGGTCTAAAACTTTGAAGTAGAATTGTGACCTTAATATTCAACATAAGTATTGAGTGTAGGTACTCATTTTACTCAGAATTTTAAGCTCTACAACATTTGTATTGATTGACAATGTTTTTGACAGAGTTAGCTGTTTTGAGATATTGTTATGGAATGCAAAAAAACGTGTTTTTTGACTATAATTCTATACATATTTCCTAACGCTCACCTAGTACGAGGGGAAAACATAGCATATTCTCATTCTAGACCTAAACAGAAGGGATTAAAACAATTTCCAGCTTTCCTCTAATTAATTCCGAATTCAACCCCCTAACCACTGGGCTATTTAGAAGGACATAAAATCTGTTTTATCCGCTCCCACAGTGAATCAAGTCGGTTTTCTCGTACTTTCTCATATATGTCATTTGTTGACAGACTTGGTTTATTGTGGAAGTGAATAAAACAGATTTTATACATTTTCTAAATGGACTATCTCATTTTTTTTTTTTTTTTAATGGACGTGGTCTACTATGGTTGTGAACCCTTCATGTAGAATTTTGTATACTCTGTCTCTCATTTTTTTTTTTTTTTTCAAAATGGACGTGGTCTACTATGGTTGTAAACCCTTCATATAGAATTTTGTATACTCTATCTCTCATTTTTTTTTTCAAAATGGACGTGGTCTACTATGGTTGTGAAGCCTTCATATAGAATTTTGTATACTCTGTCTTACGAGAAATGCTAACTTCCGTACAAAACGTAAACATGAAAACAGTGATAAGTATTTTTAATGTAAATAACCGTAATTGTAATAAAATCATACTTTTCTTTTTTTCTTTTTTTACCATGCGAAATACGTTTATTGAAGAATATATTATAAAAGAATACGATTTAAATGTCAATGTAATTTACGGCTTTACTTTAAATCAGTGAAATAATATACCGAATATACTGAATATGCAGGCGTATAACGCAGCACAAATGACATATAAAGGCTGCGATTACACGTATTATCTTGTCACAAATCAGATATTTACTCGAAAACAGAGTTTTAAGGAGGAAAAAGTCGAAAATGCGCCGTGTGATAGTATACCTCAGCTAAATTCGTCAATGACGAACTTTCGCTATTTGTATCTGTTAGGTAGAAAAAAGAAATTTGAATAAAATAAAAGTAGAAGAGCGAAGGAATTTAAATTAATTAAAATTGGGAGTTATAAATATATTGTGTGATTTTTAATATGAATTAGAGAGGAAGTTTACTATTAAACATGGCCAAATGATCGTTAGTGGTTAGGATAAACATTGCATGTGAGAGATGTAAATAAATATAACTTGGTAACTTCATGGTAAAATATAAATAATAAACTTTAGACTCACCTGAACTAAGAAAATACTTCTTGCTTGAAAATTGTATATGTTGAACATATTTAAATTGTGCCAAGTGTTAAATATTTACTTTAGAACGTTTATAATTAATAATTCTTTAATACATAATGGTAATAAATTAATTTGCACTTTATGATAATATTAAGAGACACGTAAATCAAAACACAGAAAAATACACAAATATATTTAAATAAACAATTTTCTTTATTAAAGTAATATTTTAATTAAATGGGGGGAATGGGGAGAGAAAACGAGATGCATCTGTTCTTTACAATTATAATATCAAAATATTTCATTATTATATTCGAATATATTTAAATTTTTACTCTATAGAATATCGAAAGTACATAGAATTTTACTTCAACAACATTAAAGATAGATTAATGCTGATCATTTCAATATCGTCATTCGTTATGATCTTCTAATGAAAATAATCAAATTAATAGATTACTGCTGAGAGAGTTCCACCACATAGTTCGCTTTTTAGTTCATAGAAACAATAATATTTTACATTTCTTGTTGAAATACACAGTAAGACTACTGCAAGATTTAAACATCAAAAAGGAAAAACGATCTCGGAAATCTTGTTGGACCACGCCCAGATAAACTGTAAAAATTCATACCTGTTTATAGCATCTTTCAAATATTTCACAATGGTAGATCCAAACATATTTTCACAATTGCATATTCACAAGAAAATGGATGGATGGCGTAGAACAGCACATATTTGAATTTTTTATGAAGACCGTTGATCCACGTCTTGAAGTTTTCCTTCTTCGTTATATCATTTTGACAATACTTTTTCATAGCGTCGGTGACAACAGATTAACATAAGACGATATTGTGAAAAGTAAATGATCCAATGCCCTTACAAAATTTTCTTAAATGAAAGATTTAACTTTAAGGTTATTTTTAAGTAAGATATTAAAATGGCAATATCAAGCGAAGGACCCGTTTAGCCCGACGCCGATATGCCAGGAAAAAGAAAAAAGGCGGAGCCGCCGAGAGCGGAATACGTCCGCTCGCGGTAGAATCCAGGCAGGAAGAGAGCGATGCTATTCCCAAACAGACGCTATCAAAAACCCGCCGTTAGGAACGGACGTCGTTGATTGGCTGATTTAAAATCGACGCCACACAGAGTAATAGAAGTGTTTGAATAAAATGACTTTAAATGATGAATTTTAGATTTGAAAATTATTATAAAAATATTCTATTACGGTAGAAAGTATTAATTTTAAGATTTATTATTTTATTCTTGATAATTTTTGACGATCTTTTATGGCGATTAAATTAAAATTGTTTTAAAGTGAAATTTAACTGAAAAACGAACTTAACGAAAATTAATGAATATTTAAAAGTAGAATTTAAATTTTAAAAGTAAAAAAGTTTTTTGATTTAATTTAAATATTTTAAAATAGCTTTTTAAATTAATTTTAATTGGAAAGGATGTTGTTACATAACAGGTAGAATTTAAATTTTAAAAGTAAAGAAGTTTTTTGATTTAATTTAAATGTTTTAAAATAGCTTTTTAAATTAATTTTAATTAGAAAGGATGTTATTACATAACAGTATCTACTATGGTAGATATTAGCTTTCATTCCACCAATCAGAATGCTCTAAAAATTATTGTTCTCAGCTCTTGAAACTTTACACAAATTTTTAAAAAAGCTTAGAATTTTTTTCTCGCCAATTGTTTCAGTGTTAGTTACTTAAATAGGTTCCATTCAGTCTTTAAAATAACCCTACTTGCAGCACGTATAGACCCAGAAATTTTATTAAATAAAATATTACCTACGTCGCGTCGTACTTATTTTACTTTATTTATTAGATTAAATTCCTAAATATGTTTATTTGAGTTTGCATGTTACACGGCGGAATATGTGGCATATCCGATTTGGAATTTGTTCATTTTAACCTCTACGTGGCTTTAATAGAGTACTGCCTTTTTATGAAGTTGTTTATCTATATTTCTTCGCAGTTTTTTCCCTTTAAAAACATAAAACATACTGTGATCGCTATATTTTGCAAAAGATGAGATGAATAATGTATTTTTGAAGAACAGGTCGATCATTTCGTTATGCTCTTAAATATACCCCATAATTTGAGAACTGCTGCTCTAAAACATTTTCAGATCTGTTTTTCGTAATCTTCCAACTCTGATAATATTGTAAATGAAAATTTTGAACTTATTTTACTATAACTCAAGTGAAAATGTTTATTTATTTTTATTTTTTTTCCTTTAGTTTCTTTCTGTAACTAACATTTCCATCGGTCTGTAAATATTTTTTATTCTATTATATTCTTAGAAAAACAGAACGGTGAAAGTAAATATAACAAACAGAAAAACGAGGCAGCTTAGGATTTCTTTGATTAGTTTCTTTCAATAATTACTTTTTCATTTCGATCTTTCTTGACCACTCCTATTTTTATATCCTTCTTAAGTGGGTGTTGCTTATTTAATCTTTTCAATCGTGACTTTTAAGCTTATTTATTTGTTTAATATTGAATAAACTTTTTTGGTATCTTCCTACTACGCACATCTCCGTCATTTGTATAAAAGTATTTAAGTGTCGGCGCGGTCACCTTTTTCTCTACGGATATTAATATTTCCAAACAGTAACCATACTGGCGGATATCTACATTGCAAGAGAAATCTATAAAGAAGATTATTGAATGGAAATAGTGATAGCCAAAAGGAGACCGCGGCGAACCCTGCAGCTGCACCGTCTTACTTCTAGATTAAATTTTTAAACACGGTTTATTCCATCTTCCAGCATATAAAATAATTAAAAATTTGTTAAAATTGTAATCATAGTTAATTTGGTTTTATATGATTTTTATCCGCTTATTAGATTAAAATTTAAGAACAATTATCTAAAGCTGTACATTTAAAAATTGGAATTTATCGCTTTGTTCTATAAAGGAAATAAAATTAAGATTCGAAAATTTAATTCAGGTAAATGCTTGAGAATAACAATATGTTTTCATATCTGGTGTATTATGTTCAATGTTATAACACGTCATCAATTAACATTATAGACCGGGAGGCGTCAACAGCGACCATCACCTCATCGAGTTGACGGCTGAAATTCCAGGATTAGACAGAACTCGATTAGCATATCAAAATGCAACTCATCTGAAAAGTCATATCTTGGTGGAAACCACTTGCAGATCTGATTTTAGGGGTTGATCGGCAGGTTTATCATTGTGCCTTCTTGTACCCAAAGGTATGAAAACGTGGAGGACTGGGAGCAGAAAAAAACAGTGATAACCATACCAGTGAACCACTAAAATTAAGTTTGCAGGTGTTTTTACCAAGATATGACATCACCGACCAGTTGCATTTCAATATGCGAATAGACTTTTGTGCAACCCTGGAATTTCAGTTGTAGACTCAATGAGGAGATGGTTTGTGCAGACGACTCCCGGTCTATTAAAATGCGGCTAAAATTTCATAGTAATAAATAAATATAGTGACGAGACATCGCCGCAGACCAGATGCCCTGGGAAACCGCATTCAAAGGTCGAGTTCCAAGTCCCAGCCAAATATTAAAAGCTCGACAAAAAAATTCAAAGAGATCGAGCACCCAGATATCTGGTCACACAAGGGAGATGGCCTTTAGCTTTGGTCACGGAGAGAGCCTCTCTGTGGACCTTTGTTTTTATGGTCGGACAATGTCCCTTTTCTTTTACTATGATAGGATTCAAGGTGATCCAAATTAAACTTTTAATTCTTTTTTAAATATTGTTATTGTAAATATTTTATGATCCCCATAATCAAGAGTTAGATATTAAGTATTTGTATTCATATTAATAATCAAGAACATTAAATATTTGTGAGTTAAATAACGAATCTAGTATTTATTATCGTCTGCCTCTTGCCTGAATCCCATACAAATCATCAGAAAACGTGACAGATAGCAACATTTACATTTCACTTGAATAGTAAATACACAGAAGAAATAATATCAATCATTTTCTGGACCATTTTTATATATGAGTAAATAAAAATTATATTTCTTGAATAATTTTAAAAAACAGCATATTTAGAAGAACCATTAACTGTCTAAACTGAAAGAACGTATAAATAATTAAATAATATTTGAAAAATACACAAAAATTATCTGAAACTAGATCGGTGTACTTTGTAACACCGTTTCTTCAACGATATCAAAACCTTCCTTGCTTTGAAAAGAAAATCTTGTCATTTGAAAGTTATTTTCTTTGATTTTTACAGATTTTCATTGTTTAGTTCGGCACAATGACACCGACTACAAAATTTATGCAAGCACCATAAACAAAATATCCAGTCCCACACTCGTAATTAATCATAATCAGACACTCAAAAAGCAAAGAAACTTTGCCAATATGCTGAATTGTGAAATTTGGAATGTGCATGACATTTTATGAAAAATAACGGCTATTCAGTACCTGTTTTCCAATTTATTCAATCAGCTATTCCACAACAAAGCAGCCACCCGTAGTTATTATTCATAACACAACAATATCTCTCTTAGTGGTCGCTCGAAAATGTATAATTTATGATACTGCAACATATTCTGTCCCTACTTCTTTTGTTAGACATTATCATTAACGCAAAGAAATTTTTCTTTGAAATATTGATTTTTGAAAATAGTTCTTCAATTTGACTCAGAGGTCGATACACTTCAGTTTCTCTGAAATTTCCAGCCTGGCAATCTTTCTAAAAGCAAATATTAGTTTTATCCGATATTTGTAAGGAATTGCCTGTTTCTGTATCCGAAAGAAATTGACAGGCGCGAAACTAATTTATACGGAAATTCTTTATAAGATGTATTGCTTTTTATACAACTACACAATATTTGCTTTTTTAGTTATACAAGAGGTTTAACACGGTCTTCCCGGTTTGCAGAATATAGGTGAAAAGCATCATATATGTTATTTCTGTTATTAAGGGGCTGTACATATATATAACGTTACCAACTTTTTGGTAATTTTGGACGCCCTCCCCCCTTACGATACCATACGTTATCATCTCTCGACCTCCCCCCCCCCCCACGTAATGATATCATTATCAATGTCTAATTTTTTTTTTTCGTTTGTTTGGAGTGATACATAAATATGGTTATACATTTATTCTTCGCATACTTTATTGATAAAAGAGAAGTCGATAAAATATCACTTTATGTATGAAATAACTTTATATCAAATAACACTTAAGGCTGTTCTCAAATCCAAAAGAGCAACTTTATGACGTAAGTTTTAATTTATTTTTGTTCGGAAATGCATGAAACTTGCAGGTGTTGTTCAGAAACTACACTGATGTCCAAAATTAAGGACCAATCACAAAATGCTAATTTTCAAGTACGCGAATACTCAAAAGGAAATAATATAATTCGAATAATTACTATCTCTATAGCACAGCTAGTCCATATAACATCTCATTCATGTCACACATGGTCACAAGTGTCACAATCACTACGGTGAAGCAAAAAATCGGAAATTCCATACATATCATTATGAGTCTCAAATGATCACTATATGTAACTCCACTGAGACATCACTGTGACTGCTGCTTTGTGACGAGTCACCATGCGACTTTACAAGGTAGTTACATTGTGACTCTCATGTGATTGGCATCTGCAGACTCAATTTCAAAGTCATCGTGAACGCTGCATCGTGATAAGTTACCAAATAATGTCACATTAAATTCACATGATGACTTTCAGATGACAGAGAGATTACTGTTAAGTCACCTTTGTGCTCTTTTGTGAACAGTCACCATGTGACTATAATGTGATATTATTTGGTGACTTATCATAATGCAACGTTCATGATGACTGGATATTGAGTCTAAAAATGACAGTCACACGAGAGTCACAATGTAACTATATTGTAAAGTCACCTGGTGACTCGTCACAAAGTAGCAGTCACATTGACGTCTCAGTGGAGTCACATATAGGGATCATTTTATACTCATAATGAGACGTGTGGAATTTCCTATTTTTTGTTTCACCGTCGGGACACTTGTGACCCTGTGTAAAATGAATGAGATGCTATATGGACTAGCTGTGTTGTAGGGATAGTAATTATTTGAGTTATATTATTCCCTTTTGAGTATTCTCTTACTTAAAAATTAGCATTTTGTGACTGGTCCTTAATTTTGGACATCAGTGTATGTGATCGAACTGTTTTCCGTTTTTTTTTTTTTTTTTTTTTTTGCAAACGCAATAGATTTTTCAGAAAATAATGTCAAAGTGGGCGTTTTGAACCGAACTTCCCCGCAAAAAAGCATAACCACTCAAGAAAGGGTGAAATACGTCTTTGTCACGTGATCAAAATTTCTTATAACTCAATAGGTAATTTTTTGATAAAAAAAAATGGAAAACACAGTTCGATTCCAAATCGCTTCCCTAGACAGGCCTTACAATTTTATATCTTTCCGTTAAAAAATGCATTTGTAAAAGTACTTGGTTTTGTGTCATGAAAACGTTGATTGTCTCAAAATGAATTTTCACTGAAATACTTCATTAAATTCATTTATTTTTACACAAATGCATAATATTTAAAAATGTTTTTGATGTTGAACAACAGATTTGTCAGAATACGAGTATATATGGTTTCATATGTATACAGGGCCATCGCTAAGATTTTCTATTCGAGGGGCGAGGACCTTAAATTGCCAAATCAAATTTCAGTACTTTCCAATTGGTTTTATAATTTTACCAAGTTACCACAATTAGAAAATGTAATATAGCTCTTATTTGTAAAAAGCTTAATAATATTCTAAATTTGATTTGTAACTTTTGCCAAGTCTATCAGAAATAGAAAGTGTATTATAGTTTTTATTACAATTTTTAACAAATTTGCCAACTAAGATTGTAAATTTGCCAAGTGTAACAGCATTCGCGAACGCTTTTTTTTGGGGGGGGGCCTCCCCCCTTAGCGAGGCCCCTGTAATGTAAACTAATTTAATAAAGAAAGAAACTATTGACTGACTGACTGACTGAGTGTCTCATCAATGCAGAGCTGAAGCGACTAAAGTCAGGATCACGGTATTTGGACAGTAGATTGCTGTTATGAGATAGGTAAGTTATAAAAAAGGATTTTTGAAATCCTCCATCCCCGGAAGTGGGTTAAAGGGGAGGCGGTTGGAAGTTTTACGTCATTTCACGATATCTTAGCAGCAGTTTTAGGTAGCAGCGTGAAATTCGGGGTAACAAAGCTACTAAAAAATAATTAAACACGTATTTCAGTGATTTTAGAAATTCCCCCTTCAGGAGGTTTAAGGAAGAGTCGAAAGTTTTAGGACATTTTGCCATATCTCAGCTACAGCTTTAGGTAGAAGCGTGAAATTCAAGATAAAAAAGCTATTAAAAAATAATTAAACAAGTATTTCAGCGGCTTTAGAAATCCCCCTCTATGGGCGTTAAAGAGAGGTCGAAAATTTTCTCATTTCGCCATAGATCAGAACCAGTTTGAGGTAGGAGTGTGTAATTCCGGATAATAAATCTATTAAAAAATAACTATACATGTACTTGAACTTTAGAAATTTCCTTCCCGAAGGGGTTAAATGGAGTTATCGAAAGTTTTAGGTAATTTCGTCCTATCTATGCAGCAATTTTAAGTAGGAGCGGGAAATTCAAGATAACAAATCTACTAAAACAATAATTAAATACCTATTTCAACGATTTTAGGCCCCCCCTCTTAAGTGGTTTAAAAAAGGGTCTAAAGTTTTAAGTCCTTTCGCGATATCTATACAGCAGTTTTAGGTAAGAACGTGGAATTGAAGATGACAAATTTACTAACAAAAGTAGTTAAACACGTATTTAAGCGATTTTGGAAATTCCCCCCTCCGTCCGTAAGTGTTTAAATGGAGCCGAAAATCTTAGGTGATTTCGAACATATCAGCAGCAGCTTTACGTAGGAGCGTGAAATTCGAGATAGAAAATCTACTAAAAAAAAAATAATTAAACACGTAGTTCAGCGATTTTAATGAACCCCCTCCCCTAAGGGAGATAAATGGGGTGATCGAAAATTTTAGGACATTTCGCCATATCCTCGGAGCAAAGATTATACTTATATGAGAAGTCTGTGGCCAGATCGCAGCAGCAAGTTTTAGGTAGAAGCGTGAAATTCAAGATAGCAAAGCTACTAAAAAAATAGTTAGATACGTATTTCACAGATTTAAGAAATTCTCACTATGAGTATTAAAGGAGAGGGTCGAAAGTTTTAAGTCGTTTTGCCGTTTTTCAGCAGCAGTTTTAGGTGGGAGCATAAAATTACGGGATAACACATCTACTAACAATAACTAAACACACGTACTTCAACGATTTTAGAGCTGTTTTAGCTATTTTGTCACCAACATCGGCTTTGAACTGGATATTTATTATATTAGAAAGAGATAAGACAACTATTACTGATTTTTGATTAGATTTTTGAATAAGACATTTTCTCAAGAATTTTTTTTCATTTCATCTATGCTAAATATATCTAGGTATATTTCGTTTGATTCAAGATTCCTTTGGATAAACCGACGAGCGTAGCTGGCGAAGGCTACTAATCTAATATACTGACAGAAACTAGTCTATAGACTAAGATACGCTATGAAATGTATTTGTTCTTATACAAAAAAGAAATATTTATAAATGTTCTTATTCAGATCCATACAACGTAATAAGTGTGTGATTTTGTATCACGAAGATATTATCACATAAAAAACTATTTTATTCCGAAATATTTTGCGAAATGCATTGCTTGCTCTGCGAATATTCTGAGTTTATTTGAATGATTGTTCATTATAGATAATAAATTATTATATTGAATGCAGAAATCACATTCTTTTATGTAAACATATTTATCCTTAAAAAGGTTTTTTTATTTAGATAAATTTAAACAGACAATTTCTCAATTCAGTAATCACTTACACGTTTATATATCATCTCCCTCCCCTATTATTCTATATAATGACACCTTCTTGGATGTACTTGTATCCCTCTTAAATTAATAAGCCATTACTTATTTAATATTAATTTAACATCTTCATACTTACCTCTACTATTTTTTATGTATATGTGACAATTTGACGGCAAGCAGCAGGCATTGTCGAAAGATTATGGGGGGGGGGGGGGGGGTTCAGTTATAAAAAACACAGGCGTTCAGGTCGATATGGTTGTTGAGAATAAAAGACTAGAAGATCATAAAAAATGCAGTCGATTGAAAGCAATTCCACTTTATTGGCATTCTCCTAATTTGATTTTAGGCGGGAAATTCTCCACTTTACCGATGATAAAAAAGAACAAAACTCGTTCCGTCAAAATTAGCTTAAAAGCTATTCCATCCCACGCTATGAAATCCTTTTCACTTCATTATATTACCAGATACTTATTACCTTCGTAAATTCACTAAATCTCTCACAAAGCTCTTAAAAACTCCAACAACATCTCAATAAAAATGCAGCAAATCACTCCGAATAATCATTACCATAGACCAATGTAGACTGCTTTTGAAGTGTCAATACTAGTGCAGAATGAAGTCCCATCTACCACATTTTTTCTCTCTCTCTACTACCTCTACCTACTCTCTGACTGCCGCAATCAGTATTTATAATTAGTATTAGTAATTATAATCAGTATATATTATAAAAGATTGTTCGAGAATATTTTATAGCCTAACCCCAGATGTGTCGCGTACACAAACTTTAATCTCTGTTGTCGAGATTCTGCTGAAAATAACTTTTTCCCCTCGCCAGACGATAAAAGAAAACGAATTTATTTCTGCGTAAGTTTTAATCGTTGAAATATTCTAGCTGGCACCTGGATATTTTAAATAATAGAATAAATTGAAATAAGTAGGTTTTTTTAAGACGGGATAATATTTTAGCAGTTAAATAAATATTTTAGTGGAATATGATATACCAGGATTTAATAGCGGAATTTAATAGGAATTTAAATAATAAAAGTTTTATTAAAGAAATATAAATAGTTAGAGCCATTTTTAGATTTACGCAATTTGGAATAAATATTATTATATGGATTAAGATCTTATAGAGATTAATAGACTAGGGTTTTAATTTAATAAGCCGGTATAATATACGGAAGATTATTGAAACAAGAAAAATTATATAAAATATTTTAAATTTGGCGAAAAAAATTAAATTCTGTAATATATATGTATTTTTAGGGCTCTGCCCCCTACGAGCTATGCTCGCCAATTCCCGTTCAGGCACCGAGAACTCTAAAAACACGCTAATTTGGACGGTTTAAAAAAGATTACCGAAGATTGAATTACTAGTATAATTTTTAAAAAAAATTGTCGATCTCCCTGTAAACGAATATCCATTCATTTTCCTTTGATTGGAGAATTTTAAGGCCGAATCAGCTGCTCTCAAGACATTTAATGGCTGTTTTCATATTTGATTAAATAAGATCATTGAAAAAAAGCTATTGTAAAATGAACTAAGTAAACAGATCCCTCCAGATATTTTTTAATAACGCTATAAGAAAATTGTTTTATTTAAAACAATTTTCACAATTTCAAACAATTTCAAAACAATTAAGACAATGTGTCGTTTTAAATCCGATGTAATTTTCTCTTAAGTTTTTTTTTTCTTTTTTTAATATCCACATGAAAATACTTGTGTTGTTAGAAAGGAAATATTATTATTTGTGCTGTCTTAGAATTGGCAACAATAATTAAAAAGATCATCTTGAAATATGAAATAAATGTGTAAATATATTTTTAACTTTAAACTGTTTGGTAATGTTATTATTTGACAATTTTAAATACGACGTAATTTTTCCCATTTATTGCATTTAATGCATATTAAGGATTTTTTTAAAGTTTTCTTTCTTTTTTAGTATTCACATGTAAATATATATTTTTATGTCGTCATTTTCAATATTTTCCTGCTATTAACTCGTAATCATTTTAATTCTAATTTTATAGTTTATTTTCTGTTTTTAATAGCCACGTTTCAATAATTTTTTTTATTGAAAGGTAATATTATTCTTTGCACTGTTTTTATAATTGGTAACAATTTAAAATAATATTTTTTTCTAAAGCAGTAAAAAAATATCTCTTGAAAAGATGAAAATTTGAATAAAATATTTAAAAATCCCTCAAATTACTAGTCACAGTAAAAAAAATAAATGCAGTCTGCACACCACGAGTTTGTAATGTATTTCCTTAGAAAACATTATTAAATTCCTAAATATAGTTTTTGCTTTTATAAAGCTTTTTTAATGGAATAATTGAGAGCAGCTTTAACAATCAATAGCACTTAAAATAATTATTCGATTTAAAAACGGTCTACTTCAGCGCGTTTATCAAACATTTCCCTATAATAATAGCCATTTTCATATTTTTGTATGCAGTAAATTTCTTAATATTAGCGAAGAAAGATACCACCGGTTACGAAAAATTGATTTACGGCAGCGGCGGTGACACCGTTTGTTACTCTTTGTTTGTTACTCGTTTGCTTGTTTTTTTTTTTTTGTTTTTTTTTTCAGAATAGGGAGATTTACTTTAATAATTTTTTAAAGACTCGTCGCCTCATTGCAATAGAGGGACATCTAGTAATAATAAAAAATGATATGTCTGACTTACTGCTCTGAATAACTGTGTTTGCATCTAGTGGAACAACTTTTGAAACACAAAGTTATGTTTAATACTATGTCTGAGATATGTTTTATAACAATTCCCTACAGACACAGTTTTTCATAGCAGTTCGTCAGACACCTCATTTTTTATTATCACTAGATGTCAATACTAGATGGATGCGTTGCTCTGAAGCCACGAATACATTCTTCATTCTATAACTTTTCTATAATAATAATAAATTTTTCTTTAAAAAAAAATTCTTTTGCCTTATTCTTCTTTTATATTCATTTTATTTCTATCTAGATTTTTAATCATGTATTTTATTTTTATTTATTTATTTTTTTGTTATTTCCTTACCCACATGTTAGCGTACATTTGGGTAATGTAATTATTAGTATCATTTCTAGACCTTATTCATATTCCTTTTCATCCTCTCTGTAATATTGTGCATGTTACTTTGATTTTCCATGACCCTTGGAGTAGGTCTGAATCTAATTGCATCTTTGACTTTTTTTTTTGCTTGTCTTCTCTTGGTGAACTTTCATTTATTTCATCTTCTCATTTATCTATTTATTATCTTGGTTATTTTAATTTATTTTAATCTAACTGTTTTTTTGCTCGTCTTCTCTTGGTGAACTTTCATTTATTTAATCTTCTCATTTATCTGTTTATTATCTTGGTTATTTTAATTTATTTTAATCATCCTGAATTTCCGATATGCTATAAGCTGCTTAATATTGTCATTTTTTGGAGCCTATGAAGACAGTGTACACATCATTTGCATTTATTTTACAGAACCGTGCAAAGGAACTTATTTACATTACCGCCTATGGATGGAACTTGCTTAAAATGAATTTTAATGGCTTCAAATTACTTGGAATGCTGCAAAATATATATCGGTTACTGAGCCAAATTACAGTATGTTTTCCATTGAAAATATTGGATATAACATTTGTAGTTCTATTACAGGGCTACTATTTCAGAGACATAACAGTTTATCAGCGGTTAGTAGAACAGAATATGTAATCTGTTAGATGGATCATTTTATTCTCAAAAGAAATGCTTTTGTATGATAAAAATGTTGATTGATTCAAAATGAATTTTTACTGAAATACTCATGAAAGTAAATGTTTCTTATACAAGTACGCAAATTATATGAATGTTTTATGTATATCTATAGATTTTAAAGAATGTGTACCTTTTACATAGTCAACATACTGAAGGAAACTAATTTAGTTTCTACCGGAATACTGTATTAAGTATGTCCCTTATTATTCAAAAATGGAACATTTATAAATCATTTTATATCGATTCTTATACGGGGTAATGTTTTATAAAACACATTTATTTCTTACGGATATATATAGCATGTTGTATATATATTGTTAATATAGATTTAGGTTTTTGGGGAAAAGTGAATATGTCCAATTTTAACTGTTTTGAGGGGCACAAATAAAAAAAATCACTATATTATTTTTGAAATTATATTATTTTACAAATCACTCTTTCAATATACACATATTTTAATGTCATTTTGGTTGTTTCTGCGTTTGATGCAAAAACGTGGAGAAATCATGAAATTAAATTTCTAAGGGGGGTGGAAGAGAGTAAACAGATAAAAGTGCAATGGTGAACAAATTCTGTACTTAAAAATTTTCTTCGTAACATTTATAACATTTTTAATATACCACATTAATGAAAAAGTAATAATATAAGTTTAAAAACTAGTTTTAAGTTACATAACGAAATAATCAGCAAATGTGTGAGTCTACCTTTTTTCTAGAGATTGTAGTTTCATCAAATACGAAATCAAAGGAAAAAAAGATAAAATAAGAAAACAAAAAGGAATAGTTAACTGCATATACACATGCAATTTTTGTGATATTATCTCTGTTTTTAGGTGCGTTCGTAATTACATAAATATGTGCCACCTATAGTCGTCGTCTGGGCCATCCGTCTGTCTGTCTCTCTGTCTGTTTCGTCTGTCCGCATATAACAGCGCAAAAATTACCCAACCAAATGGTTTGAAAATTAATGTATAGAATCGTTGCAGAATTGTGTCGAGTCATTTCAAATTTTATGAAAATCAAATCAAAACTTAAAACTATATTAATCGAAGGTTTTTTTCATTCTGTTAAATACTGTCATACGTCATGAATTCAATGATATCCCATGATAGGTCATGATTCTAGGTTACCATGGTGATGACGTCCTATTAAAGATGGAGTCCTATTACTTCTGTATTACTGAATTTAATCTATAGATTCGTATTAAATTCTGTATTTAATGCATTTTTTCTTAAGAGTGCAACAGCTATTGCACCAAGATCTGAATATTTATAAAACTAGCTATAGTACGAACGCTAAGTTACACTTGCCACGTTTGACGTAGAATTTCCGTCATGTTTGTTTTATTGCGTTTTCTTGCAGCAATGTCGTTTGTTTCATTTTGAGTAGCTATGCCAATATAGTGCAGAAATTTTAACATCATGTTTGAAATCATATTATATAAATACAGGAAAATAGTTCTGAAAAAAATATAATAGTGGTTAAAAAGCAGAAAAACCAACGTTTAAAATGCACAAATAATATATGAAAAGCAGCAAACAGCTGTTTCGAATCTACTAGCGAGATTCTTCTTCAATGCAAAAGGAACAGCGTGCTAGAAAAAGCAAGGCTGAGCCAGCCTTGCTTTTTCTAGCACGCTGTTCCTTTTGCACTGAAGAAGAATCTCGCTAGTAGATTTGAAACAGCTGTTTGCTGCTTTTCATATATTATTTGTGCATTTTAAACGTTGGTTTTTCTGCTTTTTAATATTGTTGCACAAAGGCTTTATTTGCTATTTTTATATAATAGTGGTTTTATTATATCTTTTAACTTTACTTTAATATTTATTTTACACGTTATATACGTAAATCAGATAGTTTTTGTAATTTTCATTGATGATATTGCAATAACTTTAGGAACTTTTCCAGTATTGGCTTTTTTTTAAAGCTTGGCATTAGAATGTGAGATTTGTTGCCAAATGGTATAAACAGCTATGAAAACAAGCCTCATGAGCTTTTATGCTTGTTTATATATATATATATATATATATATGCGTGTTATAATTGTCGATATCAACGCGAACTATGATGACGAACACACGCCGTATCATTGCCAACCATCAATTATTCCGTAGAATAACCATATTGCAGTCGTAATTGGCGACAGTGAAAGACAGGACTTAAAACATTAGGAAGAGTTTTCCATTCAATCAAAAAAAAAAAACGAGGCGGCATAATCATTAATCAATTTATTGTAATTATCAGTACGATTACATTAATAAACCAATTGGCTCCCGTATCTGGGCTGCACCATTTCATATCAAAGATCGAAGATGTTAAATTGTATTAGAACTCCATGATTTTAAAAACCAACTCCGCAAGTGGCAGGTGATTATTAACAAACGAAAAAACGTACAAATACTATCTTCCAAGCCAGTGCACTCATTTTTTATACTAGCAATTCGCTCAATGATATCTTGACGCTGCTTTCGAATCTCCAACGAAATGCAAGATAACGAGAGGATCGATGGGTGGCGCACTTAGCCATAGGATGAAAACGAGGAACAAGGCGGGGAATTCATGTCGTAGTGACAGGACTCTTTACTTATAGCGTAAATTTTAAAAGAGGGGAAAAGGAAGACGCGGCAAAACTTGCAAGGAATCATGGGATATCGAATAATAATTTTAATAAACTATAATAATTGTGTTAATAAATATTCGAAAGAAATAGGAATTTAATGTCTCAAAATACGAAAGAATAAAATAAATTAGTGAGTTTTTTGCAAAGAAGTGTAGCTTTTAACAGATTAAGGTTTTTAGAATAAGAAATAAAAGAACGAGCTGAATTTAAAGGCAGGGGATTAAAATATAAATGATATTTAAGATATTATTAAAAGACAGGTGAAAGTTAGATAAGGATTTAGAATAAATTAAAAGGTAAAATTACGAAAATTGTTATTATTACATGTATATTACTATTGCTGTTTTTTATCCGGAGTGTACTTCTCTTTGTATATAAAAATTGATGAATAGCTTGTTTGTATTAAATAAATTGTATATGTAGTGAAAAGAAAATTTTGGTGTATATGAAACCGTGAACAGGTTGCCAAGTCCTTTTTCTCTATCTCACAAAAGCCCATATAGTGGAAAAGTACATAACTTTGTATTACGCGCATAGCTTAGCTAAGCTTCAACTTTCATGCCTGATTGCAGATATGTTTATGCCTACCTAGAAAAGACCCTTAATACTTTAGAAATTATTACTGATACTTCAAATTTAAACAGATAAATTATATATTTTTTAATTAAATTATATAAAATTTATGAATGATTTATAATCTACTTTACATTGTGTCTTAATTTTAATTGTGAGCCCAACTAAATATTCTAAAAATAAATTCCTCAAATATATCAAAAATAAATTCCATGGGTGAAATCATCAATTAGATACGTTTATATACATATACATGCAAACTGAGTTATCTCTGGCAATATATTTACTCAACCTCCAACCCTTCAAATGTTTGTTTATGCGTCTGTAAAAATTCATTGGGATTCAAAGAGCATAAATTGGTGATGATAAGTAATTGAAGAATAGCGATTTTTATCAGACTTTACTGGCCGCAAGCATTTCTGAAATGTCTGACGGAAATGAACATTGACAGCACCTTTCGCCTGATTCATGTTTGAAACCTCAAATGTTGAAGTAACTGGAATTAATTAAATAGGTTTTTGGTTTTCGATTTGAATAAGAACCGATTCTCTGTGACGGATAATAAATGAGTTTCTCCCATTTCAACTGAGTTGGTGTAAATAATGACGTTCATTAGTCTAGAAATCTGCAAAATGATTGTGAAATTCAAATTTGCATAGCGTAATTATTTTTTATCGCTAATATTATCCAGGAATTTAATAAAAATATGACTTATAATCACGTATCACGTTTTTTTTGCTTTTTTCATAGATAAAATTTAATTGACTTTAAAGCTTATGTTAGTGCGACCAAATATGTATTTAATGTTCATTTCATTTTAATTCACAATTCTTATTATAATTAAAACATTAAAAGAAAAGAGAATATACTTGTTATAATCTTGCTATATTGATGATAAGTTTATATATTCTAGAAATCTTTAAAATGATTTTGAAATTCAAATTTGCATAGCGTAATTATTTTTTACCTATAATATTATCTAGGAATTTAATAAAAATATGACTTTTTGTCATGTATCGCAGTTTTTTGCTCAATAGATTTTCGGCAGGCAACTTTAGAACAGATAAAGTGTAATTAACTTTAAGGTTTATGTTAGTGTGACCAAATGTGTATTTAATAAACGTTTCATTTTCCTGTAAAACTCAGTTTATAATTAAATCTTAAATGAAAAGGCAATACATACATGTTGATTATCTTTCTCCATATACATAAGTTCATCTGATAAGTAATGATAATCTGTTTTATGCTTAATCAAAATTAACTTTAATTCACTTCAGGTTTCCTAAGATAAGATATGATATCGACATTCATTTTTGTTTAGTTCGAATATCATTTTGTAATTAAATGATAACATCAAGGGAATATATATGTGTTAAAGTTTTTCTTCCCCAAAATATCTCCCAAAAGTAAGCCTACTAAAAGAAACTCTAATTGTATTATACATATACATATTAACCCATTTATACTTGAATTTTTGAATATTACCTGAAATTTATTTGATAAAATGTAAATGTATTAAGTACTGGAATATCCGTATGTGGAAAAATGCATAATTATATGTTTAGCCTAAATTTATATAAATTATGCGTTTAAATTGTGTATTATATACAATAGTTAGTATTTTTATGAACTATTAAAAAATATATTTATTTCTTTACAGAAACTAATAACATTATAAGTATAATTAACAATAAATTAAGAACAATCGTATTTGAGGCTAAAAAACAATTTATTTTAAAATCATAAGAACTTTGGATTAATAACTGTGCCCTAAATGGCTAATAGAAATATGTACCCATTTGTACCTAGCGCCCTATATTTTGTACGTTACAAACATACATAAAAATAGGCTTGAATATACAATTTCGCAATTTTAAAAAATACCGTATATACTCGCGTATAAGTCGACCCCTAACTTTCGAATGCAAATTCTGTAAAAAATCAAAACCCGCGTATAAGTCGACCTCCTAACTTTTTACTTCAATTTTGCACAAAATCAAACCAAAGGATTCACTTGCCAAGGTAGTAAGAAAAGGTAGTAAGTAAACAAAAACAAATTATTGGGTTTTTTAAAATGATAAATTATTATTATTTGTGTATTTTATATATATATATATTATTCATACACATAAAAGCCATAATTTTGCAATATTCGAAGTTTACGTTTTTGCTTTTTTAACTGACTCGCGTATAAGTCGACACCCAAAATTTGCTTACCGAAAATTGTCAGAAATTCCTCGACTTATACGCAAGTATATACGGTACTTATTTAAAAGCAAGTCTAAGAAGCTAACATTATGACTTATTTATTAGGATCCTTGGTACCAAAAATACAGATAAACTTACTTTTTACATTTCGCTATCTTGAAAAATGAAAAATCTATAAACACCGAAAAAAGGCCTTCATTTAAGAACGTAAATATCAATCTTATGCTATCATCTCTCGACATTTGCTGTCATCTCTCATCAAAGACATCTGTAGACAATTACTTCATACAATTTTCATGTTGTAAAGAAGAAGATAATTATTAAAAACAAAAAAAAAGATATCAAAATTCGAAACGCCCCAAAAATGGGACGCAAGGCACAAATCTGTTAAGCAAAGTTCAAAATCAAAAGGGACACTGCATTTCTAATACTTTCCAGAATTTCCATGCAATTGATATATGTTAATTATGTTTACCATGGCATGCTCTGCTCGGTATTGAATATTAAGCGTGTAACATTACTAGTTCATTTACAGGGACACTCAAAAGAATTCTGTTACATTAAGATCAATCGGGAAAACCGTTTGCAGTGTATTTTAATGACATGACGCTATTTCACATGTATTGAAATTGACAGAAATCACTGAATTTCACAACAAGATGATTACGATAGAATAGGACATTCGTAGCATTTGTGGTTCATTTACAGAGACATACAAAAGAAACCGGTTACAGTACTGTCTTTGAGCAATCATTGCTGGAAGTGCGGTTTCAATTTCTGTACGTGCTTTTAAATTTAACTCATTTTTTTTCATTTTATTCGTTGAGTATAAATTCTATACCTCGTATACAGGGCTGCACAAAAGAATTCGTGTATCATTCTGCTTATTAATGGAAATGGCTGAAAGGATACTTTCAACTGTGATATGTATTTCCTAACTGAACTCAATTTTTGGATACATGTAGACAACAGATACAAACCTATGTATCATGTACAGGGCTGCTCAGAATTCAAATAATTTTCTGACTGTAGATGAGAATTGTTGAAATTGTGTTTTCAAACGTGTTATGCGTTTCCAAATGATTCAATTAGCCATCCTATTTCAACTTATTAAACGGCGAAGTTTTGTTACATTATTCTGAATGTGTTGGAAAGTGTTTCATAATCTGTGCTTGACGCATGATTTTTTTTTCTTGTTTAAAATTCTTATACATGTTGGATGACAATTTCAGTTAAATTCGAAATTCAATTTACAATTAAGGGATTAACAAGAAGGAAATAAATATGTAAATTGTGGCATTTAAACTAGTCTCCAAACTACTGAATTTCCATCACTGAAATAATATGCCATCGATATTATTATTATTAGTTAAAATAAGCTTTAAAATAAAAATTCAATATACGCTGTGACATTTATTCTTTTTGGTATTTAAGAAGCGAAATTTCAAATATTTTTTTTACTTGATAGTCCAGGCAATAGAGACCGTATAGAGGCTCTAAATAGCAAAATTCATGGTAGTTCTGGAAAAAGGCTTACTATATGTTCTTAGGGTCGCTGAATCCGAATTTTTAATCTCCCACCAAAATTTCCCCCGGCAACCCCCCCCCCCAATTTTGGTAAAATGTCCCCCAAAAAAGGTTTTTATTAAAAAATTCAATTTTTTTTATTGTTTTAGGGAAAAAGTATGTAGAAATTCAGAAAGTAGTCAAAATTTGCGACAAATAAGACATATGACATTATGACGTAGGATGAATGGGGAGGGGGGGATCTGCCTCGGAACATCCGCCGCGGTGCTGTGTGGACTAAGTTGCACAATTCCACTTAACCATCACATCGTTTACATTCGCCCTCCCGTCTCCCCTCCGAACTTTCCCTATAAGATTTACTTTAAGTTTTCTGGGTCGCTGAATCCGAATTTTTAACTTCCCCCCAAAATTCCTCCCCCGCACCCCCCCCCCCTCCAAAATAGTTGTTTTTAAATTAAATTTTTTATTGTTTTAGGGGAAAAGTAGGTAGAAATTCAGAAAGTAGACAAAATTTGCAACAAATAGGATAGCTGACATTATGATGTAGGATGAACGGGGAGGGGGAGGGCTGCCTCTTAACATGCACTGCGGCGTTACGTGCACTAAGTTATGCAAGTTCAGGCAACAGGGGATTTTACCTGGCAAAATTAATGCTACTTCTGGATTTCGACTCACTTTATGTTTTTTGGGTCGCTGAATCAGAATTTGTAACTTCCCAACAAAATTTCACCCGGCAACCACCCCCCCCCCCCAAAAAAAAAATTGATTTTTTTAAAAAATTTGTTTTTTGAGAACAGCGCGCGGTGTATGTTCCGAGGCAACCCCCCTCTCCCCTTTTATCCTACGTGATAACGTCATATATCCTATTTGTTGCAAATTTTGTCTGCTTTCTGAATTTCTACATACTTTTCCCTTGAAACAATAAAAAATTTAATTAAAAAACAACTGTTTTTGGGGTTTGCGGGGGGAGGAATTTTGGAGGGAAGTTAAAAATTCGGATTCAGCGACCCAAAAAACTTAAAGTAAACCTTATAGGGAAAGTTTGGAGGAGAGACGGGAGGGCGAATGTAAACGATGTGAGTGGTTAAGTGGAATTGCACAACTTATTCCACGCAGCACCGCGGCGCATGTTCCGAGGCAGATCGCCCCCCCCCCCCCCCATCCCCATTCATCTTACATCATAATGTCATGTATCTTATTTGTTGCAAATTTTGTTTACTTTCTGAATTTCTAGATACTTTTTCCCTAAATCAATAAAAAAATTAATTTTTTTAATAAAAACCCTTTTTTTTTGGGGGGGGGGGGGTGATTTTACCAAAATTTGGGGGGGGGGCTGCCGGAGGAAATTTTGGTGGGAAGTTACAAATTCGGATTCAGCGACCCAAAAAACATAAAGTAAGCCGATTTCCAGAACTACCATTAATTTTGCCAGGTAAAATCCCTATTGCCTGGACTATGACTAATATATACTAATTTTTTTAATGGGGTGGGGGGGGGGTGAAAGAAGCTATTTTAATGAATAATAATTCAAATTTGAATATCTGTCACTATAACCTCAAAAGTTAAACACGTGCAAGTGGATGTTCAAACATACTAGATAAATAACGCCGATGAATTAAACAATTTATATTTATTAAGTTAATTTCCTGTTCTATTAAGTAGATAAAATTGCAATCATAATATAACATGGTACACCGGATTCATATTTTCTATTTATTGAAATTGCAATCTGGGACTATTAATATTACTTCAGATATTACTTTTAAGAAACGGCTTACATTATTCATAAACTTTCTCCTCAACTAATTAAGATATATAGGTAAGATAAATGGATAGCATCTCTGCAGAATGATAAACTTGATAACATAGAACGAAACAGCAATTATATTTTTGAATTACATTTATGCAATAACAAGACTTCTTCTACGACATATTCGTTCATTCTTCCTATATCTGCAATTTGTAAAAAAATGTTATTCTCAGAAATGACAATTATCTTTTATACATAATAATAATGATTCGATAATTACCGTGTTTTACGTTGCAGAGTTAAAGTTTCTTGTACTACCCATTATAAGCACTTCTTAGTAATAAATAAGCTTATTAAACGATTCCTCAATGGGTCGGGATCTTTATTTTTACTTACTACCTTTATAGTTTTGCCAGAAGCACAAACTGCTTAATATCCATAAAATACAGGAGTGTCCAAGATTTCAACTTGGTAGGAATATTTTTCACCAAAACAGGTGAATAAATCGTTTCCCCATGTAAATTTAAGTGCGTAATTATTGCGCGATGATGAAAATAAAATATCATAAACAATAATTTAAATACTGAATGAATATGAATATGATAATAAAGCATAATAACGTCTCGTAATGATTATTTATAAAATGAAATTTTATTCGTTAAATGAAATAATTGGTTATCAATATTAATCATTAACTCTGTTATGCATTAAGTAAGGAACTTAACCGATAATTTGAAAGGCGGTCCAAATTAACAATGAATGATATTTTCCAATCAGACATTTAAAATATGGATATAATAATCGCAATCAAATATGTATATATATATATATTGATATCGAATGGGTACAAATTACCAATGGAAGCAAAAATAAATTATCCATTTTGCTTTTATATTTTTATAATGTCGTTAGAATTTTTCCCATAGAAGGCAGACATTTGTCATTTGTTGCAAATGAAATATTAGTTTTATTTATTTATGAACATGTCTAGATATTTTTAACATAGAAAAAGTAACATAGATACATAAATGCCATTCAAAGTTTTAATTTTATATTATTTACATGTCTAGGTATTTTTAACATAGAAAAAGTAAGATACATCAAAAATTAAATGTGATTCAATGTTTTAATTTTCTATTATTTTTGTGTTTTTATTTTTTATAAATGAAAATCTATTTTAAAAACATATTTTTGAGATATGCGTCAAAGGGAATCCTAAATACACTATCTTTTGATGTGATCTTTTGATATGTTTATTTTTGTTTACTACTCTATATTTATCTATGTGTATATTTCTCGAACAATCCTGCTTTAATAATATTTTAAAAATTATAAAATTATTATGAAATTTCACAAAACACCAACCCTTAGTGAATTAATCTCTTCATAAATAATAACGTCTTTTTTTCTACGTTTCATATTTATAAGATTTCGATATTTAAATTTTGTTTTCCCCATTTTTAGGTACGTCCGTAATTGTCTGAGCGAAGCGAAGGCTAATACTCAGCGAAATATTACTGTCCGGACACTTTACTACTACGATGGATATTAACGCAATGTCCTACTAAAAAAAAAGCCTAATAAAAACCTTTCGTCAAGCATAACTCAAAAAATATTTGTCGGATTCCGTTTCTGATTGCACCAGAAGGTACCTATGAGGGTCGCCTACTGAATGCACCTACTATGAAAAATAAGTTCCAAACCGTTTAAAAATTATGTAGAAAAAATTCTTAAAAAAGCACAATTTATCTGCATACGTCACAGAAATTTGGTGTGCGTCACTTTCACCGGTTGATGTTTTCGTAGACAGCTGGTTTAAACACATGGAGCAAATAAAAAAAAATACGCACGCAGTAATATTGAATAGATCAGTTTCAACCACGTGATCACAAACCTTGCAACAACCCGTGGCAACCAGTTTCGGTGCGCAAACAAATAATAATACAGTATTCCGTACCACGGTGACCGTTTTTAGCCTGTTGTATAAAATCTGGCATGTTGTATGACATACAATTGTGGATGATTAAAACAAAAGACATGAGTGTTTATTGATCCGGGAGGTTATCTTTCTCTGGATGTCTGTCTGTCTATCATACAGCATGCAATTTTCTTGTAAAGGATGATGTTACTTTGCAGTAAAACCTCCAAAACGGACACACCCGATTAGTGGGCACCTCTATTTAGCGGGCATTTTTTCGATTACCAACCCTTAAATAACTGTACATTTTTTACTCTCAGTAGCGGACACCTCCAAATAGAGGACAAATTCTGCCCTCCCGAGGTGTTCGCTATTCAGAAGTTTTACTGGTAAAACCACCATAGCGGACACACCCGATTAGCGGATACCTCTATTTAGCGGACATTTTTTCGATTACCAACTCTTAAATAACTGTACATGTTTTACTCTCAGTAGCGGTCACCTCTAAATAGAGGACAAATTCTGCATTCTCGGGGTGTCCGCTATTCAGAGGTTTTACTGTATATAATATTGATAATTATTTTACAGGGCCGCACAAAAGAATAAGAATATATGAAACGAATATAAACTAAATTCGGGATTGGTAGATCGCTGATGGTAATGTAATTTTAGGATGTTGTTACAGTCATCCGCAGCATGTTTTTAGAGTTTCGTTCATATAACGAAACCCTACATGTCTCACTCCTTTGTCTGTCTGTTTGTCCGTCTGTCACAGAGCCCGTTCTCAGAAAGTATATATGTCGGAGACTTGAAAATTTGCATACTTATAGCTGAACACCACACATCAAACGGCAAATAATAAAATTTTGAAAAAGTCTAATATTTAACCCTCTGGGCTCTAACTTGTGTATTTTAAGCAATTTTTCTAACTCAGCCCCTAATTTAATTAAGTTGGAGACATGAAATTTTGCATACTTATAGCTGAACATCTCACATCAAACGACAAATAATAAAATTTTGAAAAAGGCTTAATATTTAACCCTTTGGGCTCTAACATGTGTATTTAAAGCAATTTTTCTAACTCAGCCCCTAATTAAGTTGGAGACATGAAAGTTTGCATACTTATAGCTGAACACTTGCGATAACACGATAAATCATAAAATTTTGAAAAAGTCATATTTAACGCTCCGGTCTCTAACTTCTGTATTTTAAGCAATTTTTCTAACTCAGCCACTAATTAAGTTGGAGACATGACATTTTGCATACTTATAGCTGAACACCTCACATCAAACGACAAATAATAAAATTTTTAAAAAGTCTAATATTTAACCCTCTGGGCTCTAACTTATGTATTTTAAACAATTTTTCTAACTCAGCCCCTAATTAAGTTGGAGACATGAAATTTCGCATACTTATAGCTGAAATCCTCACATCAAACGACAAATAATAAAATTTTGAAAAATGTCTGATATTTAACCCTCTGGGCTCTAACTTGTGTATTTTAAGCAATTTTTCTAACTCAGCCCCTAATTAAGTTGGAGACATGACATTTTGCATACTTATAGCTGAACACCTCACATCAAACGACAAATAATAAAATTTTGAAAAAGTCTATTATTTAACCCTCTGGGCTGTAACTTGTGTATTTTAAGCAATTTTTCTAACTCAGCCCCTTATTAAGTTGGAGACATGAAATTTTGCATACTTATAGCTGAAAACCTCACATCAAACACCAAATAATAAAATTTTGAAAAAGTCTAATATTTAACCCTATGGTCTCTAACTTGTGTATTTAAAGCGATTTTTCTAATTCAGCCCGTAATTATGTTGGAAACATAAAAATTTGCATACTTATAGCTAAACACCTCACATCAAATGACAAATAATAAAATTTTGAAAAAATCTAATATTTAACCTCTAATATTTTGTCTCGCGCAATTTTTAAATTTAAACTGTTTTGCAATACTATTTTTTGCTCATTTTGCATAATAAGTGTAATGTGACGTAATTTATTCTATTTTAGATTTCTAACGCATGTTAATTTATTTATTTTACAATATCCTTTCTCTTTTAAAATTCACATGTAAATATAGTTTTTATGGCGTAATTTCCAATAAGTGCCTGCTTTTTATACCTATTTATTTAATTCTAATTTGAAGGTATTTTTTCTGTTTATAACAGTAACGTGTAAATATTTTTTTTATTTGAAGTAAACATTATTGTTTGCGTTGTTTATACAGTTGGCAACAGTTTAAATTAATACCATTTTCAAAAATATGTAAAAAATATCTGTCAAAATGCTGAATATTTGAATTTAAAATAGAAATAAAACCTCAAAAAATGAGTCAAATTAAAAAAATTAATGAAATCTGCAGACCGGGATCTTCTACTGAATAAAATGATCTAAAACTGATTAAATTCCCATGTATAGCTTTTGCTCTTATAATTTTTTTTAATGGAAAGATTTTGTCCAACTTTAGCATTAAAGATCTCTTAAAATAATTCTTCGATTTGAAAACTGTATGCATTAGTGTGTTGATGAAACATTTCGCTATAATACCACCGATTTTCACATATTTGTATGCAATAGTTTTCTTAATATTAACGAAGAAAGTCCTCCGGTCACAAAAAATTCAAAACCGGCGGCGGCGACGGCGGTGACAGCGTTAGTTACTTTTTATAGAATAGAGAGATATATAAAAATCAAAACTTGTCTATCTGTCTGTTTGTAATTCTATAAAAAATCCACAATTTGGAAGCCAACATTGTGAAGAGATACGTACATGTGTATTAAAACATGGCCGAGACAACTAAAGTAATCCGGAATCGAAATAACTTATAGTTAATTTTTAATTAATAAAAAACCACCAATTTAACAGCAATTTCTTATCAAATTTAAACATTTTTCGTTATAGCAGTTGCCAACAATTAAAAAACACAATAAAATTATTACTACAACAATTAATTTTCTACTGCAAGATTTCCACGTGAAAAATGAAAATGAAATAAATAGTTTGCCGAATTAAAAAAAAAAGGGTGAATATTACGTCATAACTTTCCTAATGCAAGATATTCACTTGAAATATGAAAATGAAATAAATGGTTTGACGAATTTAAATGAAAGTCAATATAACTTCATAACTTTTCTATTTCAAGGTTTCCACGTGAAAGAGGAAAATATTACGTCATATTGGAAATATAAAGGGCATGGTGGATATAGTATAACGTCATATGAGTGTGAAAAATGTATTGAAGCATGATAAAAACCCGATTAGAGAAATATTGGCGTATTTTAACATTATTGCTCCAATTATAATTTGAAATAAGTTCATTTATAGCTGTATTCTTTTGCGTCTGTTATATACATTTATACATTTTTATATAGCGTTTTCACATGATTCATTCAACAACATTTCGACTGCTTTTTTTAATGTTTGTTTTGTGTTGTATGTTAAATTTTGAAATTGATTTTTCAGAACAAACATCCTTCAAATTCTGCGCAACGCCGGCACTTTAGTTTGTAACAGATAAATAGCTTTTGTATCTGTACATCTAATGCTAATATTATAAAGCGTTATAATATTATAAAGTATATAATATTATTAATGCTTGTACGTTTGTGAGGTGTTATCTCTGAAACTACATAGCCATCTTAAAAAAATGTTGGTGGCCATCTCTGCTCCGAAAAAAAGACTATTTTATGTCAGTGCAAGAACCTCCAACGCTGCAGGAGCAAAAAAGTTCTAAAATTCGGATTTCTGCGATATTGATTGGGTTAGAAACTTTAAATTTGGTGCGGTAGTTACTTTTAAGATGTAAATACTCGTAATGAACGCTCTCTAAAAGATTCAATTTGACGGATAAACGTAAAAATTTCTAGAAAGGTTTTAAACTATGATTTATTTGGAATACTGAAATTTTTGGGATACTGTTGGGGTTAGAAACTAGAACTTTGGCATGGTAGTAATTAATAAGATGTAAATGCTCGTTGTAGAACGAATTCTAAAAAATAGAAAGACTAAACAAAGCGGAAAAAGATCTAAAGATGATCTAAGTAACGAAGAACATGGAACTGTTAGGAATATAAACATGAAAATTGACATGGCTGCATTTATCATGACGTAAATTCTCGCAATAGAACAATTTCTAAAAATGTCGCTATATAAAACAGTGCAGAAACAAAAAACTTTCAAAAATTTTCTATTTCTCTGTTACTGCTGAGCCCAAAATCTTGAAATTTTGCTTCGGGTTAGTTTTAAAATATACAATTGTCTCTATGAATGGTTTCTAAAAAATTTAAAATTTAAAAAGATGAAATTAAAGGGAAAGCGATCTCAATTACCATTAATTTGGAATTATTAGGTACAGCAACTTTAAATATTTCATAATGCTGCAAAATATGCGATTTAAATGCAACAAAACTGATAGATACCCACCTAGCATTAAATAAATTGTATAAATATTGAATAAAGACCTGTATAAAACAGTGAGTAGGTTGCCCGAAAATACTTGTTAAAGTGTTCCTTCTCTAGGCTTTTCTCTCTCTCGCCAAGGCCACTATCAGAGGGAAGTGCCGTTTTAAATGTGATATCAATTTTTTATCCGATTCATTTTTCTAGACATTTTATCATAAGGTCATATTCCCAATTATCATTAGTATATTTTTTATATATTAACTTATTCTGGTGAAATTTTGTAATCGGGTTCATATTGGCGTATGTTAGCTTGCATGATTTGCTGAATAAATATGTATGGATTTGTAAATTACTTCAAATGACACTTTGACAGCTCAAAAGTTATGCAGACGATATATTCAGATCTTGTGTCATACTTTATGTTGTAATCATTGCCGATTTCTTTTATTTAATACATGCTAAATACAGCTCAACTTGTGCAGAATATGTTTGAAAACAAAACAATACAGCGTATGTAGTGGCCAGCATACACTCATCATTTAAATCCGATCGAGCATATCTAAAACACAATCTAACGAAGCATTGCATGCCACTTTTGATGTATTCGGTACTTTGATACTATATTGGATTTTGAGAAGAGAATTCCTTAAATGTTATCGACAACCTCATTGCATCCGTGGAAAACAGATATTGTAATTATTAACTATTCCGGGGGAGCACACACCATATAAAGTATAGTCCATTCTTTTTAAACATCATATATTTGTCTTTTAAAGTTACTCAAATTGGTGCGGAGCATCTGATTATGCTCTTGACATCATTTTATACAGTTAAAATTCCGATATAAGTAAATTAGTGTCTCATTTTCTATTTTACTTTTAATATATTGCGTACTTTCAATTTTATATCCATGCATGGCTGTCTTGAATGGTTTGATTTCCCATTTTTTTAAACAGTGTATACGAATTTATATATAAGATTTTGTAATTCTACAATTCGTTTATTTTCATCATTTCAATTTTTCGCAGTATATGGACAATTAAAGATAACATCTCATTTTCTTTGCTTCCACATGTTATTATTAAATCTATGTTCTCAGTTATATCGCTCAGACTAATCCCTCTGAGGGAAGTCCTAGTTATATAAATACGTAGCACCTACAGGTGTCGTTCGGTCCGTCTGTCTGTCTGTCCATCCGCATATAACAGAGCAAAAACTACCCAATCGAATGGTCTGAAATTTTAAATATATAATTGTTGCAAAATTTTGTTCCGATTGATGGTGCTCTTTCTTGCTTGGAAAAAAGATTACGTGAATTTCATTTCTCTCATATTGAAGTCCAAAATTTTGTTAATTTAACTAAAATTTGCATTACTCAAACTACTTTTGAATTTGATAATAAATTCTTCAAACAATCTGACGGCTTAAGTATGGGTAATCCCTTATCTCCAATTCTTTGTGATATTTATATGCATTATTTTGAGGAGAAATTATTAAATCTGGTTAATTTTAAATGTTGGATGCGTTATGTTGACGATACTTTTGTTTTAGTTGATAATCCTTTTGATATTTCTACCATTCTTCAAACTGTCAATTCTATCGACCCACATATTCAGTTTACTTTTGAATTAGAAAATTTCCTTTTCTTGATGTTTTAGTTACCAAATGTGACTCTTCTTTCAAAACTTGTGTTTGTAGAAAACCTTTTTCCGTCTCTAACCCGCCACACGCTCTCTCAAATCATCCTCTCAACCAAAAAAATCGGTGTTTTTTACACGTATGTAAATCGTGCTCTCAAAATTTGTTCTGACTCTGCATCCCTTAATGATGAATTTAATTACTTAAAAAGTGTTGATGAAAAAAGAGTTTCAATCCTTCTGTTATCAATAATGCTGTTAAGAAATTCAATAGACCATCTAATAAATCTACTCTTTCCAAATCTGTCAAAAGCAAACCTGATAATTTTGTTGTCTTCCCTTTTTACCCTCCTTTATGTTTAAATTAGCTAAAGTTTTATGTCGTTTCAATTTTAACGTTATCTTTAAACCTGTCAATAAATTCAAATTCCCCGCCACTAAATCTCCTGTTCCTGATCTTCGAAAATGGGAATTTTTAATGTTCCTTGTAACAGCTGTGATTTATCTTATATTGGTCAAACTAAAAGAAATCTTGAAATCCATTTAAAAGAACTCTCGTTATGTAATTAATCAAGAAATTTCTAAATCTTCTATTGCCAAGCACTCTTGGGATTCCGGCCATACTTTTAATTTTCAAAATGCTAAAATTATCTTTAATGCCAATAGTATCTCTGAATTGGACTTTCTTGGAAATTTAGCTATTTATCTTAATCGTGAAGTTATTGTAAATGTCAAATCTGATTCCGCAATGCTCTCTGCAGCTTGGAAAAACCTTTTCAGTACTACCATCTAAGTTATTTTTTGTATTAATTAATGTTAGTCTGTTTTTCATTTTATTCATTTATTTATTTTTATCTCGTGTGTTCTCATACTTTAATATTTGTATGTGTTTTCCCTTTATTATAATTTATTTTTATTTTCATGTACTTTTTTTTCCAATTTTGCTTTCTTATTCCCCTTCTACTCTCTGTTCTTTTGTTTTGATTATACTCTTCTGTGATTTGTTGTTGTCTCCTGCTATCCTACTGGCTGCTAATTTCTAATTTCCTATTGGCTGTTTCTTCAGCTTGTTTTCCCTTCCCTTCTCTCATTTCAGTCTTGCTGCTGCTTTCATAATAGAAGCACGTCTTTTTGCGCCTAACGAATTAAGACTCAGATCTTTCGAAAGGCCTAGCGCAATTAAAAGTTTTGATGGTGTTTTAAGAAGTTATTTTAGTTCGTAATCTTTAATTATTTACTTTATCCTAACCTTTATTTCAGTTCCCGTTGTAATTTTCCTCCAAAAGAAAAGAAATAAAAGATATTTAACAGATGCCTTTATCACTAAAGCGGCTCCCACATAGCTAAAATTCATTTAGGTGATTATTCTCCCTCACTAGATATGAAAAATAAAAAGAATAAAGATCGACTTTGCTTTCGGTCGGTAGAAATTACTCTTGGCTCTGCTTAATTTTTGAGATTAACTCCCTCGTTAAATCATAAACATTCCCAGTACATGAGGTCTGTTTTGTGCTTCACGCTATGTTCCCAAAGCTTTGCTACTAACGTACAAATTTGCGTTCGAATTTTGTCTGGCTTACTTTTTACGACTGCTATGCTGGTGGCCCTGCCGCGAAATTCAAAATTCTCCTAATTGTCCAAAGCGTAACAGATAATTTTTGCTCGCATGATATCATTCATTTTTCACGTGCTCTTTTCGCCAATTGTGTGATGCCATTGCGTGTATTACAGAACGATTAATTCAATTGCTCGCTCTCGCTTCACGAACTCAGTCATGTGAAAATGTTTCTTAAAAATGCTCTCAGCCACCATCCCTATCCATTTCTGTATGAAATGCTTTAATTTTATATATTTACTTCAAATAAACAGATTTCGTAAAAAGCAGATTAAAAGCATTTATGTCTATAATTATCACAGCCTACAGCCTTTTAAAATTTGCAGTGAATGCATTACATATAAATCGAACCTGGATATCAGTATAGATCGTCAAATACTTTAAATTACAGAACTATACTATACCCCTAAAAATAACTAAATTTAAAACTGTTGTGCGCAGTTTTCTGTATGATCCAATGGATTATTTTATAAATAATAGAAGAGGAGGGCTGTCAAAACTTTCAGTCCGGTGTAAACAGAACGTTATTACAATGGCGCTTCGAGATTGTGCTTATGCTTCTACAGTTGTCTCTCTGTTTAACGACTTTCAGAAAACCTCGAAAAATCGTCCTTAAATAGAGATTGTCCTTAAACAGAATTTGTGGAAAAATAATATTTGAAAAACATTTCCCTGCACAGTTTACAGGCTTAGGACAATCAAACATTTATCAATATATTGGCGTGTTTAGAAATGTTTTATTTATTTATTTAAATTTATTTTATGTTTTCTTTATTTCTTTTGTTTTTATTGATACAGATGTACTGCATGTTTTTATTGCACAAATACAAATTGCATTAATTATATTGCATACAAAAACAACATTACAGTATACAATGTTACTTAAAGTAAAATAAAAAAATATTTATAATACATTTAATTAAACAAATGAAGTTTTTAAAAAAATCAAAAAGTGTAGATTGTTTCAATGGTGGTCTAATTTTAAGTACCCTTGCTTCAAGCTTTTCAAGAAGGTCGAATGAGTCATCTTCCATATTTGATGATGAATGTACTGGCGAAGAATATCCACTGCAGAATTCTCATCTGAGTAAGAAGGAGGTTTTGTCTCGCTTTCTGTATCATCAGCTTCATCACCATCTTTTGCATCTAAAATTTCATTTTCATTTGCGATGTCTTCATTAATTTGATTTAAATTTCTGCAGTCGGTTATTAAAACGTCTTCGTCACATGGGTAAAGTTCATTACACCCTTCTCCTTTATTTGTTCTCCTCTGAATTGCAAGAAAACTTGTTTTTCTATGAGAGGAAGTTCCCTCGTTTAACATGTTTAAAGGGATCGGGGGAAAAAAAAACTACGTGAAAATCGTCGTTAAATAGAAACAATTCCGCCTTTAAATAGAGATTTTTTACTTAAAGTAGCTGGGACCACAAAATATCGTCCTTAAATAGAGATCGTCGTTAAGTAGAGCGACGTTAAACAGGGAGTCGACTGTATTATAAAATCTGCTCCAGACCTCTTAGTAACGTACAGAACTCTTAGACATATGTTAAAGAGTGCCGAATGCTTGACCTGTGCTATGAAAGCCAACCCAAAACTACAAAAGCATCATTTTTAAGCAAGACTAAAATCCGTATCTTCCAATGTCTTAAAATTCAATATATAGCGCAAATTTGTTTTTACTGATGAAAAAATATTCCCCTTGATGGTACAGAGAACTTGTGATATATTACTGGCATGATTTACATAGTGAGCTATAGCTGTTTTCGTGTGCAAGGTGTTGGCTCAGTCATGATTTTGGCAGGCTTTAATACAAAAGAAAAAGCAAGTTTGGTTTTCATCGAGACAAAGATAAACTCCTTTTACTATCAAGATACGTGGGTGGTTCAATAAATATTGTACCTAGTGGATATAAAATATTTGTACTGTGATGGTTGGTGTGGAATATCGAAGCCTAATGTCTTAAATGCCTATATTTCAGAATAGTAGCTGCTATATTAGCATAGTTTTAGAGGGAGGGGTGAAGTTTTAAAGACCTATTTTTGAGGGGGGGGGATGCTGGTTTGGAGCTTATGAGGCTACATTTGTGACAGTGGATGAGATTTGGCTACATCACTATGATCCTGAGTCCAAACGACAGTAGTTACGTCTCATCCACTGTCACAAATCTAGCCCCATAAGCTAAAAATCAGCCTTTCACCCCCACTCCCCCCCTTTCATCCCTCCCTTCAAAACTATGTGAATATAGCAGCTACGGTTCTGAAACTGAGCATATAGGCATCTAAGACATTAGGCTTCGATATTCCACAACAACCATCGCAGTACAAATATTTTACATACACTAGGGACAGTAATTATTAAACCACCACGTATTCTTGCTAATACAGTAGAGCTCCGATTAGCCTAACAAGTCGGGACTGACCCTAGTTCGGATAAGCAAAAGTTCGAATAAATTGACAGACAATTTAAGGGATGTTTCTGACTATACTGAAACCTTCACACGTTATCTAAGCTTGGAACTGGCAGCACCAATTAGTGCTGGCGTGTTTCAAAATTGTCTTTTTTGTCTTTAAAAAAATTGTTTACATTTTTATCATAATTTTTTTTTTCTGTTTTTATCATTTCCTGAACTCCAGAGATTATAATTTAAGCAAAACAGCTTTTGATTGTTGCTTGCTTCAACGAAGACATTCTTTTCAATGCTACCATATCTGCAATTCTTCTTAAATACGTTAGTTGAGTAGGATCAACGTTCTTCTGCCGTTCGAACCATTTCATAGCTGTTTCCAAACATTCAAAGGCTTCGTCATGGGATGGGTATGGGTTATTTTCAGAGCATTCGTTTTAATTTTCTTCAATTTCTTTATCATCATGAATCTCATCCACAATCTCATCATCATCATTTAAAATCTTATATCCAGGATCATGTACTTAACTATTTAACCACTCGTTAATTTCATTTTCTTCATAGCATAGGGTTCATCCTATCGCCTTTATTGTTTCACATTCCTCACTTTCTGATCCACTATCAGTTTTTTCTTTATTTAAAATTTTATTCCAAGCAAATGGATGATTGGGAGCCAGGTTTAAAAAAAATTTGGGAGAAATAGGCTGTTCAGATAATTGGAAGTTCGGTTAATTGGGGTTCCGATAATCGGCTCTCTACTTTAAGTTGGTAACACTTAAAGATGAACTTATGGATTAGAATTTGCCATTGCTTCACATTAAGGGGACGAGGGACCTTAAAAATCAATTTTTTATTTTTTGTAAATTTCACTTTAAATATTACTTTAAAGTACAGTCGTGGAGAAAAAAAAAGTAAACACACCCTACTAACTCCTCAACAAATTATCGCAGAAGAAAGTTACTGGTACCGAACGATTGGAAATAAAGTCTACTTTTAAATGATGTATATAAAATTTGCTTAGTGGGCCATCTACATATTAAAACGAACCATAACTTTGTTTTTTTCAATATTAGTATACAATTCTGACGGCATAAATAAACTCTACGCTCTTCAATTAGCCTAAAAACAAATTTTTATGCAATTCGTACGATAAGTTTCCGAGAAATTAATTATTTTAAAACGAGCGTATTTTAAGGGCTGTATCCAAATTGAAGTTCAGTACTCGATTGTTAACCGAGAGAGCCCTCTTCTTCACCAAGGCACTTTCAGCACCACTCACGCAGTCAATGAAGCCTGCTAGATTACAGGATAGTATAAGTAATTTCAAAATATCTAGTCACTTCTATCATAGACGGCCCCTTAAACCATCATTTTGCCGTTTTTTAAACATAATTTGAAAACTACTTGGAAGAAAAATGTGAAATTTTAGATTTCTATAAAGCAGGACCTAATAAATATAAATCCATCAAAACAATGGTAGGTTGCAATTCATAATTTTTTTTTAATATTAATTTCATAATTCATAATTTATATCATAAAATTATAAAAATTGTAAATTCAGCGTATTTATGTTTAGGTATATTAGTATTATTGCTACACAAAAAATTAGCACATTGGGAGCATATTTTCAGGAGATATAAATAAAAATATGAAAATGTAATTTAACATTAGAAGCACTAAAATTTGAATTTTTATAATTCAAAAACTTATCTTTGAAATGACTTAAAATTTGGTGTCTAGGCATAGTTTGAACCGAAGATTTGAAATATCTCGTTAAAATTGGGTATTGCCATTGAAAAAAAATTAAGTTCGGATTCGTTTTAATATGTAGATGCCCCCCCTCAGCAAATTTTATATGCATCATTTAAAAGTAGACTTTATTCCCAATCGTTCGATACCAATAACTTTTGTCTACGATAATTTATTGAGGAGTTAGTAGGGGGTGTTTACTTTATTTTTTTTTCCACGACTGTACATTATATACATTATGGCATGCATTTATCAGTAAAAAAAAATGTTATTTTTGAGAAAAAAGTGGAATTTTACGCGTCGTCTGAGAAATCTTCGAAATGCTCCCTGCGCGTTCCGTATCAATGAGAATCCCCAATATTTTTTATAAAAGTTTGGTTTATATGTATAAATAAAACTGTGCATTCAATTTTATATATTTGAATATAAAGGTTTAAAAAAAATTGAAAATTTTTGAAATTTTTTCGAAAAAAATTTCAAAATTTTTCAATTATTATTATTTTTTTTCTTTTTGTAAATTTCACTTTAAATATTACTCAAGGGTACATTATATGCATTATGACATGCATTTATCGCAAAAAAAATTCTTTTTGAGAAAAAAAAGGGAATTTTACGCGTCGTCTTAGAAATCTTCGAAATGCTCCCTGCGCGTTCCATATCAAAGGAAATCCCCAATATTTTTTATAAAAGTTTGGTTTATATGTATAAATAAAACTGTGCATTCAATTTTATATATTTGAATATAAAGGTAAAAAAAAAAATTGAAATTTTTTGAAATTTTTTCGAAAAAAATTTCAAAATTTTTCAATTATTATTATTTATTTATTTATTTTTTTTTTTTGTAAATTTCACTTTAAATATTACTCAAGGGTACATTATATGCATTATGACATGCATTTATCGCAAAAAAAATTCTTTTTGAGAAAAAAAAAATGGAATTTTACGCGTCGTCTTAGAAATCTTCGAAATGCTCCCTGCGCGTTTCATATCAAAGGAAATCCCCAATATTTTTTATAAAAAGTTGGTATATATATATAAATAAAACTGTGCATCGAATTTTATATATTTGAATATAAATGTATATAAAAAAAATCAAAATTTTTCAATTTTTTTTTTTTTTTTTTTTTTTTTTTTTTTTTTTTTTTTACCCTTATATTCAAATATATAAAATTCGATGCACAGTTTTATTTATACATATAAACCAAACTTTTATAAAAAAAATACTGGGGATTTTCATCGATATGGAACACGCAGGGGGCATTTCGAAGATTTTTTAAGATTTTTTTTTTTTTTTTTTTTGTGATAGATGCATGCCATAACGCATATAATGTACCCTTGAATAATATTTAAAGTGAAATTTACAAAAAATAAAAAATTTATTTTTAATGTTTTTAAGGTCCCTCGTCCCCTTAACGCTTCTATTCGTAAATCTCTGTGAACTTCAGATTAGTTATCTGCAAATGACATCAAAACTTTAGACATTGCATCTAAAAGTCCTGACATAAATCCTATGGAAAACATGTGGGGAATCTTGGTTCGTCAAGTGTATGTCAAAAGAAAGCAATTTGATTCGATTGTTGAACTGAAAGCCCATTTCCACATGTAAAAACCTGAGAAAATCCTTCCCAAAGCGTCTTTTGGAGGTCATCAGCATTAAGGAAAAACAAATAAAGCACTGAAAATTAACGTGCAAATCATTTACATCTGTAATTAGGTTTTAAATATATCGGTCCAAAACTTTTTTCAACCAAATTGTATTATCTAAAAATTAATTTTTGCTTATATTATTGTAAATCAAAACAAATAACAAACTTGTATAGCTTTATGTGCATAATTTTGCGATGATATTCTTTTTTCATTAGTGTAAGAGCTTTACTGTTTTTGTTGGTGGTCTTAAAGTTTTTCCAGCACTGTATTACATTATTGCTTATTTTTATTTTTATTTATTTTTTTAAGTTTTTACTCGAAACACTGGATTTTCTGATTGTGTTAATACTCAGAAAGAACAGCGTTATATATTTCCTTCTCTAACCTCTAATAGCGAAATTTTATGAATTTGGGATGAACTAGCTAAAAGGAAAAATTATTTAGATAAAATGTATTGCATAGTTCCGATACACTTTTTTTTTTTCATAGTAATAAAAACCAAGAAAAGTCTTTAATTTAATATACGTATTTTTTTCAGAGAATTGGGTATCAATATTCACACTGTTATTTAAAACCTAATCTTGGTTCAAACGTTTAAATGTCTGGAGACTAATTTAATTTCCAAGCATTAATAAAGTTAATAAAAAGAAAAGTGATCAGTTAAACTGATGGCACTGATATCACAGGCTATTTACACTAATTGTATATTATACTCTTATTCCAAAGAATAATGCCCCTCAAAAAATAAAGAAATCGACAAAAAAAAAAAAAAAAACATTTAGCTAAATTAAGAGGGAGGGCTTAGCTCCCCCATTTCCCCCTTTGTACTTAACCAATGAATCTCCAAATCTAATCAGGGAAGCGCCTTATCAGAATAAACCGGTACACCTAATTTGAAGCAAATCGGATAATTCTGCGTGAAAAACCTATTGATCTAAATTAAGGGGGGGGGGGTGATTAGTCCACCGTTCTCTCCAATATACTTAGCCAATGAACCCCCAAAACTAATCAGGGAAGCGCCTTATAAGAATGAACCTATATCCAAAATTTGAAGCAAATCGTATATTTCTATCAAGAGTTACTGCGTTACGTACATACAGAACCTACGGCCACATTAGCTCTCAGGCTTTGATAGTCTGTGATCTAAAAAGTGTTACTCTGATAATATTTTACATCAGGAATGAAAGTAAGACGGTGATATGTTTTATTGTCTTTTTCGAATAAATATTTTAAGTAGCTTTTGAAAAAGCACCCGTTGCAAAAAGTAAGAAGATACTTATTGCAGCCGTTCGGATGGAAGCATTTCTGATCATGACCCCGAGCAGTGGCGTGGCGTTCGGTCATCGCTGGATGCGGCGATGACCAAGCAATATTTTAAAACTCTTAATAAGCTTTTAAAACTCTGCGATCCAGTTTTAGCAGAACATTTGGAGTTAATGTATAAGTGAAGGTAAGATTTAAAGTTTCTTTTTTGAACATTCAACCATTGGATTTTAGAGTTAATAATTTTTCACCACAAACTTAAATAATTGCGATGACCACCGAAAATTTTCACGCCACGCCACTGACCCCGAGACATGTGCATATATAAGATTTTTGCCATGCGATAGCACTCGTATTTATTAACGGGTTTGGATATGACTGAGCATGTGTATAGGTCTCGACTTAGTTCATTGGCCAGCTTCATCCGCCATCTTGTTTCAAAATGACGGCCACTTAACGATTTCAAATTCAAAAAAAATGTATAGAAAAATAAGAAGTACTAATAGTTTTTTCAGTTAAGTGTTCTGCCTCGATAAAAGGATTCGGGGGGCATTTTTTTGTTTCGCCTCTATCTTAAGAAATGGCTGAAATATATCAATTTAAAGTTTTAGGGTGGCTGCCATTTTGAAAGAAAACAACAGAATTCCTCCACAAATGGGTTTAACTTGTGAGTTTTAGTGAACGTGGTTCCTGGAAAATTTTCTTTCATTGTTATAACCATTCTTCCAACTCTCAAGGCTTAAAACTATACATTCATTTCCGCCAACGTCAAATTATCGTCAAGTTTGGCGACATGTGGCGAAATATCTTCATATTTGGAGACAAAAATGGATTTTTATAAATGAAGACAACTTGGCTACAGCTCTTTAATTTGGCGAAATTCTCACTCAAATTTAATATTGACAAGAACTGTGTATAAACTTCTATAATCGGATACCACTCTTTGTGTTTTCCAGTAAAATTAGTTAAAATTTTAGAAACAAGGGATGAGGAAGGTATCTTTCCCTCCCTGTAAAGTCCGGAATGACTTTTTTTCAATTCAAAGACCTATTATATAATAAGGATACTGTTATACAGTATTTACCCTAAATTCAGATATTTAAACATGAAGATACATAGCTAAACCTTCCTGTGCGATCACCTCCCTTAACGACCATTTTTCCTTGGAACGAAATTTATTCCCATAAGCTCAATACTAATTTTACCTCCATTCAGAGACCATCCCAGTTGAATTCCCTCCATGAGCGACCCATTTTTTTAAACAAATGAAACAAATTCCGTTTTTTTCCTGGTCGCTTGAAGAAGGTTTTTTTGAAAAACAATTCCGGAGAGCGCATTATTCCTCAAACTTTTAAACTAAGTTTAGAATTTTTCTTTATTCCGGTAACTTTTAAGTGTTTAAACCCCTTTGTGCCTTTTTAGGCAATGAATTTAACTCTGATGAATAATTAAGAATGGCGGTCAATAAACTCAACTGCCTTATTCTGTCAGGAAACTCTAAAAAATGATAGATAAATTAATGAAATCGTCATTATTTGTTTCCGTCCAAAAAAAATTGCATTTATTTACAGAACTTCGAAAGGACTTGGAAATAAAAGTTATAAAAGATAAAATAGCAAAATCAAAGCAAACATCAATGTATCCATTTTTTTAAACTCTGCAGTAATTAAATTATGTAATTAACTTTTGTTTTGATACTTAAATTTTCATATTTTTTCCTAATATGAAAAATAAATTTTAGCAATATTAATTGTTACCTTTTTAACATTTAAAATCTGGATTTAAACATGACCTCCATTAAGAGACAACTTCTCGGAGTGACCGATTTTTATTGGACCGGAACGTGGTCGCTTTAGGGAGGTTTTACTGTAGTTAAATAATGAAGGAGTAACTTTAGAAACTATTTTAAATTCTTTAGTTACACAAAAGACGATGCTACTGTTTGACTTACTTATCAAATAAGGGTAAAATTTAAATCACCGTCTTGAATGCAAAAAGCATAATTATTTTTTCTAAGTGTCAAATTATGTTTGTAAAATATCTGCCAGAAGTGAAACATAAAATACCTGCTTAAAAAGATTAACGTTAAGTATATATCAAATTGTACATTACAATGGCGCAAACTGTTTGACCATACCTATAAAAGAAACGATTAATCACATTTTGAGAATTAAACATAAGCGAAACGCTCACTTCATATTTTAAACCACATAAGCCGTCGAAAGTAATTTATATTAGAGATTACTTTTACTACCCTCATGCATATATGAATGAGACCATTCATTATTACTGAAACTTTATTGAAAAAGAAAAGACAGCAATTCTACTTCAATTTTTAAAATGAATTATTTTGTATTTTGACAGTAGGAAATTAGACGAAAATTATTAACTGTTTGGAAGAGGAACGTCTATATCATCTTCCCTTTTTTATGAATAAATTTAGGGATGTTTATAAGATTGTAAAGAGATGGCTACTCTGTCGTGAGATTTAATTTTCGTCATCATTGGAATGATTAGAGTGGGCGCAGCTAAATATGTTTCCATATAAAGAATTCAATAAGCATTCGTTTCGTGTAGAACCAGTAAAATAAATAAATGAACAAAAGAGTAGTAGTAATTTATCTTAAGAAATACTTGTGAAGCTACATAGAAGAAGCATTTGCAAGGTTATACAAAGAGTATTATATATTGAAAGATATATTTCAATAATATTTATTGAAATTCTCAATATGTCAATCATATTTTAAAGCTATCTTTTTTTTTTTTTTTTTTTTTTTTTTTTTGTTACATTTACGGCATATTACACTATAAAGAAAAAAAAATCTGTAATTCTACAGATGTAAAGTTTCAGAAATCTGTATGCTTACTAAAATTTTATCTGTACACTAACACTATACAAAAAATGTGTAAATCTACAAAACTAGTTTTTGTAAAGATACAGAAATGCGTAGTTTTATAAAAATTCTACTAAAATTACAGTAATCTTACTAAAATTTTATCTGTGACCCGGGTTGCAGTTAAATAAAAAGTTCTAGACATCCCAATTTCCCCAAAAAATTCTTAGTAACCTTACAGATTTTTTGATTTACGGTTCAAAAGTGTACCTGTTTCATTTATTTTTGTTGTTGCAGTTACGTAAAAAGTCCTAGGGATCCCAGTTTCCTAGAACAATTTTAGTAACTTTACAGATTTTTTTAAAATGTATTAACATTTTAAAAAAAAATGCTTTCTAAGGTGTTTTCCATACGCATGGGGTATTTTCCAACATTTCTTTTCATTTTTACTCAGTTTTGTTTATCCTCTTCGCAACCGGGGTCCACATATGGGAAAAACTAAACTGCTTGATTTTTTTACATTTTGACTTCACTTCTTAATACTGAATGTTTTTTTGCTTTGAAAGCAACCAATAAATGGCAGCACTGTTGCTTATTCCTTCATACAGTAAATGTTATTTTTATCTGATTTTGCAAAATGCCTTCAAGACAGTGTGGTCAAGGAATTGAGAAATTTTCATAATTATTTAACTTAAATCCTTTACAATAAAATGTTTTGACGACTTGTAGATCATTCACTAAAGGCCTTAAATTTGTCATTGTGTGAATTTAGGTTAGTGATCATTATATTGATATTTTAAGGGGATTTGTAATTTTAAATTCCTATTTGTGAACCTAAATTACTAGTTCCCTAAAGCAGGCCTGTTCAACCTTTCACTAAGCAGTGGCGCACTTTTAGCTCTTGGCAAACAACGAAAGGCGCCATTATTAACAGGTCTCAAAACATACAACAAAATTATCTCACTGTATTATTAGCGATACACACATGCAAATGCATATCGCAGTAGAAGACATAAGGCCCCTATGGATCTGGAGCTCCGTGTAATCAAAAAAAAAATCAAAATAACTATAAATCGTAGTAAATTTCGAATTATACATTTTCCTGCGAGGGGTTATCTGAAATATTTTTGTAGTGGAAGGAGCCAGAAACTTTAATTTCACTTATAATTAAAATAAAATGGTAATCAGAGATATTGTTAGGTTATTTTAGGACGCAAAAATATTCCTTGATTTATTTCAGAGTCGCAAATATGCCGTTATAAAAAGTACAAAAACAAAGACATACATATTACTGACCAATCCATTAGGTGGTTCCAAAGAGGTAGCCTGGAAAATTTTTCATTGGTGGAAATCATTTCGCATGATTTTATAGATTTTTTTTTTTAAACAAAACAAAAAAAACCTAAAATGTTAAAGGCCTGGGACATAAAATGACACTCTTTTACGCGTATTATAAAGCATCAATGGTGTAACAAAATCAATAACAACAACCAAAAATTCCGAACTTTGATGCAGGAAGGAAGGGGTCGTGGCGCTTATTTTTCTACATTTCACCTCTTAACATATTAAAAAAGTTATTGCCAACTTTGACTAATTTCCATTGTCATAATTTCCATAAAATTTATTTATAAAGAAAAACTATAAATTAGTGAAGAAACGCAATAACATCTGATTAAATTAAGTAAATTTTCGTTTTTGATGTGTGAAATACACATAGAGATTTTAAAAATATCTCTCACGCAAATAACAAGGATTTTAAATAAAGCAACTTTTTAAATGGTATTTTATTTTTAAAAAATGTTAGTAAGAGAAAACACTCAAAGGGGCGCCAAAAAAGCTTCTAAAAAGCACTGCCCTAAAATATGTAAAGCCGGACCTCTATTTAGCGAAGTCGCTAAATCCCGAAAAAAAGTTCGTTATATGGAAAATTCGTTAAATAGAGAGTCACCTTTTAAAATACTTTAAACTACATAAAACATGTCCATAAACACAAAATATAATTTTTAAAAGTAATTAATCACACTTTTTTTTATAAATTATATCTGTTTGTTTTATTTATTTTACCCATCAAAAAGAAATCTGCAAGGGAAATAAGAATGAAACAAAAAGAACATTGTCTGGAAATACATTGTATTTTCAGTAAAAAAAATATTTTTACATTAAAATCACGATTTTTTATTATGGTTGATAAGCTGTTTGGAGGAATACCAAATTTTAAAGCAGTATTTTTTTTCTTCATGCCTTTATCCACCTCATCAAAAATATTTTTTTTCTTTGATACTCAAGCACTTTCGCTTTGACATTTTCGAGCTACAAGAACCGAAATTACCACGACTGATCATGATCAACAATCTAGAAAGCGGAAGAATCTAGTTTAAAGACAGGGGGCAGCTCCACTGAGTGTTAAAAGGCGATATTGAAAGTTTGCACTTCTTGGATGAAAAGCAAAGAATGACAGCGATTTTACTGCTCTCTGTGAGTTAGGTGCCTGGTAAGGCCTGATCTTGGTCATTGATCACCATAAAATGTGTTAAAAGAAAGAATAAGTTTGAAATGTCCAATAATATTTTGTGAAATAGAGAAAAAAAATAGATCCCAAGAAAAAGTTCGTTAAATACAGAATACACTTCGCTATTTGGAGGTTATTTTACGAAGAAATTTGCAAAATGTTCTTGGTTCCAAGTAAAAGTTCGCAAAATAGAGGTTCGTTAAATAGAGGTCTGGCTGTATTCCAGAAAAGTTCTTTTTTCTGTCATGTACGATGTCATTTTGTTTTTTCAAAACCAATGAATGAGTATTTGTGGCATAATTATACATTCAGGTCTGAAGAGGTTAATCAGGACCGAATGTTGCCGAATTCGCCCGACAAATTCAGAAGGCACCTAGAGGATGAAATATTACCATAGGACATGGAGGCGCACTTCTTATTTAGTCGGAAATACAGGGTGCTCCATCCTAGCTGAACTCGGGTTGACGGTCATAATTTCGAGAAAAATACAAATATTGCATGAAAATGCAGCGATATGTACCTTGTTTTGTGTGAAATGTGATAACATCACGAAATGTTGTATAAAAGCAGAGTTCTCAATCAATCGATGATACTGTATGAACTGGTCATCGCAGTCCAAAATGAGAAGTGTCAAGTGCATATTGCTGGCGCGTAGAATGGAAACTTCTATCATTTCTTTTTTTATATTATCACATTTACAACAAAGGTGATAATGTAGGAACAAGTTTTATTATAATATACTTCAGTTTTCTGAAAGTTATGACCGTCAACCAAAATGGAATGAGGGTGTGAACACCCCGTATTTTTGATTCAATACGTGGTTTGCGACACCATGTTCTAGGGTAAATTTTCCTCCTCTTGACGCTTATTATCACGCCTTTGAATGTGTCGGTCGAATTCGACAAGTCTCTGTAGTTGTTTTATGTTCCTTATACGGAAAGAATAGATAATATAGCTTTAATTAATATGATAATAATAAAATAATATTATTATGATATATATTTTGATAATATATAGTTTTTAAGCAGCTTCTTTTGAAATTATTTTCCACTCTCTTTAGATCTCCACTAAACTTTTTTACAATCAATTTTAAGGAAAAACTAACAGTTTTAATCGCGGGTAGAACGTTTGCATGAAATTAAGTAACATTTATCGCTATAAATTTGTGCCATGTCCTAAGAAGGCGGTAGCGATGGTCGAGGGTGTTAATCTTCGAAGGCTTAGCAAATTATATTCTCTTAGAATATGATAACATAAAATTTATTTTATAACACAGTAAAATATATTCTGGAGTAATGATAAGTTGCTATGTACACAAAAATGTAAAATTTGTTGAACAAAGTTTATGTAACAGAAATAGTGTCTATGAGAAGGTGGCAGCTAGTCTATTAAGTCCACAGGCATTGCATCACTTGAACGGAAAGCGCTGGTCTTGTCTCCGAGATAAAGATCTCCTTTTTCCGCGACGGCACCCTGGTGCCTTGTCGCCGCTGATTCGGGTATAATTCCCCGGTATTAGGGATCGTAAAGTCCGGCCCTCTTGGCCTTCAAACTCTTCCACTCCAAAAGTCGCTCTTCCAACTCCAGCCAAAATCTAATCTCTCCTCCGCATCCTCTCGTATATATCTCTCAATTATCTTCCTCTGAAAACAATAGTGAGTTTCTCAGCCACTAACTGTCCGTTCTTTTTAAGAACCTCCCAGGGATCTTTACTGTTGTCTCCTGAGTGGACACCTTAAGAAACTCCTCTTTTGCACGTGGATCCTGCGATCATATGCTCTCGTGAGAACGTATGTGAGTTCTCTTCAAACGCTCAAAGATCAAAAAAGTGTCGGCTGCTCTTTAGCATTAGCAAACTGTCACCGATTGTCAAATGTCCAAGAGCGATGGTGACTGAGTAGTATCTTTCGTCTTGCCGTGCATCTTACTGGACTTTAACATATTTTTACTCTGTTTTAGAAAAGCATTAGTTCTTTCTATATGGCGAATCTGATATAGTTCAGATCTTTACAACCACCCCCCCCCCCTCCTTTTAAAAGAATATTTTGGCCACAGGACGAAATATTCTGGAAAAGAGAAAGGTGACTCAAAATTTATATGAATGGCTCACATGCAAAAAAAGAAAAAAAGAAAAAAACTTTATTTGCCTGACTGCCCCTCCACAAAAAGTATTCATTATACACTCTATATAATATTTTACACTTTATTTTATTTCAAAACACTTCTCATTATATTATTTTTTCAAACATTAAAAGGAATGATAGCATACTATATACAGTTTTCTTTTCTTTTTTTTTTTTTTTTCAAGATTACTCTGCCCTACTCAAAAAATCTATTTGGACAATGTCCTTCCCTGGCCTTTGTACTCTGGCATATTGGTCATGTTGCAAAGCATGTGCCTTTTTGAGCGGTTTACGAGTCATTTTGTTTTTGCTATTCCTAGATGAAAGCGCACTGCTATCCGTTTCTATTAAACTCTTCCTATCAGTGCAGCTCTTTAATTTTTTTATGGCAACTATTCTCGTAGTCCCATCTGTTCCCGTATTCTTTCGTTTATTTGTCGAATGCCTTATGTAATGCCTCTCTGAATTTTGCCGATCGTCTTGCCTTTCACTGATTTCTTTTTGATCAATTTCCTTGTTTTTATCTAACCCTTTCCTGTTTTCTGTTTCCCTTTTAGATTTTGGCAATGTATTTATCTCCGTTATTTTAACTACCGTTGGCTTTCCCGGATTTTTGTTTATTTTTACCTGATTTTGGCTTCTATGTTCGTGCTTTTTTGTCCCGTTTTCCTGTTGCCAATTCCTTTCCATTTTCGCCTTTTCAATCTATTCATGGAATTATGAGTGTTAAACTTTTCTCCTTGACCAGCAATTTTCCAGACCTTTAATCCTTTATTACTTTTCATTTTCGTATTAATTTTTCTAGCACGTTTCGCTTTATTTGCTTTCGCCTGTTTTTTATTTTGGGGGATCTCTATAAGTTCGTCCACCCTTGCTATTTTTTCTTTCCCTTTCGTAATGTCTTCCCAACTATCAGTTTCATTTTGTTGACCGTTTGTTCCTAAATCTAGTATTTGTTTCCCGGGTTTAAAATCCTTTTCTACTGTTTTGCATAAATTCTGTAATTCGCACTTTTTATTTTTAACTGAGTTTTCACTCTCCCTTCTGACTGTTTTACCGACGTCATGGGACTTAACCTGCTGTTCCCTCATTTTAATCCCTTCTATCTGAGATGAATCTCTGAACAGCTTTCCTTGTCCAGTACTTCGCCTATTTTGTATGACTTTTACCGGTATTTTTGACTTCTTGTCTTCGCAAGTTATGTGTGTGTCTGAGTTTCTTTCAATCTTTAAGTTTTTGACCTCACCTGACAGCTGTTTCTCTTGGTTTTCTGACCCATAGACTTTTCTTTTATTTCGTTTTGGAACACTGTCTTTTGTTTTCCCCTCTTTCTCCAAGTTTGACGAATTCGTCGCTATTCTGTTTTTCGGATTACCGTTATAATCCTTTTCCGTAACGCCCGTTTGTTTTTCCAAATCCCTATCGCCTCGAAAGTTTTCTGACCTGGAAATCGATTCCTCACGCGACTTGACTATGTTTTGTGCATTTTTACAATCCGTCTTACTTTTTTTTCTTAAGCTATAAGTTTCATTTTCAAACGGTATTTTGTCATTCTCATTCGACTCCTGTGCGAGCAGTTGTAAAGAAATTGGTTCCTCCTTTTCGCTCACGTTCAACTCATCGACTGCCGTGATGTTTCCCGTACTAATCTCTTGTGATTGACTCACCCCTTGAATGCACCGTTGAAAGTTTCGAATGCTATTGGTTTTGTTTTCTCTGGCCGGCTGTTTAGTTTTTTGCGCTCATACGAATTGATTAATTCTTGTGTTCTGTTTCCAAGGATATAGTAATCCAAATCTGACTCGTTGTCTGTGATAAGTGCTTTAGTTGTTATCACCGTTTTATCCGCTAATTCTAACTTTATTTCCGCAACCGGAAGCTGTTGAAGTTCCCTGTCCAGAGGTTGTCTTAACCACTTAATTTCTCCGTTTAATTGCCCTTTATTAATGAATCTTCTTGAACATAAATCGTCCATAGTTCCAGTATCACGTAACATTGTAATTTCTACTCCATTTATCTTTCCCTTACTTAAATAGGGTTCGAAACCTTTATCTAATTTCGTACTACACCTAACATGATGTACCGTGCTTATTTCTTTTTCCGATCTTTTTAAATCTGGACAGTCTCGTATCCTATGTTTTGGACTTCCGCATTGAAAGCAAGTGCTTTGTTTTGTTTTTTCGAAAGCTTTTTGCCTTTCCCTATTGTCATTTTTCTTCCGCCAATTAAATTTATTATCAGCATTTTTCCTCGGGTCCCTTTCCTCGTAAATTGGGCGATCGGACCATTTTTCGCTGTCTTTTTCTGCATATCTCGGTTTCTCGAATCTTTTTTCCACGGGGTGTCTGGCATAGCCTTTCCAGGACATCGCGCCCTTTATTGCTTCATACCCTCCAAATCTTTTGCGAGTTTGTCTGGTTTTTTATACTCTGCCCACGAATCGATAAAATGATTTTTAGTTTCGATCGGCACTCTTCGTTTAATTTGTTCCGTAATAAGCAGGTCTTTTAGCTCCTCTAAGGTTTTGATGCCCAACCCATCAAGCCACCCGTCTTGAAAACTATTTAATTCGAAGATTAGGTCTTTCCATGGGGTGTTTGTACTTTTTTGATGCCTCATTAATTTTAAACGATAGGCTTCTGCTGTTAACCTATATCGTTCTAAGAGAATTTTTTTCACGTGAGCAAAATTGTCCACGCTGTCGGACGGTTCTCGTAAAATTAATTCTGAAATTTCTATGGGCAATAAAGCTAAAAGATGAGTTACTAGATCATCTGACTCGATCCCCGATCTTCCTGCCTGTCTCTCAAATAAATTTAAAAATAAAGGTATGTCTGATTTGTCTGGGTCGAATGAATGCATAATAGATTTTATGTTTAATTTTGGGCCTCTATCAGAACGATTGCTCGCGCTTGAACTGCTTCTCTCTGTGCCTTGCGTTAATCTTAATTCTTCTAGTTTGAATTCTCTTTCTTTCTGTCTGTCTGCGTTTTCTAATTTAGCTCTTTCTAATTCTAACTGTTCCTTTTCGCGGTCCCTTTCTGCCTTCTCGCGGTCTTTTTCTGCCTTCTCGCGGTCTTTTTCCCTAGCTAAATTACTTCTCTATCTTGTACAATGTACCTGGCTTGCGTTAGCGCAAGGCCCTCGTCGTAGCTATCCGATTTCTCAATTTTTTGGATGATTATTTGTATTGTATCACCATTCTCAAGTGCTACACCCAATTCTGCTGCTAAATTCTGTAAATCAACTTTTCTGCAATGTTTTAATGCGGTCACCTTTGTCATAATGAAGCCTTATTTTTAACACAATTTCAATAATTTACACCAATAATTTCCTCGGAGAATTTAAAGCCTGTCAATTAACACTATAAAATATATTTATATAAACAAATTTTAAATACAAATACAGGATATAAAGTATAAATTTACAATATCTGTGAAATTTTTTGGATACCTTCCCCTTTTGTTAAAAATAACCAATGTGCAAGATAAATTTTTCTGTTTAAAGTCCCTATACACACAGGATAAAACACAATATATAGTAAAATCTTATAGAAATTGCACACATATATTTCGAATAAACTTTTCAAATTTTTCAAATCTAAGCACTTCTTTGCAAACCATGACCAGTGTAATCAGTGTACTGACCATAAATTTCTAGAAAATATCTTTATTCAGTAGTTTAACTAACATAAATTAATTTTCCTCACAATTTACATGTAATTTTACACTACTTGCATCTCTAATTTAAAAAACTGTTCCCCTGAGCCCTTTTTTTTTCGGCTCGCTACTGAAATCTCCCCTGAAAATTTTCTCCGCTTCCTTTCTTAGAAACAAAATTTTCCTTTGTATTCGTTTCGAATATAAACCAGATTTTAATCTGCTCCCTAGCTTGAGCTATCTTAAATGCCTATGAATTTCCCTCTGTTATACTTGGCTTGATGCCCTTATCTTAATGTTTACTTTACAAATTATAACAATTTTACTATCTCACAATTTTAGATCCCGAATTAAAAACATTTAAATTCTACTAAAACAAAATTTGAGAGCCATTCACAAAAATAATGAGCCTACCTGCTCTGTTGTGTTGAGGTCCCGTCACAGTTGCTTTGGCCAGTGTGCTGCCGTTGAAGTATCAGTCACTCTCTTTGCGTCAGGGTCAGGCCTTTCCGAGGGAGTCTGTCGGTTGTCGGCTCTCTCCGTCTGGCTTTAGGTAGATCTCCTGGATGTCCCTTTGCTCTCTCCTGGGTCGCTGGACTGTTGACTCCTTCGCAGTGTTGCGGCTATGACGTTGTCCTGCTGCTCGATGCTCAGCTCTCTTTTGTTTTTAATCACAGACTGCTAACAATCTCATCTGTACTATTTTTTGCACATAAAAGTTCGTTTCGTTGGCTGCCACCAGTTGTGCCGTGTCCTAAGAAGGCGGTAGCGATGGTCGAGTGTGTTAATCTTCGAAGGCTTAGCAAATTATATTCTCTTAGAATATGATAACATAAAATTTATTTTATAACACAGTAAAATATATTCTGGAGTAATGATAAGTTGCTATGTACACAACAATGTAAAATTTGTTGAACAAAGTTTATGTAACAGAAATAGTGTCTATGAGAAGGTGGCAGCTAGTCTATTAAGTCCACAGGCATTGCATCACTTGAACGGAAAGCGCTGGTCTTGTCTCCGAGATAAAGATCTCCTTTTTCCGCGACGGCACCCTGGTGCCTTGTCGCCGCTGATTCGGGTATAATTCCCCGGTATTAGGGATCGTAAAGTCCGGCCCTCTCGGCCTTCAAACTCTTCCACTCCAAAAGTCGCTCTTCCAACTCCAGCCAAAATCTAATCTCTCCTCCGCATCCTCTCGTATATATCTCTCAATTATCTTCCTCTCAAAACAATAGTTAGTTTCTCAGCCACTAACTGTCCATTCTTTTTAAGAACCTCTCAGGGATCTTTACTGTTGTCTCCTGAGTGGACACCTTAAGAAACTCCTCTTTTGCACGTGGATCCTGCGATCATATGCTCTCGTGAGAACGTATGTGAGTTCTCTTCCCACGCTCAAAGATCAAAAAAGTGCCGGCTGCTCTTTAGCATTAGCAAACTGTCACCGATTGTCAAATGTCCAAGAGCGATGGTGACTGAGTAGTATCTTTCATCTTGCCGTGCGTCTTACTGGACTTTAAGATATTTTTACTCTGTTTTAGAAAAGCATTAGTTCTTTCTATATGGCGAATCTGATATAGTTCAGATCTTTACAAATTATTTGACAGTATATAATTTGTTTTAAAAAAATCCTTTTTGTGAAACACCTAGAAAATGTTTGTACAGAAAAAACAAATAGGTTTTAAAAATGAAACCATCGCTTATAACCTAACATATAATTCCTTTATCGGAAAATGAAAGAGACTGTTCGATTACAAATTACTTCAATAATCATGCCTGCAATTATAATGCTTTTATGTTTAGAAATGAGTCAGAAAATGCGTCAGAAAGAAGCCCACTCAACAGCACGAATTGTTGCTGTTGAACGGGGAAAATTATTTTTTTGAGAACCTTAACGAAAAATATTTTTCAAAACCCACTTTCTCTTAAAAATTATAAGGAGATATAAAACGAGTGACGAAATAACATGTATTGCAAATGGGAAAAATATATGAAATGTGACACATTACATTTTATTGAATGCTATCATAAGGGGGAAATGCTGAAAAGTCAGTTAAAACACTAATATTATTTTTGTTTATAATATTAGTGTTATAAGTAATGCTGAAAATTCAGTTAAAACGCTAATATTATTTTTGTTGAACGAGCAACTAAATTGAAAAAGCAGCTTATCTTTATAAATGTGTCGTTGGTAATCCACAATTCATAAAATACAGCACTATTGAAACAATGCTTAATAGTTTAAATTGCGATAATATGCAATGTTTTCAAATAAAGGGCTTAGAAAGATGTTTCGTGTCAAAAAGTTAAAGAGGGTTTTAGTATTTGCACGCTGCCTCCACCAAAATGTTAGAAAATTGCATAAAAAATACACAGTGTTAGAATTTACTTGATTTGCATAGAAATCATCGAACTGGTTTTGTTTTACTTCTGTTTTCGTATTTCAAGAAATTTCTTTAAATGTTTTAACTTCTATATATCTGAACCTGTATCTAACAAATAAATGTCATCTTACTGTAAGTAGCTTTACAATAGATTGTAATCCAGCAAAATTTCAAATCAATGCTGTATCTTGTATGAAAGTTATTCACATAGAAAATACGAACATATTTGCGTGCTTATCGTTTCACTGTAAATTTTTTTCACTGTGCGCACTGAAAAAAAAAAAAAGCAAAATTAGCAAATTTGACGCATAAAAATTAAGATCTAGATATACATTAAAAAATCGTTTATTTTGGAAAGAAAAGCTTTTAATCGTATTTTTTTTTTTAGTAAATGATACATAATTTTCACAAACTTTCTGTTTTTTAACTGTCAAATGTTGTTTTTACAATTTAAAAACAGATTTTAATTTGTAAAATAAACAATATTTATAGTTAAACCAGCTAGCAATTTTTTGAACCTGATTTACTAACTTTTCATATTTCTTTTCTTTTCAGTACACTGGTAGTTCATACCGGTAATTTGTGAAGCCTTCATATTATAACATAAAATGTAGAGAACTTCAAAACGGATTTCTATACGATGCCTTCTTTAAGCAATATATTATCACAGTCGACTAGAAAGCAATGACTTTCGAAAGATCACCACAGCTCGTAAAATAATTGAATTCAAACTCGATTAAGGGGTCTCGGGACTTTTAAAACTTTAAAATTTTCGAAATTTTAGTTTTTTCCGATGTTAAACTCCTATCTTTTCTGAACATTTTCATATAATTCTTTACTTGAAATTCTCATTAGAACAGAAGTTATGACTTTTAGAATTATACCAGCTCAATAGATGAAGCGGCGTTTCCAAAATATTGAAGTCATTTTTCTCCAAATGACGTTTTGGGGCATAACGCGCACGATATCTCAAAAACATCTGAATACTTATACATGAAATTTTCAAAACATATGTTTCATGTTGGTCTGTATAAACGGAACCTAAAATTCCTTTTTTATTGTTCAAAAAAATATTTTTTAAAGTGATTAATATACTGTTGCAATTTTCGAAATTTTGCATTAGCTAAATACAACTTTATATTAAAAATATAAAAATCCTTTAAATACAAAATTATTTAGGTTCAGGTTAATTACTACATTCTGAAGAATAAGTAGGAACCAAAATTTTCATTCTAGTTGCAAAATTTATTTTGTAATCGTGCGCGTAATCTGTTATGCCAATTTTCTGCTCGTCAAATAAGTAACAGTTTGGAGCCCCCTGTAAATGCTAATTCTGCATCTTGCAATTTTTAAAATACATGAAATGAAAGAACATATACCTTTCATCCCAATATAAAACTGTGTCTTAAAATAAAATATATTTTAAGATATTAAATGTTGAAAATGTTTTTTTTTCCAATTTTAAGAGTCCTGATACCCCTTAAATTAAAAACTAATTAAATTAAATTAAATAACAGAAAGGAAATTATCCACAGTATGGTCGATTAGAAAACTGTACTTTACACCAGAACACAATCCATACATCTGACTTTAGCATGGTATCATGTTCTGTTACGTGGAACCAACCCTAAAAATCTAACTCGGTCAGTGCGGAACTCGCTAGCAGAACAACCAACTTCTTGCTGTTTGAAACACAAATTGACCTCCCCTCTCCCCAGTTCACACTCGTGGGGTTGGATAAAGACGGTCTTTTGATCCGACTCGAAAATTCCACAATTCCCTATTCGAGCTTTGAATTCCTTATTTTATCCTCTCTCAAAGGAAGAAATTTCTTTTTAGGCGAAAATTGCAGTTTCTACGAACCCGTTATTACACCAAAATTAAAAACTGGATTTAAAATCTTATTTGAACTTCTGTTAGTATCGAAACAAAAGCAACTTTCAATCTAAAATAAAACAAAAATAAATTAAATCACTACCAAGAAAACTTCATTTGATTGGTACGACTATACTAAAACATCAAAATTAAATTAAAATTGTAATTTCTTTAAGCTCTGTTCAAATATTATTTACTCCAGCAATAAAAACAACTGTAAACTTCTATAACACATTATTTCAAAAATAGTATGTGTAAGCAAAGTATTGGAAAATAACTTAAGTAGTGTTTCTTTGGCAAACGTTGTTTGCATAAAATTTAAATTGTTTTACAGTTTAAATACATGGATAGAAAGGTGAAAAGACCGCAAAACAAATGGGTTTCTGACAAAATGATTAATGGTTTATAAAACGAATTCGGCGCTAAACCCGTGTTGTTGTTGTTGGTTTTTTTTTTCGCAACATATATAAAGAAAGTTTTCGATTTAATATCGCTCATTTTTTTAAGCTACAAGAGATAAAACTCTTTTCGAATTTGATAAAATTTAAGACAGTTTTAGAACGAGAAGTAAATAGCAAAGAAAGAAATACAGAAAATAAAAGAAATAAATCATAAGTAAAAAAAAATGTTTTAGAGACAAGCTTTTATATAGGAAATTAACACCTTGTAATAATATCCTAATGTTAATTGTTAAAAAGTGTAAGGTAAAAACTTTAAAAACAGTAAAAATTGGTTTATTCGACTGTTTATATGTTTCGACTCTACCCGAATCATTTTCAAAACAAATAAATAAAAATATTCTAAAATTGCATGGTCTATGAAACGCCACCATTCAATTTTTCACGTACTCTTTCATTACCAGAATTCCAGCGAGATTAAATCAAGGAGAAATAGACCGCCGGCAGCATAGACAATCACCTCATCGAGTTCACGGGTGAAATTCTCGGATTAGTTAAATCTTGATTCGCATATTAAAACGCAATCGGTCTGCCAAGTCCTATCTTGGTGGAAAACACCTGAAAACACGATTTTAGCGGCTGACTTGTAGGTTTACCATTGTACTTTCCTGCACCGAAAGGTATGAAAACATGGAGGACTGGGAGCAGGAAAACTCAATGGTAAACCTACCAATATGCCGCTAAAATCGGGTTTTCGGGTGTTTTCCACCAAGACAAGACTTGGCAGACCGATTGCGTTTTAATATGCGAATCAAGATTTAACTAATCCTAGAATTTCATCCATGAACTCGATGAGGTGATTGTCTGTGCTGAAGTCTCCTGGTCTAAAACCATCCAAATAAATTTCGATGAAAGTAAGATAATTTTTCCCTCATGTCTATATAAGAGAAACCATAGTACCGATACAACTTCCAACACTTATGCAACTAATAAAACCGATGCAACTTACCAAAATTATGGCTCGAGCTACTCAATGGTTACGAAACTAAAAATAAACATCCAAGTAAAATAATAATAATACCAAAAATAGCGTGCATATTATGAAAGAGCATGTGAAAAATTGAATGATGGCGTTTCATAGACCGTGCAATTTTACAATTTTTTTATTTATTTGTTTTGAAAATAACTCGGGTAGATTCGAAACATGTAAACAGTTGAATAAAACTTTTTTTACTGTTTTCAAAGTTTTAATTTACACATTATAGAAATTAAAATTAGACAAGCTTTATAACATATTAAACATATTAAAAACATATTAATAAATAATAACATATTAAAAAGAAAACAATGTTGAAAGACAATTGATTGAAATTTGAAATACATACCTTTTGCAAAGAAATAAATTAAATTGCGAGTGATTCCATTTATCATTGCAAAAAGATTGTTATTTTAAAAAAAAAAATAACAATAAAATTTCAGTTTTTTAAAATATAAATTAAAACAAAAACCGCTGAATTCATTTAGGTCTGCTTTTAAAGTTTTTTATATATAAGCAGCGGTGTAGTCGTAAAAAAAATAGAGGGTATACGCTCAAGGTAGAGCGTATACCCTAGAGTATATATACTATAGCTTTCTTGATAAACAGAGGGTATACGTTGTTCCTTAAAAAAATCCAGAAGGTATACGGCGTATACCCCTGTATACCCTCCACTACATCCCTGTATATAAGGAATGCTAAAAAATAAAATAAAAATTATGTAATCTAACATTAATTCAGGGGTGGTCTCAGCTTCTCAATTTAAGGCGGGGGCGGGGCATCAAACCAGTGAATAATGAAGCTTCTGCCTCCATTTTTTAAATACGAACACCCAATTTTGAGAGCATGCTTGTCGTTTTCGGTAAATTTTATCTCGGGATATTAAATTTTTCTAAATCATTCGGTCATATACAATTTAGGAATTATGAAGTTTACATTTTAGAACTCCTAATGTTAAATTCATTTTTAACCGTTCCATAACAGATTTCAGTGCACAGATTTTTTTAAGCATAACTCAAAAACTAATAGGCAGAATGGTCTAATTTTGGATTCGTATATTTAAAGCTTCTGAAAGTCGATTTCTGTTTAAAAAATCAACTATTCATATGTAAATAACAATTCATATGTATTTCGATAATATATATATTTCGAAGTGAATTTTTGAAAAAGAAAATTAATTCTAACCAATGATATTTTTAAGAAAAATCGAATTTCAGAAGCGTGAAATATGTGAACGGAATTTGACGTCACGAGTTCGAAACTTTAAAACTTCATGATTCCTAAATTGTTTGACCGATGTGTCAATTATTTCTTGTGTAATCTTTCTGTATTTAACGCATCTCTTTTGTTAGAACTCATTTAATGTAACGGCGTCACAGTTAAGATATTCGGTACTTACTTATTATTCGTGCCAGGCAGATAGATCTCCAAAAATGGTTGTCAATTGCCAAATGAGTAGTTCCTCATTACCAATAGCCAATCATGTTCAAAACACCAATTTAATACACATTTATTAAATACTTAACATTGGCAAAAAATGGTAAATAATATAAAAGTAACTAAAATAATACAAAACTGTAATTTGGTATTCAGTTGTTAAATGCATAACACCAGATTGACGGTTTTTAGTGATAAAAGATATTTACGTTAGCAGTGTGACGTTCCATCTGAGTTCATATGAAAAAACAAGATGGCCACTTAACTTTAGTCAACACTTTTAATTGGGTTTCCAGAGGTCTCAGCTTTACGCCGCATGTCAATGCATTCACGAACTCCAAATGTGGAGTTATAATCTGTTTTAATGAGATACTAATGCTCGGTGAAAAGTGGCTGACTAACGCGATTCCAAACAAATAAAACTTGTGATGAGATGAATAAGACTCTGACGTGGTCACCCACTTGAGACGGACTAAAGAATTCGTGAGATGCCTGTTTTAGAACCATTTAGGCTGTCGCTTTTTGGCCGTCGCAAAGAGAAGGGGAGAGCAAGCCTCCGATTGACTTTGAAGTTTTAATGTTCCTGTGATTGTTATGTGTCGTGCGTTGTGCTATCCTAGCATATAATAAAAATTTAAAAGAAAGGAACGCATGTTCTAATTATTTAATTTTAAGTATAGTTCCTCGTATGATTTTATTTTATGTTACAGTAGTTTTAGTTCTGGCGGGATGTGATGCCTACCTGAATGAAGATAATATATATAGATATATATATGCCCGTTCTACAATTGCATTTGTTATGGCAACTATAAAATGTTAGCTGCATAGTAACTCGTTGTGTTGCATGAAGTCTTCTGATTTTGCGTGGTTTTATCGTATATTGAGAGTTCCTACCTCTAACAATTCTAAATAAATCGTAATTTAGTACGTTTTGAAAATGTTTTAAAATGCTTATTTTATACTTTTAAATTTCGAATTTTTCAGAAACCGTTTTTAGCATGTTTCGGTGATATACATCAATGGCTATATATTTTGATATATGGGTCATTTTCAAAATCTTTCCATGTTTTGTAATAGCAAAATCAAATTTTTAGAAATAATCAGAAAGTTTTAATTTTTTTGTAAATAACACGTCATAAACAATAATATACAAGCATCAGCAGAGACAAAAATTACTAATTTAACATTTTAAAACTAATTTTTAAATTTTAATGAACTCGACAATGACATAAGTGAGCACGGTAATAACATCTATGGTAATGACAAATGAAGCAAAATATTTTTATTTTCCCCAGGCATAAATGGCAACCATTATTTATTCTAGCCCATAAAAAGATTTTCTATTTCTTATACAAGTAAAGCAGATTAAGAAATAAACGTTCATTTAATTATCAATTAGAAGCGGGTACGGTAATGACGTACAAAAAAATACTCATTAAAATATTTAAAGTCTTTGTTTTATTGAAACTATAAAACTATTTACTCTGTTCACATAAACCTGATAACAAGTTGACTTTTAAGGATTATTTTTGCCTTGATAAAAAGGCATGTGCTGCCCTCTAAAAAATTCCAGATGAACTTTTTGTCAGAAGCATGGTAATGACACTCTTTCTTAGGACACGGTTTTAAAAAATTATTAAGAATTATAGATAAGTTTAATTTACGAAAATAAATATTTTTTTAATTAGTAGCATCTTAATAAATAAAAATGTATTTAAAAAATTATAACCATCTGTTTTAAGTAGAACTTAGTCAAATCTTTACCTGATAAATTGCTTGTTGGGACAACCTATGGTAATGACATTTTGACTACAAAAGAATATATTTCTTATATTTAAATTTTCTATAAATAATAATATATCTGTAAATTATCATTAAAAAACATAATAGTTAAAATGAAATAATTTAAATTATAATATTTAACTATTTTTCTGTGGAACTGAGAAAGGACAGTAAAACACGACACTTTTTGAAAATCACCCATATATCATGATATTTATCCGATAATTATTTTCAAAATATCATGCAGTTTGCTATTTTTACATATTTTACACTAATTTTCAAAATATTGCGTATGTTATTTTTGATATTTTCAGGCAAAACATATTAACTTGCGCACGAGAACGATTTTTTTCTCGTGCTCCTTTTAAATTTCGATTTTTTTTTTTTTTTTTTTTTTTTTTTTTTTTTGTCTGTGCAAACATTTAATTCTTAAAAGAACTTAACTGGTATTGATTGTGTCATTCTGTAGATAAGCACTTTTGCTTTGGCAGGCCATTTTTAGCTTCCGAACCCCCCCCCCCCCCCCCCTCCTTTCCATAAAAAAAATCTTTTCCAAGCTTTACATTTGAAACTGAATTTTTAAATGTAGAATGTAGAACCAGTACTTATGTGGGACAATATTTACTTAAAAGAGCTAATGAAAGATAAACTGTCTAATTTAGAAAAGCTTTTTACAGCGTCATTAGAATATTTTCTGGTTTTGGTTTTCTTGATTATAAACGGCACAACAAGTTAGAGAAGGAAAAAACACACAAGCTTACAATTATGTTAAAATTTTTCAATAAAAACAAATTATTTTGTATGTAATTTTGTTGTATATAAAACAAAACATTTTCTGAAAACTTGATAATTAATCCACAGTTTGTTTTTTTGTGAGTGTAAAAAGCAAATTGTGTCTATTTTCAATTAGTTGACCTCCAATTTCGTTACATAAGTAAAAAAAAAAAAAAAATGCATCTAGAATATTGTTTTATTAAGTTTGCATGATAAATGTAATATATTTTAGTTTCTAATTTATATTAGGTCTGAATATATTTATAATTATCAACAAGTTGACTATTTTGAAAATATCGGATACATACCAAAAATATTGGATATATATCAAAATATCAGACATTTTTTTTTTCGAAAATATCATGATATTTACGGACCCTGGTTCTTAGAGAGCATTTACATCTTATAAGTAACGATCCTTCCACTTATCAAGTTTCTAGCCTTAACATTAACACAGAAATCATAATTTTATGAGGATTTTTTTTTCTCGTGCGCCCTTTTAAATTTCGATTTTTTTTTTTCTGGTCTGTGCGAGCATTTACTTCTTAAAAGTAACACCAATGCTAAATTTCACGTCTCTATCTCTAATAGTTTCAAATAGTAAATCGCAATTTAGAACGTTTTTAGAATGTTTTCCGCTCGTTTCGCCCTTTTACATTTCGAATATTTTTTGAACCGTTCATACCGAGTATTTACATCTTAAAGGTAACCACCACACCAAATTTATAGTGTCTAGTCGGCACAATATCACAGAAATTTCCATTTTAGGTTTTTTTTTTTTTTTTTTTTTTTTTTCTCTTGAACCTTTTGGGTCTTGTTCCCCTGACATAAAATATAGCCCATATTGAAGCGTTTTGCTACCATTATTTTTTAAATCGGCTCGGTAGTTCCTTAGATTACGCCATACAAACAAACAAACACACAAACACACAAACCTTATAATTTTACTTATAATTTTAGTACTTTAGTATATTATATGTGTTAGTGTAACATTATACATTTTAACTAGATTTACTGCGATACGATTTGAGGTTTCATTATTTTACGATATGAACTTCCAAAACTTGCAAACTTTATATGACTGATATGATCCATTTAGGTGAACGCAACACCTGCAAAATATTTAACGCATCAATCTTTCTAATCGTGTTAATGTGGCTCATTTAAAATTTATTTTCTTATGCATCCATCATTTCAAGATGAAAAGATCAGTATTTTATCGCCAATAATATCCTTGGTTAAAAAAGAATTAGCACACGTGTCAATTATTTTCATGTTAAGATTGTTTGACAGCAGATTTCTCATTTTTTAATAGCATTACCATTAAATAACGAAATTATGCGCATGTCATGAACCAATACTCGTTTTAAAGTATACTGTGAGACTACAACATTTATCGTATGCAGTAGAACCTCGATTATCCTAAGTAATTGGGACCGATCCTCTTTCGGAAAATCGAAATTTTCGGATAATCGAGAATGCTTCAATTTTAAGATTAAGGAGAAATATATGCATTTCTTCTTATTATGGTAACAGTTGCGTAATAAAAATAAAGCAATATCAAAATAGACACAAGAATAAATTACCTGAATTTTAATTTTGAAATTAAGTACCTTTTATGTATAGCAGAAGGGTTTGAAAAAATGTTTTGTTTGTCGTAGTTGCGATTGATTGCCTTTGCTTTGAAGCTCTATCACGGCGTTTTTTAATGCCAAACCTTTTGAAAAACATTCAAAATCTTCAGAATTGCTAATTTATTCGTTTTCTTCGTTCCACTCCGCAACTTACGGGAGCTCAAGTTAAAATCAAAAGAATTTTAAGAAAGGGGATCGAAAATATTTATATGGTCTCATAAATTGGAAAGGACTGCTTGAACATAAGGAATATGATAAGTAACAAGGAAAATAAAAAAGCCTTAAAAAGGGATTTCGGTTAACTGAAAGTTTCGATTAAAAGATTTTCGGACAAAAGAGGTTCTACTGTACTAGGAGATCCAGTCCGGGATTACGGAGTTACAGAACATAGGTGAAAACCATTTCTAACACTTTGAAAGATAGCCGAAAAATGTTTATGAAGTCGGTTGGTCTGGTCCTCTGCCTGTCTATCTGTCTAAGCTCTAAATCGCGTAAATTTATTCGGATTTTCATGCAATTTATATATGTTAATGATTTTTACTATGGCATCTCTGGTATTAAAGATGAAGTGTGTAGCATTAATAGTTCATTTACTGGGGCATTCAAAAAAAATTTCATTATATCATGGAGAATGGTGAAAAATCGTTTACAGTGTATTTGAATGACATTACGCTATTTCAAGTGTATTGAAATTGATATAAATCACTAAATTTCCCAGCAAAATAACTAGGACATTCATAGCATTTATCGTTCATTCACAGGGACGCACAAAAGAAATCGTTTACAATACTATATTTAAGCAATAATTGCTGGATGTGCATAGTTATACATCCTATTTCAACTTATTAAAGTGTGGAATTTTTTTGCGTTGTTCAGAATGTGTTAAAAAGTGTTTCATAATCTATGCTTGACGCATGATTTTTTTCTTTCTTGTTTTTTAATTGAAAACTTTATATAAATGTAATAGGGAAGAGTAGCCTAATTTGGACCACTTCACGTATTTTTAGTTGTAACTCACTTAATTCTATGAATATCTGCAAAATATCCCTACACGGGGTCAATCAATTCATATACTAACTCAATAAAACTTTAGATAATTTTCTTTTTGAAAATCTTAAATTTTATTTTAATTGGAAAAATTTATCAAAAGTGGTCCAAATTCAGCAACTGGTCGCCTAAGTTGGACCACCAGTCTCCTAAATTGGACCATTAAAATCAGGTCGTTTTAATGACAAGGGAATATAACTAATTTTATTAAAAGCAAAGTTCAAGGTTACTGAAACAATCAAACAAAATAACAGCAATGAAATATAACGAAATCAAATATCTGAAAATAAGAGTAATTGTTTTAAATCAAAATGTATTCAAAATATAAATCAAAGCTATCAGTAATTAAGAATAGAAATTATGAAACTAATTGCCAGTTACTTGAATATCATGTAAGGAGTGGTGCAAAGATTACACATGAATTTCGTTTATTGATTTTTTTCCAGCGCACATAACATGGAACCGTATTTGGCAATCTGAACACTGAATCATTTCTGCTGTTTTATTTTCTTACAAATTAGGCAGAACCAATCATCACTATCTAGATTTTTCTTTTTAGATTCTGAATTATTAGACTTTTTTTTGCAACAGAAGTTTTCTTTACATTATGATTGTAGTTCTTCCCTTCCACCATTTCCTTGCTAACTGCAGTACGCCTATTTTTTTAAACTTGATGTTCCAATTGCTTTTATGCTGTGATAGCTTCTTTTTAGTCGAATTTTGTGTTTTTGTGTGTTGTTACAAGGTTTACATTATATGGCGAAGATGTTAACACAACTGTTTTTTGACTTCCTCTGTACTTTCTGCACTTTTATTTAACTAAATTTAGCAAAGGATATAACATTTCTAATGATTTTTTGGTTTTGGGGGAGGTTTTGTAGTTGCAGCCTTATTGCAAGTCAATTTCTTCACAACTTACTCTCTCCTTTTTGTTTCCTATATCTTTAACAGCTTTTGCTGTCTCCTATTTGTTTTTTATTCCAGACAGTTTGTGTCTTTTTCAACATTATATTATGAAAGTGTTAAAAAAATATACTCTATTGAAAAATACGCTACGATTAATTATACGCAAACATTATATATTCAAACAGTGTTGAAGTCAGCTCCCTCCCCCTGGAAGGTTTGAGGTTTTGTGCGTTTTAATGGCAAAAAAATGTAATTCCACCCTCCAGAACTGTAAAAAGTCTACCCTTCTTCACGGAATCGCAAATATCCTCCAGGAGGAAAATGTTTGAATTCAACTCTGTAAACCAAATACGCCATAGGAATAAAGAATTCAAAGAAAATAAATACAAATACATACAAGATAAAAGAAATTGAAAACAAAATTTAATGCACAAACATGTAAAAATATTTTTATGTTTATATAGGCCTAAACTGTATAAAAAAATTAATCCAGATAGATATACCAAAAAAAAAAAAGAAACTTGCATGGAGATAGTAATCCATTATAAAAAAATTAAAAAAAAATAGTGTAAAAAGCGTACCGTCCTCGAAATTCATTACTTACTTTTCAAAATTTATGATCACATATCTGGTCCAATTTAAGCAACTTAATTTGGTCCAATTACGGCAACTCCGCCCTTTTTTAAAACAGATAATCTCAAGACTAAGAACAAAAACGAAATCAAACAAATCCGCGTGAAAAATGTGCGCAATAAACAGATGAATTTATATATGTATATGAAAACATAACAACTTACCTTAGTTTTAAAGTATTCACATACGTTTAGTAGGAAAAAAGTAGATAAAAACAGCTAACTTTAGGTTTTTTAAAATTGTCTGAAAACAACACGTGGTAGGAGTTGCTTCTTCTAATCATGAGTGACGTCATTCTGATGAGTAGGATTTCAGCGGTAGGTGGCGTCTCTTCCTGTAATTAACGGCAGAATGGCAACGGTCCAATTAAAGCAGCGGTCCAAATTAGGCTACTCTCCCCTACATTTTTCTAGACTGCGCACTAAGAACAGCAAAAAGCAGTGTTGTTTGAAAAATATCAGTAATGTATTCAAATAAAGTTTTGGAATTTATTTAAAGCGTTACTTTCGTATTCGCCGCATGCCAGGAGTTAATAGACCAAAAAATTGCCCATGATTTCGCTACTTACGACAGCCTATTTGATTATGATTATTTCAGTGGTTTAAACGCGTAGTTCGAATACATAACTGTTAAATTTCTGTTTCATTTATATTATCTTATTTAATTATTTATTGAAGAAATTCTAATTTTGTTATGGAATGTTAGCCGGAAACAAGTGCTGAACTATCTATATTGTTTTAAAGTGCAAACGAGTTCATCTTTCGTAATTGACCTGAACGCGATAGAGGTAGATTTATAAAAAAAATTCCTGCTTGAAACTTATTTTAAAAACCATAAAAAATTAGTCCATTGATATAAAGTTTTCACACAAATTGCATTTGAAAAACCTTTTTTTTTATCTTAGTCGACGGTATAAAAATTGAAATTGTGCAATGTTTAGAAGTTTAAAAATAAATGCAGTCAAAGGGGAAATTTATTAGCCAGATGGCTGCCACCGTCAATATTATGTCAGTGTTATTTACAGACATGTTTTTGCTTTGAAATATAGATTCCGTTATAACGCTAGTGTATAATACGCAGGGGCCTCGCTAAGGGGGGGGACGGGGGGAGCCTCCCCCCCCAAGCATTTGCGAATGTTATGACACTTGACAAATTTACAAACTTAATTGGCAAATTTGTTTAAAACTTTAATAAAAACTATAATATATTTTCTATTTCTGATAGACTTGGCAAAAATTGCAAAACCAATTGGAAATAATATTAAACTTTTAACAAATAAGAACTATATTGCATTTTCTAACTGTGGTAAGTTGGCAAAATTATAAAACGAGTTGGCAAATATTGAAATTTGACTTGGCAATTTAAGGTTCTCTCCCCCACCAATAAAAAGTCTTAGCGATGGCACTGATAATACGCACTCTCCTGTTTGCAAAGAAACCTTCATTGTATGTGTATCGAAAATAAGCAGGAACCTCACAAAGTGTAACAACAAGTACTCTTCATGTAATCTGATAGAGAACTTTTATTATTACTGTACAGTGGAGAAAGAGAAAAAGTTTTTAAACGAAATTAGATAACAAAAATCTGTTTATTGTATGATGTACAGCATGTTGCAAAGTTTAATGTGGTACTAGAAGAGCTCCACATGAGCACCATTGGTTGCACAAACAACGCCATCTGGCCAGCGCCTTTTTTTATGAAGCAAACTACTGGTCTCCATAAACGTCTTGCGCCACGCGCATATTGAGGACCTGGATCACCGCCCCCTGAATTAGGCCTGAGCGCTGACACAAAAATGGCGGTTAACGAAGGCGGATTTTTTACAGCGTGTGTACGGTCCCATAAATATTCGTACCGATAACTTTTTAAAGTTTTTCCGCTTTATTTTCCTGAGATTAAAGAAGTCAGGGAAATCTTTTGTAAAATACTGGTGCCTACATTGAAGGGACCGTACCTACGTTTAAAAAAATCCGCCTTCGGCAGCCGCCTTTTTTGTGTCAGCGCTCAGGCCTAATATTCAGGGGGCGGTGACCTGGATGGCGGGTGATGTCAACGTCCCCTAGATATTTGAGAAAGCCTTGACAGACGTCACATAAAGCAGGCAAAACAACAACAACAAAAAATCCGAACAACTTGCAAGTTTCGATTTCGTTGGTTCGTTGGATTATTAATTCTTAATTTCTAATAATAATTAATAATTCCACTACCCAAAGAAAACGAAGCATGCAAGTTATCCGCATATTTTTCCTTGTTTTGCCGGCTTTGTGTGACGTTTTTGTGACGCGTGTCACCGCCCCCTGAACACTAGGTCTGAGCGCTGGCACAAAAATGGCGGCAGCCGAAGGCGAATTTTCTTCAGTTTGTGCACGGTCCCTTAAATGTAGACACCAGTATTTTATAAAAGATTTCTCAGAACTTGTTTAATCTCAGAAAATAAAGCGGAAAAAACTTTTAAAAAAATATTGGTACAAATATTTAAGGGACCGTACACACGCTGAAAAAAATCCGCCTTCGGCAGCCGCCATTTTTGAGTTAGCGGTCAGGCCTAGTATTCAGGGGACGGTGCCTAGATGGCGGGTGACGTCAACACTCCTAGATATTTGAGAAAGCCTTGACACTTGACACGAAAACGTCCCACAAGGCAGGCAAAACAAAGAAAAAAAAACCGAACAACTTGCATGTTTCGACTTTATTGGCTCGTCGAATTATTGATTCTTCTTTTCTAATAATAATTAATAATTCCACGAGCCAAAGAAAACGAAACATGCAAGTTGTTCGGATTTTTTACTTTGTTTTGCCTGCTTTGTGTGACGTGTTCATGACGCGGGTCAAGGCTTTCTCCCTCATCTAGGAAGCGTTGGTGACGTCCGTATTTTGTACGGAAATTCTTTTGCACTTGTGTATCTGACTTCGTCTCTGTAAACCAGGCCACGCACTAGGCGTTTTCCTGATGGGTAGCCATCAACAATTATGGATCTTACTGGGTCGTTCCTGAAAGTAAAAACATTCTTTTTAGTACAAATAAAACTTTATGAGTTGCCGTTATACGCACACAAAACCGAACTTCGCTGTCTTATTTCGTTTAGGTTTTATGGAAGATCAAAGTTGTAAAAATAAATTTGGGACATCCTGTATAATATAACCACGAACGGAAACATGCAATAACGTCTACCGAGATAACCATTGTTCCGAAAAGCGTTCTTTACCATCCGAAATCCACAACTTTTTTTATCTTTTTAAATACTAAAGGAAGTTTTATTTTTTTGCTACTACTGATTTTCGAAACCATTTCCGAGTAGTTTTTATTGTATATTAATCCGTTTTTCTCAACCCGGAATATCAATTTTTAGGATACCATCAATTCTCAATATTACATATCTTCAGCTGAGCAATCGAATGAATATATGCAATAGCAGAAAAATAAAATTCACTTCAATGTTATTGTTAATGCTACTAATTTATCATGTTCGTAAAACATGTCTCTTGCAGATGAAAATGTTTACTTGTGCATCCAAAAAATCGGTACTTGTCTATTATCCCGTTTACCACTTTCCATAAAAAAAAAAAAAAAATGATCGCCAATAAATACGAGAAAATTAATCATGGTAATACTTTTATATCATCATAGTTTACCCTTTAAGATCGGAAGATTTTTGGTAGAAATGAAAAGTTTTTGTGGTTTCCCCTAATTAATAGGATTTTATTTGATTGAAAAAATATTTAAACAAATACCCGATGTCATATTACGCAAGGAGGATCCACGCAATTCTGTGGTGCAGGCTCGGTGCCTCGCTCGAGCAGGCTCTACTTTATATAGCACAACAAGTAAAAATTAAATTTAAAAAATCAAAAAACCCGACTGCGTAAAAAGCGAGCTAATTATTTCTCATCAATGTGAAACTATTTTGTATATTACTTACCTATTTTTTTTTTATTTACTTGTATTGATGACTTTTAAGTTGTGTTGAATTGTTAGTTCCTATCTATAAAAACTGTTTGGATGAGGCCTATAGATGTCTATGATGGTTAGAGTTGCAGTAAAGCTAGAGATCCTACCTACACAACTTCCAGATTGTGTAATATTTAAACGGAGCTTCTGACTGTAAAATAATCAATGAAACATCGCCTTCATTTTGAAAGACCTATCCAATGATATGTCATTCAATATAGTGCGTAATTTTTTTTTTCGTCTCTACCGCCATTTTGTATTTTACGGCCGCCATTTTGAATTTATAAAAACAAAACCTAGCCTATAGCCATCGGACGGTTAAGACGAATCGATAGAGACCTGATTCATTAAACTCCAACCAGCCGTAGGGATGTTTCGAGGGTATAAAGAAATCCACATACCCAGATACGCGTGAAACACATAACCCTTCTTGGCAGTCGGGTAAAGAGAGGAAAATGTTTCTTTCTTGTTCTTTATGATCACCTACACAATTGTCTAGGTCAGGTCTTAAAGAGTTATAAATTTAATTGATTAAAAGAGAAATCGATTAAGTCCAATCCAGATCGGTTTACCTATACATATTTTATTTTTTACATAATTCATGTATCATCTTAGAATTCATCTTAGAATGCTTTCCTTCATTACTACAAAAGATCGTCTAAATACTTTATTTTTCTTAAATAAATAACATAATAAATTGAAATATGAAAGAACGAGAATCAATCCAGCAATGAAGTTTGAAAATAGTTACGGAAAAACGACAGAAAGCCTTTTTTTCAAATGATTTAAGGTAAGGAAGATCATTTTATCTGATTACCCAGGGTAAGGGTAATAAAGTACCGATGAATAGGTTTCTTTTGCTTTATTCTCATACATTCTTTTCCTATTTTTCAAAATTTCCATTGATTACTCCAGTTTCTATTTTCTGTATTTTTTGTTCTCATGAATTATGTATTGATCTAAGAAAGATACGACTACGCCTGAATGATAACCTATAAAAACATCTATGACGTATGAACATTTTGCGACGCATTATTTATGATTTAAGATGCGTCTCTTTTTTTAAGTAAATATATGAGCTAGAAAATTAACTTGGAATTAAAGTCATTATTTTCAGATAAAAGCATTTAAAATAGCTTTAAGTAACTATATAGCTAAAAAAATTAAGAGGGAAAGATGAAAAATGAGAAGCGAAATAAAAGGATATTTTATTAAATAGCCATTAGTTAATGCATCTGTTGCTTTTCGTATTTTGTTTTGTCTGAATAAAATTTCCGCTAAATTTTCAGAGTCATTATTATAGACCTGGAGCCGGCAGTACAGACAATCACCTCATCGAGTTCACGGATGAAATTCTAGGATTAGTTAAATCTTGATTCGCATATTAAAACGCAATCGGTCTGTCAAGTCATATCTTGGTGGAAAACACCTGAAAACCCAATTTCAGCGGTTGACTCGTAGGTTTACCATTGTTGTTTCCTGCACCCAGAACTCCCTGTTTTCATACCTTTTGGTGCAGAAAACACAATGGTAAACCTATGAGTCAGCCGCTAAAATCGGGTTTTCCACCAAGATAGGACTTGGCAGACCGATTGCGTTTTAATATGCTAATCAAGATTTAATTAATCCTAGAATTTCATCCGTGAACTCGATGAGGTGATTATCTGTGCTTTTGTTGCTGATAACGAGAGCATATCGCAATACGTCAACAAACGCCCTGCAGGTCCTCACAGGTCCCCCCCCCCCCCACTGGATTTGCATTGGAGGCGAAGGCGGAGTATTCGGGGACGATTCGTCTCGGCAAGTCAACAGAAAAGGCTTTTGCTCCACTATACTATCCAAAATGCTCAAAATACAAAACATCACCACTAACAAGTGAAATACAAATTTGTGAAATAAACGACTATGTAGGCAAAATTACAATATACACGGACGGTTCCAAAATGTCCGAAGGCACAGCCTCGGCATTTTGTGTGTACGAAAAAAACGAGCAAATCTATACTTGGAGAGCGAAACTGTCCCAGGATAACTCCAGTCTTCCAGTCAGAACTCTTCGCGAACTCTTCAGCATTAGAGTGGATAGAGTCGGACAAACATTCTCAATACTTAATCATAACGGATAGCCTATCAAGTTTAAAAGCATTAAACAATTTTGACAATACAAACTATTTAATACTAAAAATTCTTCAACAATTACAAACAACAGTAAAAGACATATACTTCAATTGGACAAAAGGACATTCAGGTGTTGAGGGCAATGAGGCAGCTGACCAGCTGGCAAAATCGGCAGTAACGGATGAAACACTAATACATACATTTTTACCATATCCAGCTTCTTCACTAAAATCACAGAAAAAGCAGAATCTGTTAAAAAATTGGCAAAAACGCTGGACGGATTCAGACACAGGCCGATATACGAAGGAATTCTTGCCATTGGTTGACCACAAGTATTTCGTAAACAACAGATACTTACACATATTTTTAACAAATCACGGCCCCTTTCAGGAACACTTATACAAAATTAACAAAAGAGACTCCCCACTATGTATTTGTGGCTTGCCGTCAACATCGTTACACTATGTATTATACTGTACATTAACATCGCATTATCATCTCAAAAAACACACACGTATGAATTTAGCAAGTTGGTGGCGGGATGTAAAAGAGAAACCACAACTACTCAACAAGATCATACAATGCATGAGGTTTATAGAAACAAACGAGTACATCTTTTCAAATCAGGAGCCATTCTAGTCCGACTCCATCCCTAGGGTGTAGCATGGAGGGAGAAACGGGTTATTAGCGGGTGCCAGAAACTTCTATCACTTTTGAATTTTTATCTTGTGCATCTCTCCAAACTCTAGTATGTGCAAATTGTAAATAGTAGGTGTGTTGTAATGTGTTTCTAATTGTAATGTTCAATATTGTGTGTTTAATGTACTGTGAAATCCCTGTAAATCCATGAAAAATGTAAATAATTATGCAATCACATTCAAATGATCCTCATGTAATCACAACATACAGTCATGTAAATAGTAGGTGTTTGATATTGTGTTGTAATGTGTTTCTAATTGTCATGTTAAATATTGTGTGTTAAATGTACTGTGACGTATATATATATCCAAGAAAATTGTAAACAATTATGCAATCACATTAGGTGAAATGATCCTCATGTAATCACTACTTACAGTCATATATCTCGATGTGAAATCTTCGGTTCGCCCAGAAAAATTGGGTAACCAATTGTGATTGTAATTGTAAATCTCACAGTAACCGAAATAAATCTCAGCAGCTTGATCAGGAACCCGACGCTCCCTCTCAGACTCTGGTTGAGATTCGGGAGGAGTGGATGTGGTCTACCCCTCGGGATTACACTAACACTCTAAAGCGAAAGCTGAGTTCCCGAGGTGGTCATCGCTGTCATCGCTGCCGGGTCCCGGTCTATTAGGTTGAGATGGGTTTTGAATCTTGATTTGCTTATAATAAACACAAAAAGGACAAATCAGCTGAATAAGAGTAGTTTTTTCTTGAATATGTCATGTATGAACAAGTACACACATAAAACTACAGATAATCAGATCAAATTTGAGTCTGAAAGGTGTTGTTTGTCATTTTAACTCTTTATACACTGACGGTACTAAGTACCATTGAAGGAAATTTAATATGAAATTTATTCAGTCTGTCTATTAATAAAAGTTTATTTTTCTTTCTCCACAAAATACTCTGCTCGATCAAATTTAGAAAGCGTGGAGAAACAGTCGAAGTTAAATATTTTCAAAAAGTGGTAATTTTCATACTCATTTAATGGGTATAGCTTTTCTTATGTTATGTGAAATATTTTCAACTGCAAAAGCCTTTCCATTTACAGAGAGGATCATAATACATTTAAATACATTGTTTTTATAAGAATTGTGATATTTTCATAAGAGTATTTTTGGTTGATTAATCGGATTATTTTTGTAAATATTTTACCAAAAAAAATATATATATATATATAACTACCGATGCACTTGATACATTTTGAGAAACACGCGATAAATAAAAGCTCTTGCGTCCGCCGAATCTAGTCGTTTCATTGCCCAATATGCTACTGACGGCTGTAGGTCATAACAGGGTTAAATATGGCACTCGGAAAACAAATACGGAAAATTTCTGTTGACAAAGTAGCTTCCTCAATAATAGATGATGATTAGGTACACATCCCCCACAAGAAAAGAGAGGAGCATTCATCATTAACATCATTCATCATGAGATTGCGCTGTGCCGTATATATGATGTGGGTGCCTTCACATCTCCTGACACATTCGGATGGTGCAGTAAAAAAAAAACCTGTGACAGCTATACTGTGTTCAAATCAAGCTACTGATTTCAGCTTAGTCATAAAGCCAGAGTATCACTGTATCCTCTTTTTTTTTTTTTTTTTTTTTTTTTGCATTTGCTTGCAAAAAATCACCATATTTTGCATTTATACAGTGTTACCAACACATCAATTTATAATAATACCTAACAATCGTGGAGCCTCTGAATGATCTGTTCAAAATACCACAAAACTTCGTATGAAAATAGCACACAATTTCGCGATTTTGTGTGTGCATATTTCATTGTCTGTGAGTACAGTTTCAATAAAATATCAGCATTTTAGAATTACCCGTATTAATTTTAGCTGTCGCGGGAACCCATGATATTTTGGTAGCTTAGCAACTCCATAACTGCACAGCAGCTAAAAAAGTTAATAAAAATTGTATCTTAATTGCTTTTTCTTAGCACTGTTTAATAGTTTTTACGTACCGTCATTAAAAAAGAAAGTGAGAGAAATAGAGAGAGAGGGAGGGGTTAGGAACACTCTCTATCAACTCTGCCTCAAATCAGCATTGAAAAATGGAACTGGTACCTATCAATTAGTAATAATTTCTACTAATTAATGCTGTACTTAAAATTTTCTTTGAAGTTCATCTAAATATAAAAATTGTAACAAATTTGAAAATTTTGAATACAAATGAGTAATTTGGACTTCATATTTGGATTTTGTGGTAAATTCTATGGTGGGGACCACCTAAACTAGGGGTGAACAACCTTTTTAAGAAAAGGGCCACTTACAAAAATGTCTAGGTTGTCCAGGGCCACATCAGTAACACGGCGAGAATTTTGTTTCGGGGATGTGATCTGTGACCTATGATCAGATAAAAAATGTGGTTTCAGAGTGAGGGGGGGGGGGGGGTACCCTTCTAATTTCACCTTCCTAGTCAACATATCCAATTCAGTTGGCAAGAATATATCAACAGTTTACATTTTTATATATAACACAGATATAACAAAGATTATTTTCAAGGAATAATAATATTCCTAGACTTTACGGGGGGGGGGGGGGGGGGGGGGTAAATTTCGTTTTATTAAAATATCTGCTAAAAAAAACATAGGTATGAAAGTGGCTGCAGCCGATCAACGAAATTTGAGAATTTTCTGCCCCTGATCAACGAAATTATTTTTCCGGGGCTGATCGACAAAATTCGCGCGATTTTTCCGCACCGATCGACGAAATTTGCTTTTTTTCCGCGCCCGATCGACGAAATTTGCGATTTTTCCGCGCTCAATCGACAAAATTTGTGATTTTTTTTGCGTCTGATCGACGAAATTCGAGATTTTTTTCGTGTCCGACCAACGAACTTTGTGATTTTTCCGAATCCGATCGAAAAGAATCACGATTATTTTGTGCCTGACCAACAAATTTCGCGATTTTTTCGCACCCGATCAACGAAATTCGCGATTCTTAACTTACTCTCACGAAATTTGTAATTTTTTCTCGCGGCAAACTGGCGAAATTCACGTTTTTTTCTCCCAATAAACGGGCAAAACTCGCTATTTTTCTGCAGCCGATCACCGAAATTTTCAATTTTTCCGCGCATCATCGACAAAATTTGCGATTTTTCTGTGTCCCATCAACAAAATTCGAGATTTTTCGGAGTCCGATCGACAAAACTCACGATTTTTCCGTGCCCAATTGGCGAAAATTGCCATTTTTCCGCTCCTCATCGACAAAATTCGCGACTTTTAAGTGTCTGATCAACGAAATTCTCTGACCCTCAGCATCAAAACTCGCTATTTTTCCGCACCTGATCAACGATATTCGCGATTTTTCCCACGGCAAATTAAAGAAATTCACGATATTTTCCTGCGACCACATGGACAAAAATAGCCCTATTTCCAGTTATAAATTGACGGAATTCGCGGGCCACAGGTTGTGCATCCCTAATCTAGACCAAACGGGAAGTTATTCGGTCAAGTAATTTAGGAATAATAAAGGTTAAAAGTTTGTAATGACAAATGTTATGTTCATTTTTAATTGTCGCAAAATAGAATGCAATATAGTTTTTAAGCATAACTCGAAACTACTTATTTTTATATTAGCTGCTACACTGTAAAAAAAAAAAAAAAAAAAAAAAAAATCCTTTTTTCTGGAATTTACGGGGGAAAAAATCCGTTAACATACGCAAATAGTACTGGCGTTTCGATTGGCGGTACAATTTCCATATTTTAACGGGTTTTTTTTTTTTTTTTTTTTTTTTTTTTTAATTACAGTAGGAATAGATTTCTGTTAAAATATTTGTAGGTTTGAAGTTATAATTATTTTTTTTTAACTTTTTTTTTATACTTTTTAAGCTTGAAAATTTTACGAAAACAACAAAATTCTCTAGCCTATTGCTTCGTTCTATTATTTAGAAAAAGAACATCAACAACTAAAACACATGATCCGTGACTGTCTTTTAAGAGAACTGGGTTCGCGTAATTTCTATCGTCTCTATCCCTTTTCTGCAGCCCTGCATACATACATATATATATATTTATTTATTTAACTCAGATATTACAGATATTGCCTTTAAATGTCACTCTGATAAAATTTCTTGTTGAACAAGCATTAAAACATATTTCGGAAATATTTTAAAAACAGATCTTTTAACAATATTTAGAGACAAGCAAATACGATTAAATTATTTTTTCTGTAAAACTCTTCTCTGTAATTTTTTTTTTATCATACAAACAGTCACTTTAGATATATGATGCTTCAAGTAGTTTCCGCTTTCTAAAATATGGAATTTTATTTCCTGTTCCAGTAATTCATTCCTCTCTTATTCTTTTTGCATCAATCAATCATTACTCATCCTTGAAAATTAAAGCTTCTTCGCATTTTAAAGGAAATTAAGATAAAGTAATTTCATATCAGAAAAATTTCATATGCATATTATTCTTAAGTTATTCTACGTAATATGACAGCAAAAAATTTTGTTATGTTTCTCTGCGCAGTATTGAAGAAAATTGGTTCCCATATAATTTTTATGTTAATTTTATCGAATTCAGAAGAGAAATATATTTTTAAACAAAAATGAAAATAATTTATTGCTTTCATAATTATTTTTTTATTGATTTTTACAGTGAATAAAATCTTGCGTTATATTATAGTGTCAGTTTTATCTGCTATTCCAGTCATTAAATCAAGTAGCTTCTAAAAATTTAAGTTAGATGTGACTGAAACACTTCATTAATTTAACACAATTATTCAAATTGGTAAATAAATCATACGAACCAGGGATCTTTGACTTAAGTTACCAATGGTCTACCAACTGAGATAACTTGGACAAACCTTGCGGACACTATACACTCAGTCAACCTTATTGATAATGGCATCTGGTCTAGTATCTGAAATAGCTCAACAGAACCAATCGCAGGTAATGAAACTCCAAATAAACGTTGTATACGTAATTAAATTTCATTAATTCAACACAATTATTCCAAATGAAGCTAAAGGTCGCTGGTTCAAATCCTGTTCTGGACTCTTTTTCACTCAATTGGAAAATTACACCTCGTATGATTTATTTACCAATAATTGTGTTAATTAATGAAGTGTAATTACGTATTCAACGTTTACTTGGAGTTTCATTACCTTCGATTTATTCTGTTGAGCTGTTTCAGATAACGAACCACATGTCATGATCAATAAGGTGGTCTCCAACTAGTTATGGATATCGATAGATTCCTTCCTGGCTTGGAGAGGAAGTCCATTTAAGACGTGTTGTATTTAAATTAGATTACTAATTTCCTCAAAATTATTAAATTTCCTGCGCATTTTTAAATTTTAACCCTACTGAAAATATTTAGGGTTAAACAGAAGATAAAACCAACAAAAGGTGTGTTTCTCAAAGACCGCGATGACAAAGAGAATAGGAAAAATAAAAAAAATACGGTTTTTTTTTTTCTTTCTTTGAAAGACCTATAAAATCATATCAACTGTGTTTTCAAGATGTCTAACTAAACCTTAAACGATTTTAACGACATATTTAATTAATTTTAAATTTATGTTGAAACTAGCGATTACGTGTATTTTCATTAGTTTTCAATATAAAGCAAAATATATTGAAAAAAACCTCTTGTGTGTACTTTTTCCACAACCGAAAGGGCTTGGAATGCATGGGGTAAAGTGATGTACGAGTGCGCATTTTTAAAACAAATAGCGAAAAAAAAATAATGAATGCATCAAAATTATTTGCATTTGTTTTTAAACCTGAATAATCAAATAAAATACCATAAACATTTGATAATAATAATAAAACTGAATGTACATTTATAATTTTGAAAATTTTTGTAGAAAATTTCCAAAATTCTATTATTAATTCGAATTATTATATTAAAATTATATTATTATAAAATTATACTATTAATCCGAAATTTTTGTAGAAAATTTCACACGCCTGTAATTTTAGTAATTTGAAATTTTAATTGCTGAACTTTTATTCAACTGACATTTCACTGATTTTCATTACATGATTGAATAAAAATTCAGCAATTAAATTTTCAAATTACTAAAATTACAGGCGTGGGAAATTTTCTACAAAAATTTCCTAAATTACATATGCATGTTCAATTTCATCCAGACTGGATTATCTTCCATTTCGTGTTTACGGCAGAGTCGGTGTCTCATGAAAAATATTCCATCGTGTGCTGCGGTTGCAGCGCTTCAACAGATAAGAGTAAGTGCTAGGTCTGGTATCGTCCAGGTAGCTCAGTGGTAGAGCATTGGCGAGTAATGACATTGAGCCTGGTTCGAGTCCATACTTGGACACTTTTACACTCTGTTGGTTATTGTACGCCTTTAAGCCAGTTGAAGAAAAAATCAGCAATCAAAATTTCAAATTAATAATAAAACTATTAGGAAGAACCTATGAAAATTAAAAGGGAGTAAATACACCCTTACACAGTCTAGTGTGTAATAATGCGCATACTTTTACATTTTTTTATTTTCTGCGAAATTTGAATTGCTAGCACCATCTTTCAATACACCAGGGAATTTTCTCCTTCGTTCCGAAGTTCTTCATAATTTTATCAATCAAAACAGCCACGAAATTAGTAAAAGTATGTAAAATTTTGTTGAGTAACAAATGCAAATTGAAAAACAAAATCGATCATAACTGGTTAGAAATTTTGAACTCGCTTGTTGTGGCTATTTTTACGCAATCACAATTGTTTTACGGAGTAAAAGCCAGTCCACACCGAGCTCGAAATACATCCGGCTTAACATCAGTATAGTCCAAGAGCTGTTAAACATTTTAGGGAAGGTATTTGAGGCACCCTGAAAAATTGTGCAACACTTCTTTTGTAATGCCTGAATACAAAATCGAATGTCTGGCTGAAGGATCGTGGCCCAAAACCTGTGCCAGACAAAAAATGGCACTTGACACGTGTCTGGCACAGTTTTTGTGCCGACTAAAGTGTCTGTCATTTTCAAAATATTTTTTTCTAAGCATAAATATTATTGTGCCTCAATCTCAGCGTGCCTCAAATACCTTTTTGGGGTAGTCAAAAAATGGCACTTGACACGTGTCTGGCACAGTTTTTGGGCCGACTAAAGTGTTTGTCATTTTCAAAATATTTTTTTCTAAGTATAAATATTATTCTGTTTCAATCTCAGTGTGCCTCAAATACTTTTTTGGGGTAGTGTCAAAAAATGGCGCTTGACACGTGTCTGGCACAGGTTTTGTGCCACGATCCTTCAGCCAGACATTCGATTTTGTATTCAGGCATTACAAAAGAAGTGCTACACAAATTTTCAGGGTGCCTCTAATACCTACTCAAAAATGTTCAACAGCTCTCCTACTAGTAAATCTGCAGATCAGGAGCCTCAACGTCAGCACTGCAAGTCATTATTTTTAAACACACTTTTGGGTAACATTCAACTCCCTGCAAACCGCAATTTAAAGTTTTCAAATTACGTAATTATTTATAAGAATGAAAAATACGAAGTTTTCAGACATTATAAGCGTTAATTTAAAAACGTTATGTAAGGATATTCTGAAATTTTCATGAGCTCCTAATTCTGGTATTTTTTTTTTAGATAATAAAGTAGATTTCTTCAGGGGGGCTGCGCCCCCTGAACCCCCCGTGATTTAATTAAATTTACAAATGTAACATTTTATTCATTGTGCTAGCGGTTATCTTAAATCTTAGATTGATTTTTAGCCTTATTTTTTAATACCGGTGAACAGAAGAAAATTTACATTGACGCAATTATATTAAAAGTTTAGGTTTTATGAACGAAAAAGTAATTTCCTTTTAAAAATAAAATAATTTTAATTCATATTTTCAGAAATGAGGATGCATTAGGAAGTAACACTCGTCAAAAAATATTTTTGCAGGCAATCTAGTTAATGTTTCGCTTTTAAGAATGAAAATATTTATTTCCCGATAAAATGACGTCATTTTCAACAGAGATAATTTTTCGGTGCATAATTTTGACGTTTACTATCTATTCGCTTTTCAAAAGATTTTTTCTTATTGAAATTTTCAATTAAAAATTAAACATTTCTGTTAGCCGTGTGCAGACGATAAACCGTGAGATATTGGTAACTTTTTTTTTTTTAATATTAAGAATTAATATCATAACACAAGGCCCTTTTATTTCAACCTCAAAGCATATTCGCTTTGTTTTTGATATATGAGGTAAAATTCACCCTCTTTTCGTATTTTCGCTTTATTCCCAATATGAAGACGTATATTCATGTCTATTGTTTATTTCATTTTCCCCTTGCACATGAAAATCTTTCAAATCAAAGTTAACTGTTTAGGGTAAATTATTATTGCGGGATTTGATTTTCTTGGCAACGGTAAAAAAAAAAAAAAGTGTTAAATTTTATAGAAAAATGTCAATTTATTCCTTATGAAAATAATGAACTTTTTAATTTAACCTTCCGTCTACCAGACGGGTCCATTGGACCCGACAGCAATATTTAATGTAAATTTTTCTCATGAAAAATAGCATTCAAAGTTTCGCGATTACATGACTTTTCCTGCAATTGTCTCCTCTATGTATATGCAATTGCGATTAAAATTTTGTTCGAAATTTTTTACCTATTTTTAATTTGTTTCATTGTTTACCACGCGGGTCCATTGGACCCAACATTAAAACAAATGTAATATACTGTTGCTTTCTTTTTCTAGGGTTGCCATAAATCATGAGGAGGGACAGGGTTACCATAATTGGCTGTTTATCGCCCATTTGGCGATGGATTTTTAGCGCCAATCTCGCCAAATTTGGCGACTTTATAATGAAGTTTTGAGAACATTCTAGACTGATCTAGTAAACTTCGTGCTCTATATATAAAAGGTTACTTCTGGTTCAGAGAGTCATTTATCAACAGACACAGTTAGTGAGCGAATGGTGTCTATTGATGTTTTTGAGTCTTTTCATTGAAAATAGGACTTGATATTTGAAGACAAGTAATAAGTGTAGTTTGTACGTTCTTTGTTATTTTACAAATATTCATCATTTTCTTATTTCCTAACTTATTTTTTGTTAAAAACTGAATTGAAGATGAACAGAAAAAAAGTATTGACTCAAGAGGAAATTCAAAAAATTATGGAAAATCCGGACGATATAGAATTCGACACCGATGATGAAAATTTGTCGTCTGATGAAGGTGAAGTAGATTATGTTGAAATACATAATGAAATTTCTGATTCCTACTCAGAATCTGATAATGATTCCAATGAAGTAAATGTAGCAACCACAAGTACTTCAAATTCTACTTTTGTTTCCAAAAATAATTCACAGATCTGGTATAAGAATGAAGTTGCCAGACCACAAGGAAGACGTACTGAAATCAATATTTTACGTGAAAAATCTGGACCTTCAAGATTTGCAAATCGTGAAGTGGATTCCATATCATCCTCATTTCTTATCTATTTCCGAAAAAGACTTTTGGAAATTATAGTAAAATGGACAAACGCGGAAGGCAATAGAGTATTCGATAAAGAGTGGAAACCTATAGATATTATAGAACTTAAAAAATTCATCGGACTTTTATTACTTATTGGAGTATATAAATCGAAAAATGAAACAGTAAGCGAACTTTGGAGCATAAAAAATGGAAGACAAATATTTCGGGACATTATGAGTCGCAATAGATTCACAAGTATATTACGTGTCATAAGATTTGATGATGCTGCTGAGAGGCATAAAAGAAGATCAACTGATAAATTAGAGCAATTAAGAGAATGCTTTGAATTGTGGAATAGCTATTTACAAGACCCTTATATTCCTAATTGGTCTATGACTGTCGATGAGCAATTAGTTTCTTTTCGTGGAAAATGTCCTTTCCGTCAGTATATGCCATCTAAACCTGGAAAGTATGGATTGAAGTTCTGGGTTATTTGTGACAGCGTAACATCGTATGCTTGGAAACTGGAACTATATACAGGCAAAAATGAAGTAAGAGAATCTCATCAGGGAGAAAATGTAGTTAAAAGATTGACGAAGGAAATTGAAAATTCTGGTCGTAATATTACATGTGATAACTTTTTTACGTCATATGCATTAGCAACACATCTTACTTCAAAAAAATTATCTCTTATTGGAACAATTCGAAAAAATAAACCTGAATTACCCGCTGCGTTCACAAATCCAAAACATCGTTCTGTATATTCTACTTTATTTGGGTTTCAAGAGAAGGCGACCATCATCTCTTACTGTCCCAGAAAAGGTAGAATTGTTACTTTGCTAAGCACAATGCATAACACTTATGATATTGACAACAGCTTAGAAAAAAAGCCACAAATAATCCTAGATTATAATAAAACCAAAGGCGGAGTAGATACGATGGACAAAATGGTAAGAGCATATAGTGTGAAACGCATGACACGTCGGTGGCCTTTGATTGTATTTTATAATATGATCGATATAAGTGCGATGAATGCATACATAATATGGTTGTCACTGAATGCTGAATCTGATCCGAAAATGAAAAAAAGGCGGAATTTCATTATTCAACTTGCAGAAGAATTAGTAGGTGAAGGAGGTATCGCCGTCTCAACATCTACTTCAGAACAACTTTACGCAAATAGTTTTGAACCGCCACGAAAAAAATCAAGATGTCATATTTGTCCCTCTAAAAAAGATCGAAAAACACGAACATTATGCAAGAAGTGTACGAAAAATGTTTGCGGAGAACATTCCGTCGTTATTTGTACTTCATGTACAGAATAATTTTATTATGATGAAAAACGTTTTGTAGTCATTATAATATACTATATATATTACTTTCTTACTGTATGTGTTACTTTCTTACTCTATTACTATATATATCACTTTTATATATTGTATAAGGTGCATTAATAACAAATATATTCATTGTAGATAAATGGGTGTTTTGTATATTTTGAAATCCTATATATTTTACATATGGGTCCAATGGACCCGAATGGTAGTTCTTGCATATACTTTTTTTTGGTAGTCTGAAGGTTAAAAGAAATGTATTTGAACAAAATAAATAGAACATAGCCTGCCTTTATTTCTGGCGTAAAATCCATCTATATTTTGCAAAGACAAAACGGTTTGTTTGTAAAAAAAAAAAAAAAAAAAAAAAAAAAAAAAAAAAAAAAAAAAATCATCTTTTTTGACGTTCATTTGACTTCAAACAATTACACATACTTTCACATCTGCGATATTTTTAGGCGTAGTTGCGTTGCTAGGCAACAGTTAAAAAAAATTAAAACATTGAAATGTGTACATTCTAAAGAAGAAAATTTATAAAAGAAAATATTTTATGTTATTGGAACGCATATATATAATCCCTCATAAGTTACACACCGAATTTAAAAACTCTGACAAATGGATAGAAAAAATTTCAAACTAATATGAACATTGTGTGATTCCAATTAGGAAATTTCATCATCCATAATTTACCATTTAAATCCTTCAATCATATGGGTCATTTCCTTTCAACAAATAAAAATGGAAAAATCGTCTGAATTGCCATAAAAAAGCATTATTGTGAAAAATAAAATATCCTTATTTTCCGAACGAATGAACCAAATATAACAAAAAACTATACAGCTAATTCCGGGTACCTCACCAACATACCCACTTAATTTCAAGTTAATAGGATGCTTTTTGCGGCAGTTATCGCGGAACAGACAGACAGACTAACAGACAGACCAGTGTGACCGTTTTTTCAAGCTAAATGCAGACTAGATTTAGCCTGACAACAGGCTAAAAATTAAATCGATTGTCCTGCTATCTATTGACGGTTTGTATAACTAGTAAATCTGCAGATCAGGAGCCTCAACGTCAGCTCTGCAAGTCATTGTTTTTAGACTCACTTTGGTAATATTCAATTTCCTGCAAACTGCAATTTAAAGTTTTCAAATTATGTAATTATTTATAAGAATAAAAAATACGAAGTTTTCAGACATTAGAAGCATTAAATTAAAAACGTAATGGAAGGATAATTCGAAATTTTCATGAGCTGTTAATTCTGGTATATTTTTTAAATAATAAAGTAGATTTCTTCAGGGGGGCTCCGCCCCCCTGAACCCCCCGTGGTCTTATTAATTTACATACGTAACTTTTTATTGATTGCGTTAATGGTTAGCGCAAATCTTAGATTTCTTTTTACACTTCCGAGCCTTTTTTTACAATACTGGTAACACAGAAAATGATTTACATCGACGCAATTATATTAAACGTTTAGGTTTTATGAATGAAAATGTAATTTCCTTTAAAAATAAAATAATTTTCATTCATATTTTCTGAAATGAGGCGACATTAAAAAGTAACACCCGTCAAAAAACATTTTTTCAGGCAATCTAGTTAATGCTTGGTTTTTAAGGATGAAAATATTTATTTCCCGATACAATGACGTCATTTTCGACAGCGATAATTTTGCGGTGCATAATTTTGATATTTACTATATATTTGCTTTTCAAAAGTTTTTTTTTCTCATTGGAATTTTCGATTAAGAATTAACATTTCTGTTAGCTGTGTGCAGACGATAAACCATGAGATATTAGTAACATTTTTTTTAAAATAATAAGAATTAATATCATAACACAAGCCCCTTTTATTTCAACCTCAAAGCGTATTCGTTTTATTTTTGATATATGAGATCAAATTCACCTTCTTTTCGTATTTTCACTTTATGTCTAATATGAAGGCGTATTCATGTCTATTTTTTATTTCATTTTCCTCTCGCACATAAAAATCTTTCAAATAAAAATTAACTGTTTAGGATAAATTTTTATTCCGGGATTGAATTTTTGTGGCAACGGCAAAAAAAAAAAAAAAAAATGATTGTTAAATTTCATAGCAAAATGTCGATTTATTCCTTATGAAAATAATGAACTTTTTAATTTAAAAGAAAAATATTTGAACAAAATAAATAGTACATAGTCTTTCTTTATTTCTGTGGTAAATTCCATCTATATGTAAAGACACAAAGGCATTAATTCGTCCCTTTTGACTTTGATTTAACTTCAAACAATTACACATACTTTCACATTTACGATATTTTTAGGTGTAGTTCGCTGCTAGGTAACAGTTAAAAGATAATAAAAACAATTAAATATGTGCTTAAAAGAAAATTTATATAAAAAAAATATTTTATATTATTGAAACACATATATAAAATCCCTCCATAAAAGTTATACACCGAATTTAAAAACTCTGACAAATGTATACACAAAATTTCAAACTAATATGAATAAAGTATGGTTCTAATTAGGAAATTTCATCATCCTTAATTGCCGAAACGTCAGTGAAGGCTTACTGTGGAGACACGAAAAGTTTTGGATTCCGTTAGTCTGTCTGTCTGTTCCGCGATAACTGCCGCAAAAAGCATCCGATCGGCTTGAAATTCCCTGGGCATGTTGATGAGCTCCCCGGATTTAGCTGTATAGTTTTGGGTTAAATTTGGTTCATTCGTTCGGAATATACAGAACATTTTATTTTGTGATATAATGCTTTTCTATGGGAAGTCAGACGATTTTCAAATTTTCATTTGTTGAAAGAAATCGCTCATATGAATAATAGATTTAAATGGTAAATTTTGGATGCTGAAATTTTTAAATAAGAATATTAAATTATTCGTATTAGTTTGCAATTTTGTCAAAACATTTGTCAGAGCTTTTAAATTAGGTGTATAACTTATGATAGAATTTTATACATGTGTTTGAATAATATAAAACATTTTATTTTATGAATTTACTTATATTTCATTTTTTCTTTTAACCGTTGCGTAGCAACAGCATCTCATCTAAAAATATCATAAATGTGAAAGTATGTATGGTTTTTTCAAGTCAAATCAAAGCAAAAGGAATGAATTAATGAATGCCTTTGTATAGATATTTGCATATAGATTTATTTAAACGCAGAAATGAAAATAGTATTTATATAATATATAGAATAATATTTTCATTTATTTATTTAACTATTTGATTATAAATGAAAAAGTTCGTTATTTTCATACAGAATAAACTGACATTATTCTGTTAAATTTTATAAACTTTATTGTTGCCAAAAAAAAAAAAAAAAAAATGAATAACAATTTCTCCCAAACAGTTAATTTTAATTTGTAAGATTTTCACGTGCAAAAGAAAAATGGAATAAGCAAATAAAAAATAAAAAAAAGGATATATAGGACAGGAATGAATACATATAAACATTTCACACCAAATACCACCTAAAATAGTTTTTGTAGCAGTATTTTCCCAGCACTACGAAGAAAGATTCCTCGATTTACACGATTTTACTTGGCCTTCCTTTTCTCATTCTTTGCGATTTCATTTTCGCAATTGCGTGCATTAATTGGCACAAAATTTTACATTTTTATGACTGAGATATATGTAAGGCCATACAAATAAGAAATTCCGTATTGTCTCCTATAAAATGTGATAAAGTGTTGGTTAATCATATATGTTTTTATTAAGAGGAGCAGAGCTGCCAAGCCTCCGGCGTTCTGGATACCAGTATTTTAATACAGAAAATGTTACTTTATTTAATTGAAACATTTGCGCGATTTAAAAGAACATTTTCTCTAAGATAATAGTGATGTGCAAAAAGCTTGAGACTTGGTATGTCTGGTGGGGAGTGAAATGTTTTACTTAATGCATTTATCTCTATTTTAATGCTACGTGAACAACGTCCGTGTAACAGCTTATAGAGTGTAAAATAAATTAAATTATTAAAATAATCCTTATTACGAAAAATGAAACAGAAAGTCCGGCTAAGGGAACTGAAATGTTAGTTAACCTTTCGTGATTTGACCTGAACATAGGTTTGCGTCAAATTTCAACGGTATTTGTAACATCACGATTTTAAATTAAATGTAGATACTATTAAAAGAAAATCACAAAAAATACTTAAAGGCGCCAAATCATGTTTATCTATTTAAAGATGATGAATTATTAACTGTTAGGTTTAGAAGCCCCCCCTACTTTAGGGTGATTTTAGTAAGTTAATGCTATCGAGTACATTTTTTGATATTTATATTAGACCTTAGATATAAATATTGCAGAATGGTAATCAAAATTATTTTTTTATAAACAAAATTTATAAAGGTATTGGATTTCTAAATTAGATGTTTCAGTTTACATTTCCAAAAGTTCTTTATCCATTAGATACAGGTATTTGTGGTTAGCAGGCAAGTAAATACTGCTGTATGGATATTAGGATAACGTAAAATGCTTGACCGAATTATTGCTTATCCTTATAAATCGCAGTGTAAAAAGAAATCTAAGATATAGGGTAATCATTAACTCAATCAGTAGAAAATTACAAATGCAAAATAAATTACACAACGGGGGGTTCAGGGGGGCAGAGCCCCCCTGAAGAAATTTGCTTTATTATATAAAAATTACTAGAATAAGTAGCTCGTGAGAATTTCAGAATATCCTTACATAACAACGTGTTTAATTTAACGCTTTTAATGTCTGAAACCATCGAAATAATTTTTTCCTTTTTTGTGTAATTTAAATAGTTTAAATTTTGTTTTTGTAGAAAGATTAATATTACGCAAAGTTTCATAAAAACAATGAGTTGCAGAGATGACGTTGAGGCTCTTGATCTGCAGATTTACTAGTTTAGCATTTAAATCCTTCAATCATATGAGCCATTTCTTTTCAACAAGTAAAAATGGAAAAATCGTCTGAACTGCTATAGGAAAGCATTAAGTCGCAAAATAAAATGTTCTATATATTCCGAAGGAATAAACCAAATTTAACCAAAAACTATACAGCTAAATCCGGGAATATCACCAACATGCATCCTTAATTTTAAGATAATCGGATGCTTTTTACGGCAGTTATCGCGGAACAGACAGACAGACTAACAGACAGACAGACTAACGGAAACCAAAACTTTTCGTGTCTCCACAGTAATCCTTCACTGACGTTTCGGCAACTAGTAAATCTGCAGATCAGGAGCCTCAACGTCATCTTTGCAAGTCATTGTTTTTTAACACTCATTGCATAATATTCAACTTCCTACAAATCGCTTTTTAAAGTTTTCAAATTACATAAATATTTATGAGCATACAAGATACTTCGTAAAGTTTCAGAAATTAAAAGTGTTAAACAAGTGGTTGTACATTGATGTTCTGAAATTCTGATGAGCTACTTATTCTGGTAACTTTTTAAATCAAAAATTGCATTTCTTCAGGGGGGGGGGGCACAGCCCCCCTGAACCCCCCGTAGTTTATTTAAATTTACATTTGTAATTTTTTATTGATTGTGCAGAGGGTTATAGTATATCTTAGATTTTTTTTACGCTGCGATTTATAAGGATAAGCATAAGTTTTTTTCATAAATTAATAAAATTTAAATTTTAAATAAAATATTCATGTTAACCGTACACAGACAATAAATCTTGAAGTGACGCCAAAAATGTAACCCTAAAATCAGCTACATTTGGCACAACACAACGACGTGCTTAAAAAAAAAAAAAAAAAAAAAAAAAAAAACGGATGAAGTCAAAGAATTTGGTCCCTGTTCCACGTGCTTGTTTTGTTTGGGCCGAATGAGGGCATTTAAATCTGAGCGATAACGCACATCGTATTGCAAACTGTTTTTACGGCATACTGCATCTCCATCTATCTCTTTCCTCCGTGAATAATAGTTAATTTTATTTTACCCAAGATCTTTTTATTCCAGCATCTTTGTTTTCGATAAATGACGTCTAATTCACCTGCTATGCGTACTTACTCAAAACTTTTCATCTTGTTATATTAAGAAATACTCGAGAGTTTTCTTTTTATTTCCAATATGCCGCCATATTAATTTTTCTATTCTTAATTTTATTTTTCATTTTCCTGTTTCACGACAAAACATTTCAATTGAAAATTGTTTAAAAGAATATATTATTCCGGCGAAACAGCACCGAAAACTGGCGATATGAAGCAATTAAAATAATAAAACTTTGTAAAAAATCACCATAAAATTAAAACAAAACACAGGACGCGTTTCGAGCTAAAAACATAACAGCTCGTCATCAGCTACAGCATACACGTGTCCGTAAACGAACAAGTTCAAAAAAACTTGAACTTGTTCGTTTACGGACACGTGTATGCTGTAGCTGATGACGAGCTGTTATGTTTTTAGCTCGAAACGCGTCCTGTGTTTTGTTTTAATTTTATGGTGATTTTTTACAAAGTTTTATTATTTTAATTATATTATTCCGGGTTTTGATTTTCTTGGCAACAATTAAAGAAATATTGGTAAATGTTATTGGAAAATGTTACGTTATTCTCTATGAAAATAATGAACTTTTGTATTTTTAAGCAAAATATTTCAATAAAATAAATAAAATAAAAGAAATATTGCCTATTTTTATTTCTGGGCTGAAATCCTTCTATATGCAAAGATACAAATGCATTAATTCATCTGTTTTGACGTTGGCTTTACCCAAGCATTATACACGTAATTATACTAATATTATTAGGACCAAATATGTTGCTAGGCAACAGAGAAAGAAAAGGAAAAAAATGAAATATGCATCATGTCAAATTGATAAAACAAAATCCTTTATATTATTGCAAAACATGCATAAAATTCCCCCCAATATTATAAACCTAATTAAAAAAATCGCGCAAATATATTGACATAATTTATTGGAATAATTTAATAATGTTATTTAAAAATTTCAGCATCAAAAATTTACCATTTAAATCCATTTTTCATATGAGCCATTTCTTTCAACAAATGAAAATCTGAAAATCGTCTGACTTCCCATTGAAAAGCATTATAGAGCAAAATAAAATGTTCCATATTTCCCGAACGAATGAAACAAATTTAACCAAAAACTATACAGCTAAGTCCGGGTACCTCATCAACATGCCGAGTGAATTTCAAGCCGATCGGATGCTTTTTGCGGCAGTTATCATGGAACAGACAGACAGACTAACAGAAACCAAAACTTTTCGTGTCTCCACAGTAAGCCTTCACTGACGTTTCGGCAATTAACTAGTAAATCTGCAGATCAAGAGCCTCAACGTCATCTCTGCAACTCATTGTTTTTATCAAACTTTGCGTAATATTAATCTTTCTACAAAAACAAAATTTAAACTATTTAAATTACACAAACATTTATAAAAGGAAAAAAATATTTCGATGGTTTCAGACATTAAAAGCGTTAAATTAAACACGTTGTTATGTAAGGATATTCTGAAATTCTCACGAGCTACTTATTCTAGTAATTTTTATATAATAAAGCAAATTTCTTCAGGGGGGCTCTGCCTCCCTGAACCCCCCGTTGTGTAATTTATTTTGCATTTGTAATTTTCTACTGATTGAGTTAATGATTACCCTATATCTTAGATTTCTTTTTACACTGCGATTTATAAGGATAAGCAATAATTCGGTCAAGCATTTTACGTTATCCTAATATCCATACATACCATTACTTGCCTGCTAACCACAAATACCTGTATCTAATGGATAAAGAACTTTTGGAAATGTAAACTGAAACATCTAATTTAGAAATCTAATACCTTTATAAATTTTGCTTATAAAAAAATAATTTTGATTACCATTCTGAAATATTTATATCTAAGATCTAATCTAAATATCAAAAAAATGTACTCGAAAGCATTAACTTACTAAAATCACCCTAAAGTAGGGGGGCTTCTAAACCTAACAGTTAATAATTCATCATCGTTAAATAGATAAACATGATTTGGCGCCTTTAAGTATTTTTTGTGATTTTCTTTTAATAGTATCTACATTTAATTTAAAATCGTGATGTTACAAATACCGTTGAAATTTGACGCAAACCTATGTTTAGGTCAAATTACGAAAGGTTAACTAACATTTCATTTCCCTTAGCCGGACTTTCTGTTTCATTTTTCGTAATAAGGATTATTTTAATAATTTAATTTATTTTACACTCTACAAGCTGTTACACGGACGTTGTTCACGTAGCATTAAAATAGAGATAAATGCATTAAGTAAAACATTTCACTCCCCACCAGACATACCAAGTCTCAAGCTTTTTGCACATCACTATTATCTTAGAGAAAATGTTCTTTTAAATCGCACAAATGTTTCAATTAAATAAAGTAACATTTTCTGTATTAAAATACTGGGGTATCCAGAACGCCGGAGGCTTGGCAGCTCTGCTCCTCTTAATAAAAACATATATGATTAACCAACACTTTATCACATTTTATAGGAGACAATACGGAATTTCTTATTTGTATGGCCTTACATATATCTCAGTCATAAAAATGTAAAATTTTGTGCCAATTAATGCACGCAATTGCGAAAATGAAATCGCAAAGAATGAGAAAAGGAAGGCCAAGTAAAATCGTGTAAATCGAGGAATCTTTCTTCGTAGTGCTGGGAAAATACTGCTACAAAAACTATTTTAGGTGGTATTTGGTGTGAAATGTTTATATGTATTCATTCCTGTCCTATGTATCCTTTTTTTTATTTTTTATTTGCTTATTCCATTTTTCTTTTGCACGTGAAAATCTTACAAATTAAAATGAACTCTTTGGGAGAAATTGTTATTCATTTTTTTTTTGGCAACAATAAAGTTTATAAAATTTAACAGAATAATGTCAGTTTATTCTGTATGAAAATAACGAACTTTTTCATTTATAATCAAATAGTTGAATAAATAAATGAAAATATTATTCTATATAGTATATAAATACTATTTTCATTTCCGCGTTTAAATAAATCTATATGCAAATATCTATACAAAGGCATTCATTAATTCATTCCTTTTGCTTTGATTTGACTTCAAAAAACCATACATACTTTCACATTTATGATATTTTTAGATGAGATGCTGTTGCTACGCAACGGTTAAAAGAAAAAATGAAATATAAGTAAATTCATAAAATAAAATGTTTTATATTATTCGAACACATGTATAAAATTCTATCATAAGTTATACACCTAATTTAAAAGCTCTGACAAATGTTTTGACGAAATTGCAAACTAATAAGAATAATTTAATACTCTTATTTAAAAATTTCAGCATCCAAAATTTACCATTTAAATCTATTATTCATATGAGCGATTTCTTTCAACAAATGGAAATTTGAAAATCGCCTGACTTCCCATAGAAAAGCATTATATCACAAAATAAAATGTTCTGTATATTCCGAACGAATGAACCAAATTTAACCCAAAACTATACAGCTAAATCCGGGGAGCTCATCAACATGCCCAGGGAATTTCAAGCCGATCGGATGCTTTTTGCGGCAGTTATCGCGGAACAGACAGACAGACTAACGGAAACCAAAACTTTTCGTGTCTCCACAGTAAGCCTTCACTGACGTTTCGGCAAAAATGTAAAAAATCATATTTTGAGAAACAAATTCGATATACGATCTTTAGGTTCACTCTAGCATAGTTCAATCAAAAACGATTAACGTAATATTTATTATTCATATACAGGGCTCCACAAAAAACATCGGGTCCATTACTTTCTAAAGGCGTAAATTGTTGGAAGTATCGTATTTGAATTATATTACCCTACACTGGCGAAATTGAAATACTTTGTTCATATACATTATTGTATGTTTTTAACAAAAGATATATACTTCATACATATTGTTTAGGTTTCATATCTGACGAAACCTTATTCGTCTCACTTGTCTGTCTGTCTGTCCGTCTGTCACAGAGCCCGTTTTAAAAAACTATAAATGTTGGAGACTTGAAATTTTGCATACTTATAGCTAAACACCACGCATCAAACCCCAAAACATAAAATTTTGAAAAAGTCTAATATTTAACCCTCTGGGCTCTAACTTGTGTATTTTAAACAATTTTTTCTAACTCAGCCCCTAATTAAGTTGGAAACTCGAAAGCTCGCAAGCTTATAGCTGAACACTTGCGATAACAAGACAAATCATAAAATTTTGAAAAAGTCATATTTAACCCTCCGGTCTCTAACTTCTGTATTTTAAGCACTTTTTTTTAACTCAGCCCCTAATTAAGTTGGAGACAGGAAATTTTGCATACTTATAGCTGAACACCTTACATCAAACGACAAAAATAAAATTTTGAAAAAGTCTAATATTTAACCCTCTGGGGTCTAACTTGCGTATTTTAAAAAATTTTTCTAATTCAGCCACTAATTAAGTTGGAGACATGAAATTTTACATACATATGGCTGAACACCTCACATCAAACGACAAATCATAAAATTTTGAAAAAGTGTAATATTTAACCCTCTGTGCTCTAACTTGTGTATTTTAAGCAATTTTTCTAACTCAGCCCATAATTAAGTTGGAGACATGAAATTTTGCATACTTATAGCTGAACACTTGCGATAACACCACAAATCATAAAATTTTGAAAAAGTCATGTTTAACCCTCCGGTCTCTAACTTGTGCATTTTAAGCAATTTTTCTAACACAGCCCCTAATTATCCCGTAAGGCATGGTGACGTCACGGCGACGTCGTTGTGAAGTCACACTGTGATTTTGTGACCGTCGATGTGACGTCACGTGACGTGGATGTGACGTCACAGTGACTAGAATGTGAGGTCGTTATGGCCGTTTTAGAGGTCGTTTGTGACGTCACATTGTGACCACTCTGTGAAGTCACGGTGTGACTAATTTGTGAAAAGTGTGTCATTTGTGACTATTTTGGCATTAACTTTGTGACGAACCTGTGACGAAAGTGACAATGTTTTGAAGTCACACTGTGACCAATTTGTGAAATATGTGTCATTTGTGACGAACTTGTCATAAACTCTGTGATGATTTCAAATGAAAATCAAATTTCAAATTAATTGCTTAAAAGGCGCAAAGGCGAACTAGTGAAAAAGATTCCATGCTGGAACTCGAAACCGGGCCATCAGTATAACGCACTTACGTTCTACCGACTAAACCACATGGAACGATACCCAGCCTGGAAAATTTCTCACTGTTACATGTTGGCAAGGCTACAAACGCAGCACAAGATGCAATATTTATCGTCAGCCACCGACATGGCGCAAGCACGAAACTTAAATCCAGCATCGATTGAAACTATATTAATACTTGGAAATGTTTTCAGAGAGAACCATTCACCTGGCATACAATATTTCAAATGAAAATCAAATTTCAAATTAATAGCTTAAAAGGCAATTTTAATTTGAAATTTGATTTTCATTTGAAATACTGTATGCAAGGCGAATGTTTCTCTCTGGAAAAATTTCCAAGTATTAATATAGATTTAATCGATGCTGGTTTAATTAAGTTTCGTGTTTGCCCCATGACGGTGGCTCACGATAAATATTCCATCTTGTGCGGCGTTTGTAGCCTTGCCAACATGTAATAAGGAGAAAATTTCCAGGCTGGGTATCGTTCCATGTGGTTTAGTCGGTAGAATGTCAGTGCGCTATACTGATGACCCGGGATCGAGACCCGGCGTGGATATTTTTCACTATGTTGGCCTTTGCGCCTTTTAAGCAATTTATTTGAAATTTGATTTTCATTTGAAATATTGTATGCAAGGCGAATGTTTCTCTCTGGAAAAATGTCCAAGTATTAACACTGTGATGATTCTTGTCATAAAAACTACGATAATTTTAAAGTAAAGTTTTGTTTGAAATATAAAATTTTATCTTTTTACCGTACTTTTTAGCAAGATATCGCTATTTTGGAGTCCTATTCTTCTAAAATATTTTTAATTTTCCATTTAAAAAACAATGCTTATTAACTGACATCTTTTTTTATTAAGTTAGCTTGATCTTGAATTCAAGCTTAATATTAAGAATGTGTAATCTTTTTAATGTGTTATGATTTGTCATTGCTTTTTTAAATACGAACATGGAGTCTAACGGACATTAATACAACTGTTACTTATAGAACTACATGATAAGCCCTATTTATTTAAATTTTTTATTCCCGTATATATTGTATTTTGTGAATATGAGCTAATTAGATTTGGTATGTTTTATATGAAAAGACTGATCTGGGAAATAGAAACAACAAGTAAGATATATCATGCGTTAGGCATAGATTATAAAACACTTTCCAACTCTTCCTAAATGTTTTATCAAGACATCGGGAGAAATAACGTAAATAAGATAACTAAGTAAACATGAAAACGCGTAAAACATTTAAAAACTGATTTACGCAGTTACCATCCACTAAGGTGTAAAAAAATCATAATTAAAAAAAAAAATAAAATAAATCGTTTTTTTTTTTATTTAAATCAGATTTTTTTTATTTAAATCAGATTTGTATGATTTTTTCCCCAGCGTTCAAATACTGAATAGCTATCATGAGTTTTAGGTTTCCAAAACAATTACACCACTAATTGCTAACATAATCTATGTTTTTACACTTTAATTGATAAAATTATAATTGTTAGTTTGTAATTACAGAAATAAAAACTGCAAATTAGTAGTTTCATTAGGTAGTATTATACAATAATGTTATATACATTAATATTGTAATAATTATGTAAAACTTTATAAATACTAGAGATACTTAACATTTATGAAAATTATTAACTGCATTTTATACTAAATAGCTAACATTACTTCAAATTAATTATTAAACAATCAACTCTCTAATTAGGAACATATTATACATTTTTAAGCCTTAATTATTAAAATGATAATAATTCATTTTAGAAAGAAAAAGGGACAGGATGCTAGTTCAAAAAACGGGCACTATTTCATGAGGAAATATATTAGTAATGTGTTTAGTAATGATATAAGAAAAAAAAAGAATATTTTTTAGCATTATAAGTAAAGTGTCCTTAATTTTTAATAATTTTATGAATAACAAATTGAAAAATACAATTAAATAACATATTTTAATAATATCCTGTTTTTTCTAAAGAAATAAAGTTCTATATTTTTGCAAGATTTTTTCCACATGAATTTAGAATACTGTTGAATGGGGAAGTTTTTTACAAGAAATCTCTGGCTACAACTACAGGTAAATTTCAACTTTTTTTTTTCTTTTTTTAAGGCAGGGTGCATTTTGCCAATTTCAAAAGGGGCATGGTGTGGCACCATTAAACAAAATGGCCTAGAAGAAGCAGTATAAGTAATTACAGAATTAATAAAAACTGCAAATAAGTAAAATTCATTAGTTAGTAGCACAAATAACAAAACTAACAAATATTATTTGCAGCTCATTTTGCATTTGTATTTAGGAAAATTTCTGTAAACCACCAAAATCTATACTTACACACATGTACGTGTATGCTAACCAAAAAGAAAAAAATGAAAATGAGTTAAACCCATTCATATAGAATAAATATAAGTTAGCCACTAATATCTGAAATCCTCAAAATATTTAAGTAACAGCATTATTACCTCTATTAGCTTTCAATGGTTCAATTTTTTAATATATATGAGTTACAAAAAAAAAAATAATAATAATAATAATAATAATAATAAACATTTATTCAACCTATACCAAAGAAGCTCTTGCTGTGCTTAGCATTTTTATACCAATTATTTCTTTTTCTCTTCTGCATTCATTTACAATTTAGCTGCTGAGCAGATGTCATTCTTTCATTCTTCTTTAACTTGAGATTGCTATTAATTACTATTTATTATTTTACTTGTAGAAATGTAATTATACTTGCTATGTGTATTTTATATAAAATAATGCATAAATTGATTACCTAAAGGAAATTATGACATTGCAAATTATGTTAGATTTAAATATCATTTTTAAATGAAACTGTTTTAATTTGGATAAAAACTTAAAAACAATGCTTTTAATTTTTTTACAATACTAATGAATTAAGCTTAGAAACAATTATTTAAAGCTCTTTTTTTGTTTATTAATAAGTCAAAATACCTGTAGAAACTTTCAAATTATGTTCATGTTAGATTTTAATACTTTTTTTGACATTTTAAACATTTAGAAAATTTTTGATTTTAATCAATGATTTTTTTTTTTAAATCGGTTGATTAAAATCATGATTTAATCGCTGATTTAAATCAACCGATTAAAATCGTTGACACCCTACCATCCACAGCCAAATATGTTTTCTAATTCTTTTAAACAGTCCTGTATTTGATCTGTAGATTGATATATATATACTATATAATGGAAAAATTTAGTTTATCAAGGAAACGCATAACAGGTTGAAATTCTCTTTCAGCAATTTATACTAATATATGGAAACATACTTAAATAATTTTGTACAACCCTGTAGTTTACCTAGAACCTTTATTACACGCCACTATTTAGTTAAAATTTTATTCAAGCTGAAACACTCTTAAAACTGCTGAAATTACATTTCCAGAAATTATAATTCATAGATGGCAACGTATCCAATTCTTTGCGTGACCCTTTATATCATTTTATCTATATACTACAAACATTTCTTAGTAAATTAAATACAGTGCAGCGTTAAAATGCATAACTTATTTAAAAACCTCCTTTAAGCAATACCCAGTAACCCTTTCGAATACTTTTGTATATTCCTGTATATGAATTATAGCATATATACATACACCATATACTATGCATAAATGTAGTGAATCATAAAAGTGTATATCATAATTAAAAATGTATTTCCAGCAATCATCGCTAATGAACAGTACTTCGGATACAATATAGTATCTGAAATATTTTGTGTGTCCCTATAGCTATATACACTTCGTATTATACATGAAATAATTCATAGTATGTAAACCTCAACGACGTATATCAATTTCATTACATATCAAATAGATTAACATAAATAAAGTACGCCGCAAACAATTCCCTCCACCCCTATATCATTATGTATTGGAATTCCTTTTTTAGCCCTGTAAATGAACAATAACTATTCTTTGCATCGCATATTCTATGGAATGCACATTTTAGTGCGCTTCATAAATGCATATCAATTTTATTCTGTTTGAAAGCGTGTAAAATCATTAAAAATCATTTGAAACGATTTTTTTCCCACAAGCCGTAATGTAATGGAATACAATTGACTGTCCCTGTAAATGAAATAACATGCTACAAACTTCATTACAAATAAGGGTCTTGCTATGGTAAACGTTAATAACATCCAAAAATTTTAAATAATTTAATTATCTTTAAATGTCTATTAATTATGTTAATGATTGATGATAATACTTGTCCATATACTTTTATATTTATGCCATCATGTGGTTTTAACCCAATATTTAAATAAGAAAATAAACCAGATTAAAATGCAATTTAAATCACTAATTTTAATAATCTGATCAAAGCTGTTGAAAAGGAAGTTAGATATTTTAACAAAATAAAAAATAAATGTAATGAAATATTTGTGTTCTATAACATGTTTATTAGAAGATAACTGAAATCATTGTAATTAAAAAAAAAAAAAAAAAAAAAAAAAAAAGCAGACAAGGAAAATAATATTTTAGATATTTCAGCAAAATAAAAAATAAATGTAATGAAATATTTATGTTCTACAGCATGTTAATGAGAAACTAACTAAAATTGTTGTAATAAAATAAAAAAAAAAAGCAAACAGGGAAAATAATATTTTTACATACCTAATTTCATTGACGTTGTACGTGATACTTTGATTTTGGGGAATCAATTAAATCCGATTATAAGTACGATAGCAATGACTTGAATCATCTTCAACAAGTCAAAGCTACCGTAATTTTCTCGGGTTTATATTTTGTTAGCTGAACTAACTTGGATCCTGAGAACGTTCTTGTTTCAGTTTTTAAATCCGTGTCAACACATCTATGCTGTCCAGTGTCCACAGAACTTCAGTGTCCACAGTGTCCACAGAACTGTCCAGTGTCCCGCGTTTATTCTAAAAAGTTTCACTGTTACTTTTATCCGTTATTCTGCGGTCGAGTGGTAACAACTGAAATAGTGCAGATGCAGACGATTTTTAAGTTTCGAAGTTCGAAGCAGATGTTTTTTGGTTTTATTTGTTTTTCTATACCACAGTTTCGGAAGGAAATTAAATGCGTAATAATTTTGTCAAATTGTCTCTAATTCAATTTCCTGTTTGAAAATGTTTTATTGTATTTCATCTTTTATTTTTATCAGTTTTATTGAATTGTAAAGTTTCATTTACGTAAATTATAATAATAATATTATCCATAATTAGAGTTTACTAGATAAAACATTGCTTAAATTTTCAAAATGTATACAAATTAATTTAATGGTAATAATGATGACTCCCTCCTTTTTTTTTAAAGTAAAATTTGTATCACAGGTAATATATACAAAATATCTTCTTAAAAAATACAACAAGATTATCGAGAAGAGATGAGTTTTAGGTAGCTTTCATTACAAAAAGCTACCTATTGCAGCCGTTCGGAGGAAAGCGATTTCAAAAAATGTTGGTATATTTTCATCGATCATGACCCCCAGACCCCGAAACCACCCTCCGTTCAAAAGTTGATATATATATATATATATATATATATATATATATATATCCATATATATATATATATATCTGACCTTTGTCATACTGTAACTCTCGAATTTATGAACCTATTTGGATGTAATTCGGTATGTACATAGTACATACCAATGTCTCGACCGAGTTCGTTGGCCAGCTTCATCAGCCATTTTGTTTCAAAATGGCGGCCATTTAAAATTTTTTTTTAAATTTAAAATTTTAAATTTGGTACCAAAGAATTGAAAATGGAAAAATATTTTTTTCTTATGTATTTGACCTTTATACAAAGATTCCGGAGCAGTTTTTGTTTCGTCTATATCTTAAAAAATGGCTGCGTTATAGCATTTTGAATTTCTAGCGTGGCTGACATTTTGAAACGTCCTGAATTTTGTCACGCGATAAAAAGCGTATTTATGAACCGATTTGGATGTAACTTCGTTTGTACATAGTGCATACCAATGTCTCGACCGAGTTCGTTGGCCAGCTTCATCCGCCACCTTGTTTAAAAATGGCAGCCATTTAAATTTTTAAGAAAAATTTAAATTTGAAATGTGGTACCAAAAAATTGAAAATTGAAAAAATATTATTTTCTTATGTATTTGACCTTGATACAAAGATTCGGGAGCAGTTTTTTTTTCGTCTATATCTTAAAAAATGGCTGAGTTATAGCATTTTGAATTTCTAGCGTGGCTGACATTTTGAAACGTCCTGATATTTGTCACGTGATAACAGGCGTATTTATGAACCGATTTGGATGTACCGTGGTGTGTGCATAGTACATACCAATGTCTCGACCGAGTTCGTTGGCCAGCTTCATCCGCCATCTTGTTTCAAAATGGCGGCCATTTAAAAAAATTTAAAAAATTTAAAATTTAAAATGAGATACCAAAAAATTGGAAAATGAAAAAGATTTTTTCGTATGTGTTTGACCTTAATACAAAGATAATACAAAGATTCCCGAACAGTTTTTGTTTCGTCTATATCTAAAAAAATGGCTGAGTTACAGCATTTTGAATTTCTATTGTGGCTGACATTTTAAAACGACCTGATTTTTGTCACGCGATAACAAGCGTATTTATGAACCGATTTGGATGTTACTTGGTCTGTACATAGTACCTACCAATGTCTCGACCCAGTTCGTTGGCCAGCTTCATTCGCTATCTTGTTTCAAAAGGATTGCCATTTAAAAAAAATTAAATTTAAAATTTAAAATGAGGTATTAAAAAATTAGAAAACGAAAAAGATTTTTTTTTATGTGTTTGTCCTTGATACAAAGATTCCGGAGCAGATTTTGTTTCTGAAAATTTGTTCTTTTGTTTATATCTTAAAAAATGGTTGAATTATAGCACTTTGAATTTCTGGTATGGCTAACATTTTGAAACGATCTTGTATTTGTCACGCGATAACACACGTATCCGCCTATTTCCATGTAAGAAGGCATGTAGATAGTATACATCAACATCTCAGCCAAATATAAGTTATTTTAAATAAAAGCAGCTTCTATAAAGCTGACTAATTTCGCGAAATTCTCATTCATAATGATTTACTATTGATAAAAATTAGTATTGAATCTCCTATATTCGGTTTCCAATAATTGAGCTTCGTGTGTTTGAATAATTTAAGTTGGCTTTTTTAAAATAAGGAATTTGAAAGCTACCTCTTCCTCCCGGCACTGGCCGGAAGGACTTTTTCTTTGTCAATCTGTCATTCTCTTAATATTAATTTTCTGTAGAATAAAACTTGTAAAATAATTTTTAAAGATATATTTTGAAAACAAAAAATAAAACATGAATAATTAATTATGTCGTGGGCTTTGCCTAAATTTTGTACATTAATTTTATATTCGGAAAATGTCAATTCTATTTTAAACTTTTGAAAGAAGTAGAATAAAAAAAAAAAAAATACTTAAAATAGTGAAACACTAAGAGGAAAAAAAATGACTTGAATGCAAATTATAAAGCAAGAAATGCATATATGACTGAACTTTGAAGACGCTTTCTGCGTGCTCATTAAAAGCTGCAGCCTTAACTGTAATAGAAAGTTTTTAGTTTGAAACGACAGAAATGTTTCGACTACTCTTTGAGAAACTTCTAGTATAACAGATGATCATTTACAAAAATCTTTATAAAAGATAAGTCGAGGTCTGCTTACCTAAAACATTTTTTTAATAGTATGAAATTCTCATAATTAGGAAATCGTTTTGTGTTGCTGATGAATTAATTACATTTTATGTTATATGAAAATAAAAAGTTTTTGTTAGAGGCACAGATGCAACTTGGACCACGGTTTAAAAAATTTGTTAATCCGGCAGAAAAATATATTTTACAGTAAATAACATGTTTTTAATAATTTTTGTAATTTTTTAAAGTTTTCTAAGAAGTTCACATCTCAGTCACAATGTGACATCACTGAGTGGTGGCATTTTGGTCACAGATGTGACGTGACCACAGTGACTTACAGTGACGTCACAATGACGTCACTGTGACCATGCATAAGTTGGAGACATGAAATTTTGCATAGTTAAAGCTAAGGACGTAAAAGAAAACGTAAAAAAAAAAAATAAAAAAAAAATTTAAAATTTCAGTTATACAATCTTACCACCAGGGGTACTATCAGCGAAAAAAAAAGTTTCGTGTAAAATATTTTAGTAAAACATAAATTTCACCATGGCAGAAACGTATTCTGAAAATTTATTTTAATAAAAATATTTTATTTTAAAATAGTTGTTCTATTTCCCGCCAGGGGATATATAAACATGCATATATAAACACGTGATAAAATTGTGTTGAATCTGTGCGAACTTTAACTTTAATATAGCTATCATAAATTGAAAAATAAAAAAAAAATAATTTTACCGAAATTTGGTTACCCCATTTCCTCCCATCTTATTCCTTTGTACGGCCTTGTACAATAACTTTAAATGCTATATACATCCTCTTCAAGAAAAGTTATTCTGTAGGAGACTGTAGCAACATGATAAAATTACATTACCGTCAGCGTTCTACAAACCCCGCATTTAACATATTTTCGTTTGATACTTACATGTTCTTTTGTATGACCTTGTAAAATAACTATAAATGCTATATGCACTATGTCGAAGAAAAACATGCTGTGGGTGACTGTAAGAACATCCTAAAACTGCATTACAATCGGCGATCTACGAAACCCGCATTTAACATACATTCGTATTCTTTTGTGCGACCCTGTAAAGCAACTATAAATGTTATATGCACCATCTCTAAGAAAAATCATGCTGTAGATGACTGTAACAACATCATAAAATTACATTACAATCGGTGATCTACAAATCCCGCATTTAACATGTATTCGTATTTCGTATTCTTTTGTACGGCCCTGTATAATAACTATAAATGCTACATGCACCCGCTTAAAAAAAAACAGGCTGCGGGTGACTGTAACAACATGCTAAAATTACATAACCATCAATGATCTACCAATCCCGCATTTAACATATGTACGTATTCTTTTGTGCGGCCCTGTACAATAATTATAAATGCTATATATATCCTCTTTAAGAAAAATCATTCTGTATGCTAATGTAAAAACATATTAAAATTACACTATCATCAGCGTTCTAGAAAACCTTCATTTAACATATATTCGCTTCATACATTCGTGTTCTTTTGTGCGGCCCTGTAAAATAACTCTAATTGCTGTATGCACCTTCTTGAAGGTAAAACATGCTGCGGTGACTGTAATAGCACGCTAAAATTATATTACATCAACGATCTAAAAATCCCGCATATAACATATATTAGTATTCTACTGTACGGCCCTGTACAATAATTATAAATGCTATTTGCGCCCTCTTGATAAAAATAAAATAAAAAATATGCTGCGTGTGACTGTAACAACGTGCTAAAGTTTCATTACCATCAGTGATCTACAAACCCCGCATTTAAGATATATTCGTTTCATACATTCGTGCTCTTTTGTGGGACCCTGTAAAATAACTATTATAAATGCTAAATGCACCATCTTGAAGAAACAAGTTGGTTAAGTGTGATCATAGATCGCACAGATGTTTTCGTTTAATATTCCTTTCAAAACACTTTATCTTTTTGAAAAAATATGTTAGTTCCACATTTTGCAACCAGGGGCGCACTCTATTCTAAATAAAACCTGTACCCGAAAGAAATTCCGTTTTACAACCTATCCGTAGACATATTAGTTGAGGGGATCAGGCCCGTAGCACTCGATATAGGTAGGCGTCACCTGGTGGTAAAAAGTGAAACTAAAATATGTAAGGCTATGGTGCACAATAAGAAAGAGTGGTCAAAGGGCTGTAATAATATAAGACTTTTTGAATTTTTATGATATGTAGTGTGATCGCAAGTCTTCAGCTATAAGTATGCAAAATTTCATATCTCCAACTTAATTAGGGGCTGAGTTAGAAAAATTGCTTAAAATACACAAGTTAGAGACCGGAGGGTTAAGGGGACACAGTACCTTTTAAACTACTTTTTCAATTTTGAATAATACTGTAATATACTTAAATATAATGTTACTACAGATATTAGGTACTATAAAGCAAATATAATTTCATATAATTTCAAAAAAAAAAAAAAATCTTGTAGAACAGCCAATTTAACTAAAATTTTAATCTTTAAAAAATTAAAAAAATGTTTTTAAATCCCTACTACTTTTTTAAATATGAATATTTTTGCTTCAAAATTTTTTTCCATAATCCTAAAAACATACTACATAAAATTGTGCATGGATTTAATATTCAAGGTTATAGTTTTTTTTTTTTTAGAATTTCAATTATTTTTCCTGGATTTTTTACTATACAAAAGAGAAAAAATTGATATTAAATGTAATATCCCATACATCTAAAAATCCATGCACAGTTTTATGCAGTATAATCTAAGGAATATGGAAAAAAAATTTGAAGCAAAAATATTCATATTTAAAAAAGTAGTAGGGATTTAAAAACTTTTTTTTTATTTTTTAAAAATTTAAATTTTAGTTAAATAGGCTATTCTACAAGATTTTTTTTTTAAATTTATATGAAATTATATTTGCCTTATAGTTCCTCATATCTGTAGTGACATTATATTTAAGTATATTACAGTATTATTCAAAATCGAAAAAGTAGTTTAAAAGGTACCGTGTCCCCTTAAACACGACTTTTTCGAAATTTTATGGTTTGTCGTGTTATCGCAAGTGTTCAGATATAAGTCTGCAAGCTTTCATGTATCCAACTTAATTAGTGGCTGAGTTAGAAAAATTGTTTAAAATACACAAGTTAGAGCCCAGAGGGTTAAATATTAGACTTTTTCAAAATTTTATTTTTTGTCGTTTGATGTGAGGTGTTCAGCTATAAGTATGCAAAATTTCATGTCTCCAACTTAATTAGGGGCTGAGTTAGAAAAAATTGCTTAAAATACATAAATTAGAGACCGGAGGGTTAAATATGACTTTTTCAAAATTTTATGATTTGTCGTGTTATCGCAAGTGTTCAGCTATAAGTATGCGAAATTCCAAGTCTCCAACTTAATTAAGGGCTGAGTTAGAAAAATTGTTTAAAATAAACATGTTAGAGCCCAGAGGGTTAAATATTAGACCCTTTTTCAAAATTTTATGATGTGTCGTTTGATGTGAGATGTTCAGCTATAAGTATGCAAGCTTTCAAGTCTCCTACTTAACTAGGGGCTGAGTTAGAAAAAATGTTTAAAATACACATGTTAGAGCCCAGAGGGTTAAATATTAGACTTTTTCAAATTTTTATTATTTGCCGTTTGATGTGTGGTGTTCAGCTATAAGTATGCAAGCTTTCAAGTCTCCTACTTAACTAGGGGCTGAGTTAGAAAAATTGTTTAAAATACACATGTTAGAGCCCAGAGGGTTAAATATTAGACTTTTTCAAATTTTTATTATTTGCCATTTGATGTGTGGTGTTCAGCTATAAGTATGCAAAATTTCAAGTCTCCGACATATATAGTTTCTGAGAACGGGCTCTGTGACAGATGGACAGACAGACAGACAGACAAAGGAGTGGGACAGGTAGGGTTTCGTCAGATGAACGAAACCCTGGAAACATGCTGCGGGTGACTGCAACAACATCCTAAAATTACATTACCACCAGCGATCTACCAATCCCGAAGAGAGTTTATATTCGTTTCATATATTCTTATTTTTTGTGCGGCCCTGTAAAATAACTGTCAATAATATATACAGTAAAACCTCTGAATAGCGGACACCTCGAGAATGCAGAATTTGCCCTCTATTTGGAGGTGTCCGCTATTGAGAGCAAAAAATGTACAGTAACTTAAGTGTTGGTAATCAAAAAAATGTCCGCTAAATAGAGGTATCCGTTAATCGGATGTGTCCGTTATGGAGGTTTTACCAGTAAAACCTCTGAATAGCGAACACCTCGGGAGGGCAGAATTTGTCCTCTATTTGGAGGTGTCCGCTACTGAGAGTAAATAATGTACAGTTATTTAAGGGTTGGTAATCGAAAAAATGTCCGCTAAATAGAGGTGTCCACTAATCGGGTGTGTCCGTTATGGAGGTTTTACTGCATAATAATATCATCCTTTACAAGAAAATTGCATGCTGTAGGATAGACAGACAGACATCCAGAGAAAGTTAACCTCCCGGAGCAATAAACACCCATGTCTTTTGTTTTAATCATCCCCAATCGTTTCTAAATTTCGTTATACGAGTATTAAAAAATCTGTTAATTTCCAGTCGATAGACTGACAACTATCTTTTAGCCTGAGTTTTTAGCCGGATTTAGCCTGTTGTATCTCATACAACAGTCCAGATTTTATACAACAGGCTAAAAACGGTCACTGTGAGACAGACTAACAGAAACCAAAACATTTCGTGTCTCCACAGTAAGCCTTCACTGACGTTTCGGCAACTAGTATGTTGCTATGACGAATGCGCACTGTTATTACCTGCACACTTTGTCATTATCCTGCACTAAAGACCAATGCTAAAGAAAAAGAGTTAGTCTTGTTTTCTCATATTAACCCTTTGACTAGGGGTCGGGACATATACGCCCCGTGGACAATTTTTTTGTTTTATTCATACCCTTTTTGGAAAAAAAATCTCTTCACATACATATACAAGGATATTTTCAAAAGAAATCTGCCACAAAGAAAAGCTTTTGTAAATTGTAGTACTATTGTCACTATTCCTGTCCCATAATAAAATTCAAAATCCTCAAAATCCTTCACTCTAATTTTTACTGGTTATACTATGAAAATATTTCTTTCTTTTTTTTCTTTTAAAAACTTTTAATCAATTTATCATAACGTATCCTTCACTACTGTTCATTACTAATATTTATGTTTTTTCTTTTACAGTCATCGTCGGCAGCGCTTCTGTGTGTGTGTCTTTCCTCATTACGCCTATCATTATCGCCCTCGGTCGCCGGAAGAGTACTCGCCTCCTGGCGATTCTCGGTGGACTTGTATGTTCTCTCGGGGTCCTTTTCACATCATTCGCAACCCAATTTCATCAACTGTACTTCAGCTACGGCCTTATCATAGGCTCCGGGGTGAGCCTCACAAAAGGAACAGCATCCATCATTGTTGGTCAATATTTTAAAAAGAAGAGGGAACTGGTGGAGATTTTTGTTGTATCGGGTGCAGGCATAGGCTTAGCTGCCATGCCCCTTATAATAACGCATTCCATTAGGTATGTTTTCGTGAACTCATCTATTTTGAACATATGTTTTATTAATTTAGTTCTTTAAAATAGTGACATAAATGAAAACATATGAGCAATCCTTTTACTAACGATTTAAACAATTAAGGTATTTTTGTAAATTTAAGTATTTTTCTTTGTATTATCAATGAATTTTCTTAATTTCTGTTAAGTGTAAATAATTAAACCTATTACTATCATAGCCTACAATTATTATGCTATAATTTTAAAAAGGTTGTTACTCACATACACATACAGCAACAAAATTTTTCTTTTTATTATTATTTTGTCATGAGAAATTTAAAATACACAGTATTATCGTTTATTCATAAACTATTAGCATCATAATTTGTACTCATATGAATATCATTTGGATATTAGGAGTCTCTTGGAAACAATTTAACGACATCGTTAAAAGTTTGTAGTTTCCAAAGACAATTTAAAAAACCGGAATTTGAACTCTGAATTTTTGCGTACAATATCAAATTAAAAGTAATCTGCGTTTTTCAAATAGAAACGTTCGTTATATGAAACAGTCAATGCCGATTAATAATATACGAGCTAACGTAGCAACATGGTGTGTTACGTTTAAATCGCGTGAGATCTTTCGATTATATGCGGGGGAGGAAAAAATTTATCCTTATTTTACATTTAGATATAAAGTATAATAGTGATTTTATTAAATAATGACTTTAAATTTTAAAAAAAAACCATCTTTACTTTGTAGGTTAAACGTTTTTCAACGAAAATGCACATTTCGATGTTCTATTTGTAAAAAAAAAAAAAAAAAAAAAAAAAACATTGCATTCTTTTAAGATTTGATTTCTAATTTTGGATTTGGTGAAATAAAAATAGAGTTATTTTGACGAAATTATACAAAAATTACGTCTTTTAGATGAATTTATTCAAAAATATTTCAGATTTATGAATTAAAATAAATGCTTACAAAAAATGCCATTTTTCTCGCTTCTCCATTCTGTTTCCAGCAACCTTATGAAAAGTTTTAATTGTCATCTTTATGAAATAATGAATTGAAAATCAATGTTTCGTCTTTAATTTATTTATTCTAAATAGAGGCAATAATTCCCTACCTAAATTCAGGGAGCTTAAATTTGCTTTTGTTGAGCCTCCTTGGTTGAATCGGAAAAAAAAAAACTGTGGTGTAAATTTCTAGATGACATTTTGTGACAGACGATTTTTACTAGTTTAAAATACGCTGATTCGTGAAGATTGCATATTTGGAGTTGGGTTTTTAATTCAAAGAATGTTTTTGTTAAATGTAATTTAATCAAGGTATTTCCCCCTCCCCCCAATCTGTTTAAATTAAATATATATTTTATTTTTCAATGTTACTGAAAAAATTCTGGCTGTATAAATCTAAAAATCCCTATCATCTAATTTTTGCTCCCTTTCCTCTACAAAAATGGCTAGTTTAATGGCCACTGTTACAGAAATGCCATTAAAAATTACAAAAACAAACAGAAAAAAGATATCTTGAAAAGTAATTTAAATTTAAAAGTTTATATATAACATCCTCAGATTCGTACGAATAACTGACGTTAGTTTTATTGTATAATTTACAGTATTGTAGGACTTAATATAAGAGATTAGAATTTAATGTAATAGATATAACATTAATTAGAAGGAAAATATAGCTTAACATTTTTCATCAGGATATATTGAAGATTTCTGAAAGGAGCATTCAAATATTTTAAAAATATTCTGAATACTTCTATAAAACTGACCAGTTTTTTGTCATTTGTTATAGCAAACCGATATTAGTAATAGTTATTCTAATATTTAGCAAAATTAGTACAATATTCTCCCATTTTGATAAAACGCATATAGTTCATATCTAACATCGCTTGCACATAATTATTACACATATATAAACATTGGAAATACTTACTATGAAAAGCCAATATTAGTAAAATATTTAGATTAAATTAGAAATATTTCAATAAAATGAAAATGTTTCCGAAAGATTGGAATTGAATTTAAAATATTTCCAGCTTAATACATTTTTTTAGCTCTGCTATGGTCAATATTGTATCCTATGCATAAAATATTGCTACAGAATTGGTTTGATACAAAGATAATAGAATATTTTATCTCTATCGCTGTCAAATTTGTTCATAACTAATTGCTTAATTCTTAAAAAAATACACGAAACATATTCTATTTTACTATGCCAAATTGAATTATAATAGAAAGTAATACATCTATTTTGTCAAGCTATGCTTCTGCTAATATTGAATTTTAGCAGCAAAATATTAGTACTACTATAATAGTTTTTCCTTAAGATACTAAAATATATCCATCGCTTTCTTACTTGTTCATAATTTTAATCCTTTTGTTTTCAATCACGAATAAACGAAAAATTCATCTTCAAAGGCATTTTTCCTGAAATTTTTCAACATGTTCAAACCAGAAATCATACTAAATTGTATTATTGCCACTTATGTAAATGAATTGAATAGTAATTTTTTTATGGTACTTTAAAATACCGTAGACGCAAAGATGAAAATTAAATAAAAAGTGTCGTGACTTTGGTGACCTGACACCTGCGTATTTTGATGAATAAATACTGCAGAATTTTCACACATATTTAATTTGGCAATTAACACAGACTTTTACGACATTATACAACTTACATTTACATATTTACGTTAGAAACAAACAGGAATTACTAACCCTCCGTCTACCAGACGGGTCCATTGGACCCGACAGGTACATACAAAATATTCATTCAAACCAGAAATTTCTTTAAAATAAACTAAGTATATAAACCAGACAAAAATAAGGTAAATAAATAAGTTAAATAGTTTTAAATAAAAATTCTGGTGTGGAACGTTTTATTAAAACTTGAATAAAATTCCCGGTAGATCTAGGGTTAATATAAATCCATTGATTATTCAGTGAAGTTCAAAATTTAAAACGAAAATAATAATATCGGTTTTTGCCATTTCTAGAAAGTTGGCAAAAGTGGCGGATCCAGCATAGATTCAAAACAATGTAGATGGGTCAATATTTGAAAACCGGACAATTTCATTTCAAAATTTTTATTTTTTTTAAATTAATGTACCAACTACCACATACAATTATATACTATGATACATGTTTTATCATTTAAATGCTGTAGTGTTTTGAGATCAAGGATGTATATTTTATGCGTAGGATAAAATTTTATGGAAGAAAGGGTCTGTTAACTTCAGAATCAGCGTCTAATAATTGGGACTGGGGTGATGTTTTTGTCTTAACAGCTGTACAGCCATTTTGCTGAATCATTTTGCACACATGTAAATGATTAAATATGCCATGTGGCATTTGTATGTTACATAAATAAAGTTGTAATAAGCTTCTTTTTTATAAATAAAAAGTTAAATATGGGGACATGAATGATGGTATAAAAAAATACTCATCCCTATTCAGAACAATAACTAAATCTTACTAAATATGAAACAAAGAGAAGAACAACTTACCTTCATCCATGGCGGCTAGTTGAACTTTAGTTGCTGTTGCAATGGAAATAATGCTACCAGCACCACTTAGCTGTTAACCTAAATGTGTGTTTAGAATGACTGAGATGATGGTCAACCTCAGGGACAAATATATTTACTATACAATCTATACTAATAAAAGAGAATTATATTTTCCCATACTGTATATATATATAGGTAAAAATATATAAAAGCAAAAGTTAATAATATTTATAGAAATGTTTACAGCATGCATTTAATATTGGATATTTGTACTTGGAGACAAGGGCTAAAATGATGATTTCGTTTGTTTAAAGCTTAAAATTAATTATTTATACATCACTATATGTCCATTTATCATTGGTAATTCTTATAACAAATGTTACAATATATTACATTTTTCAGTTTTGGATTTTAGTATAATTAATGAAATATTTTTGGCAGTGGACGCAAATTGTCCAATTTTCAGATATTGGCCGAGATATGCAATAAGTTATTTTGTAACAATATAATAAAAAGTATTATGTTTTACTGTTCAATTTGAAGAAAAATATGAACGATAAATCATTATTTGTTCGATATAGGATTCACTCTCCAGTGGATAATCATTTTATGGGTCTATCTAATTTCAGCACACTTGGCTGGCGTCTGGGTCTTCAAGCCATCACCGGGATGACGTCTTTTACTTTTATCCTGGGAATCTTTTATCGCCCAGCCTCTCTGTACCATCCACAGCGGCGGGCGATTCTCCATCTGAAAGGCCTGCAGAAGCGATCCAAAGCGAAAGATAAATCAGCCCAGAAAGAAAAACCCCCTTTCTTTGATTTCGCTGTTTTAAAGTCTCGGACAGTGCAGATTTTAATCATAGGAAGTGCTCTGTCTTCGTTTGGAATAAACGCACCCATTATGTTATTGGTAACAATCTGTTATGTTTATTTAAATTACATTGTATCCATTTTTGCATGCCGTTTACAATTTGAAATAAGGAGAATGGACTGGAAAAATAATGTTAGGTAATAAAATGTTAAAGTAATACATATATAAATTTATGTGTATATAGTTATTTATGTATAAGTAAGTGAACATAAATCGTCGTTTAGTTTTGCATTCCATCTTTTAAATGTAAAATTTGAAGGAAGAATCACTGTAGTAAAACTCCAATTATGCGAATAAATGTGTTCTTCAATACCGATATATAGAAATCCACTTGATTGAAGCAATACAAAAAAAAAAAAAAAAAAAAAAAAAAAAAAAAAAAAAAAAAAATTCTCAAATATCATATTTGAATAATAAAATAATATACGTAATGCATGTTGAAAATGAGCTCCCCTTTACTAATAAAAGTTAAAATAATACAATAGAATACTTGCGCACATTTAGAGGTATTAGTTTAACATGTCCTGCTGTGTTTATTGTTTTGGTGAGTTGAGGAAATACCAACTTTGAATATACATATTTACATATACTTTTCCATATACAGAATTTAAATCTTCCAATTTAACATAAATTGTAAAGCTGGAAAATAGTAGGTAAAATAATAGGTAAATAGGAATTTCAACGAAATTAAAATTTATGGATGAATGCATTTTTTTTTCTTTTCTCTTTTTTCTTTTCTTTTCTTTTTCTTTCTTTTTTCTGGGACAATAGGAAGAAAAAACAGTCCCAATAGATCCATAAATAAGTTAATATTTCAAAAATTCCTGAAAAATCAACAAATCACCGCACGAAAATTTCATTTCAAAAATTCTTTTTTAAAAAAAATATCGATTTTTCATATCGAGAGTGGTTTGCACCGTAATATTTCTCAAAAGAAGGGATGTTTTTCGCCCAAAGAAACAAATGGCTCAAAGTGTCCTTTAATCACATTCGCATTTAAAAAATTCATGAACGATCTCTCTATACTAAAAGAAAAGTAACTAACACTGTCACCGCCATAAATGTATTTTTTGTGACCAGAGTTTTTCTTAGCTAATATTAAGAAACCTATTGCATACAAAAATATGAAAATGGGTAAAGGGGTATTATAGAGAAATACTCGATAAACACGTTGAAGGAAACAGTTTTTAAATAGAACAATTATTTTAAGAGCTAATCGATGTTTAATTCGGTCAAAATAGCTTCGTTAAAATAGTTCTACACGAACAAAAACTAAGCTTACTAGTATCACAATCTTTTGCAAGGACATAATTAACGACCTTGCGGTGTGCAGAATGCACTTATTTTTTTAATTTGACTAACTTTTTTAATGTTTTTTCCAATTTTTTATTAAAATTTTCATCTTTTCAAGAGAGATTTATTTCATATTTAGAAAAGGTCATTATTTTAAACTGTTGTCAAATTTTAAAACGACGCAAAGAATAATATTTCCTTTCAATTAAAATTGTATTTACAGGACACTATTAAAAACAGAAAGGAAACTTTAAGATAATAATTAAATGATTCCGTGTTAAAATAAGGTAATGAGAAAAATTACGCGATAAAAATGTAATTGCACGTGAATATTAAAAAAGAAAAAACTTTAAAATAATAATTACATTATTATGATTTTAATTTCCTTAATTTTTCCATTGCTCATAACTACAAAATTACATCTACAAATTATTACGTGTTACAGGAAATGGCGAAAATTACACCACATTTAAAATGACCAAATAATAACATTGCCAAACAGTGTTAATTTAATCTTTCAAACATTTGGCAGAATTTTTCACGTAGTGTTAACGATTCATAAAACAATAGCTATGAAAAGCATTGGTATGCTGATTTGTAATTGATTATCTTACATATTTATTTACTTTATGTAGTAAAAAATTTCACATTAATATAAATTTTTTGTTGAATTAGTCTTTGAATTCAAAAATTAATGGCGGAGAAACACGGTTAGGTCGCTTCAAGGGAAAAATATGTTTACTTGACAGTTTATTTCATATTTCGAGATGGTATTTTTAAATATTGTTGCCAATTCTAAGACAGTGCAAATAATATTTCCTTTCAAATAAAGAAAGTACTTTCACATAAATATCACAAAGAGAAAGAAAACTTTGGTGAAAATTATGTCAAATTTAAAAATGATAAAATGTCTTGTTTAAAACTTTTTTTATAGTATTGTTAAAAAATTTCGGCAGATAGCGACATTATTTAAATACTTCTTTTTATATAGGCTGATTTTCAAATGTTTAACTGCACTTTTTTAATCAATCACGAAAACAGCCTTTAGCTGTCTTAACAGCAATTGATTCGGACTTAAAATCCCTCAGTCAAAGAGAAATTAATGGAAACTCGATTACAGCGAGATCCGCCACTGATCGTTTAATTATAATTCAGTCTTCCGTAGTCTTTTTATAGCAGATCAAATTAGCATGTTTTTAGAGTCTACGGTGTCTGGACGGGGGTTAGCTAGCGTAGCTCGTAGGAGACAGAGCCCCCTAGTTAACAAATTGTCGTATCGGAGTGTGGCCTGCACTATAAGACTCTTCAAATGGTCAGAATTTATGTAGCAAAAACCAGTAAACCGGGAGGTGGTAGCACACACAATCACCTCATCGAGTTCACAGCTGATATTCCAGAATTAGTTAAAACTCGATTCACATATTAAAATGCAATCGGTCTGCCAAGTCCTATCTTGGTGGAAAATACCCGAAAACCCGATTTTAGTGGTTAACTCGTAGGTTTACCCTTCTGTTTTCCTGCACCCAAACGTATGAAAACATGGAGGACTGGGAGCAGGAAAACCCAATGGTAAACCTATGAGTCAACCGCTAAAATCGGGTTTTCGGGTGTTTTCCACCAAGATAGGACTTGGCAGACCGATTGCATTTTAATATGCGAATTTGAGTTTTTTTTTCTCTTTTCAAAAAACTGCGACACTTTGATGAATTTTACGGTGAAAACCACACTTCAATACGGCAATTAGCTAGTTTTTTTTATGAATTTTCGAAATGTAAAAGGTCTTATGGGCTAAATTCGAAATACTGGTAGGGACCATGAAAATTTCCTGTTTAACCCTTTATGTACTGAATTATGAATTTCTGAAAATTTTATCTTGTAAAGCATTTTTCGTGAATTGTTTAAACTACATTAGAAGATTTACATAACCATTTAATACATTTTAGAAGGATTGAAGGATTTAGAAGGATTCATTAAATTTGAATGTATAGGGATTTTGTGCAATATTTATAACCCCACTCAAATCTTTTATTTTAAATATTTTTCTTAGTATTTTGTAGAATTGGGAAATGGACAAATATAATGTTGTTACAATAGAAATATAGAAATATATCCGAATTGAAAATTTCCCCCTCCCCCCAAAAAACGCCAAGAAAGCTGAAAAGATGCAAAGGCAAAAGAAATCATCCTTTTAAAAATATTTTTGTTTTGTGTATCCCATAATGCTTTTGGAACAAGATAAAGTAATGTATCTATAACTCATTCTAAACGGTATTACAACTAATCTATGTATTAAATGAATTTTATAACAAGTTATTTTAATGGTACTTATAAATACCGTCAGTAGATAAAGGGTTAAGGCAGGATTTCATTATGCATGTGTACATATAAATTTCTGAAAAAGGTTTTTGCAATTAGAAAATTTTGCTCATGACAAATATTTATTATACTAGTGATAGGTAAATATATAAACTCTAAAGCTAAAAAAATCCTCCAAAAGTGTAAAAAGAAATATATAAAAAAAAAAAAAGAGAAGAAAAGAAAAACAGAACTTGGGTAGAAATAGAATATCTATTCAGTATTGTTGAAACAATATTTACCTTGAGAGAGTTTCCGTTCATCGTCTAAGGGATTGGAAATGTTAAAAATAACATACTTTTTGTCTTCAGATATATCTTTCTGTAACTTTTCCAGTCTGACTCATTCAATATTTCAGCGAATTGCAAATGTTTACTCTAAGTGCAGGAACTAAGTGAATGAAAGGTAAAAAGAATCAGCATAACTTCTTGAAAGCTCTTAATGGAAAAATGTACTTTTAAAAGAAATTCATAGCACTGACTATTGACACTAACACAGTAATTATTACTGCATGTAAGTATATTTATTAAAGAAAGTAGAATAATTTGAAATACCGCCAACCGGGGTGACTTTGTCTCATTTTTTGCTTCTTGTTGTCTTTAAAGATCCAAAAATTATTGCCATTTTCAATTAAACAATTTCTAATTCTTTTTTTCTAGTTTCGAAATATCAATTGTAAATTTTAAAATGCACATTTAGTATTTTTAAAGAATAGTTTTTAAAAAATATGTTATTTTAAAAATGTGACAAAGTCACTCCTGGCTTGGTATCATAACTAAAAAATCATAAAAGAAGCCTTAAAAATTTTGTAAGCCAATGCAAACCCACTATTATGATAGAATAGCAAAGCATAATGAAAAAAACTACGTCATTTCGATATTTAAAAAACACAAATTTTGTATGAAAATAAAAAGAAAAGGGAAATTTTATTCAAAAAGGAACGTTATACAAGACATGTAAAATCAATTAAGAATTAAGACGGTAAGATTAAAATTTTTCAATAGAAAACAAAATTTTAGATATATATTCACTTATTTCAGGCACTAAAAAATAATTTCATTTAGAAAAAATGGTTCTGTTTTTTTTTTTTTTTTTTTTTGGATTTCGAGGTGGGGGGTAATTTTTTAGGACTTATTCTTTAAAGTAGTAAGAGTAATTGGATATTTTTCAGCGGCTTTTCTTTGACTAAATACATTTTATGCCACAACATCTAACACTTTCTGAAGCGTTTCATCCATATATTTTTTATAATTACTACCTACTGAATAACCTATAGCATAGCCTAATGGAGATCTGTAAGCAAAGGGGCAAGTACCTGTACAAAAGAATAATATAAATATACTAGTACAACGATTATGATTGGAGTAAATGGTTGCTTTTATGAATTTATTTTCAGAAAAATTAAATATTATAAATCAATCAAATTTGTAACTGCTTTGTGCCGAGACAATCTCACCCCCAAACTAATATTCAAAATGGTTGTTTGTGAATAAAGCCAATATGAATTCTAAAATATCAAATTAATACTTATAAATCTCATTAATTTGTAAAGAAGACGTATTAAGAAATAAAAAAATGTATTTACCACTTTACAGCATCAACTATAAATAACTTATCCAATCAAAAGTTTCCGCCATTAACATCATGCGCGAAATAGTAAACACAACCGAAGTGATGCCAAACTCAATTGGTAAAATGCTGAATTAAATAATTTGTGTTTAAGCTACTGCTACAATCTGTCAGAATTCGGCATCACTAATTAGTTTCATTCTAACAAATTTTATTTTTGCATGCTTTGTCTTTATCCGCGGGGTGGCACAAAGTCACCCCAATTGACTGTAAGTGAAAAAAGAAAAAGATAAAATATGCAGCATCTGAAAATTACCCAATGAAACATTTCTGGTATCATTGCTAAACGGTATATATTTTCTTGGGATTAAATATCAAGAATATATTACATCAAAGCATAAAATGTATTAAATAATTAGCTGACTCGCCCGGTGTTGCCCGGGCCCGTGATAATAACCTTAAACATACCGAAAATCTGTGTTAACGAAAATCTTTCCAAACGAACGTAATGTCTTTGTACACTGTCTTTGGCAGCGTGTCACATCGAGTCATGTAATATTTTTCAAAAATAGCTCTTATTTTACAAACTCTTTTAAATTTTTATGAATTAGAAATATAATGTTTCTGAAGCCTCTGTAAAAAATTCCTGAAAAAATATTGGTTTTTAGGGGTAAAAGGGCTTGTAAGTTCGCCCACTTTTTCTCCCATCGTGCCATTCAATATTAAAAACAAAATGTTTCTTATTGTCCAAACTTTTCGAGATTTTTATCTTACGATACAAATTACGTGACCGATGAACGTATAATAAATTTGTTAATACCGACATTTAGTTATTTTTCATAACGAATTTTCATATTTTAGAAAACGCATTGGATTGTCGTAGAAATGAGCGTATCCGGATTCAGTGGGTATTTTTCGTTTTTTCGTGTCTTTAGAAGTGAGGCCGATAAAGGTTTCAAAAAAGGGAGGGAAAAATACGAATCCAAACTTTCTTACATAATATTTTCGAAAGGAATAAAATTCTTATTTTTTTAGACGGATTACGCCGTTCAAAAGTAAAATGTACCACATTTAAGCGTGTATTTTTATTTTTGCATACTTCGAGCAGTTTAACTAACAGGGCTTCAAAACACGTGACAAAAAAAGTCGTTAACGGTCATAGGATCCCCGCTGTTAGCAATCTTCCGAAAATTTTAAGACAAAGAATGTCTTGGTGAACAATAAGTGTTCATTGTGGTTTTTAATAAACACCTCGGTTAATTACTCGGAATAAAAAATTAAAAACCAAAGTTTGACGTCTATCCGGAGCTGCCTTAGACTATCCTCACTCAAATTTTCAGATCTCTACGCGCGGTAGATTTTCCTAGCCATCGCGAACAGGCACACAAACATATTTCATTTATTAGTATATATTATACATTTCATAGACATATGTTTCTTTTAAGGGGGTCAGGGACACAAAAATCTTGAAATTTTGCAAAAACATTTTATTTCATTAAAAATTTTTCTTTTTTTTTTCCTGCTTAAAATGACATTTAAATCATGTTTCTATCTGAATTAGAACAAAAAATATTATTTTTTCCGTTTTGGTTTGTTTTCAAAATCTAGTTTTCAAGCAATGGCTGTCATGGAAATGACTTCTTGTAAAAATGCGTTTTTCTTCATGATAGGTTTTTTCACCATTTCTCGAATTTAAATTCTTATAACTCGAAAACCGTTAAAGATAAAGGGTTCAAACTTGAGACATATCTTTTTCAATTATTTTACTTTAATTTTGATTCAGCATATTTGAAAAAATATTTACTTTTAAAAATATGATTAAAAAAAAAAAGTTGCACCACTTTTTTTGAAATTTTTTTGTTAAATATTTTTAATTTTTTTTTATAAATTAATATTTTTTAAAATACTGAATCAGAATTAAAACTTATATATTTCTGTTTATTTAAATGAAGAAAAATTGAAATTCTATAAATAATATTTCGAGTTATAGCGATTTAAAATTACCCCACTTTTTTAATAAATTTTAAATTAATTTTTTTTTTAAATTATGAGAAATTTTATCATGTGATTTTGTTTACAAATTATAAGGTTAACCATCGCAAAAAAATTCAAAATTTTAACTCAATAAATAAAAATTATCTTAAAATGTGTCCCGATAAGTTTATAAAAATATACATACCTAATACCTCCCATTATACATACCTAAAATAATAAGGTTAAGCTTTTTAAGGCTTTCTGTTAGAATTAATTAAAAAGTTGTTGGTTAAGGCTTGTTCTCAGTCAGGACGCAAATTCCCCTCTCTGATGCTAAACCTATGGTCTTGGAATTCATCCGTTTTATTCAAACTTCTCCTCGGAAAATTAAAATTTTTACCACCTGTTTTCTGTAGGCTGTTTCTGAAGAATTCTTCTTTCTTGTTTATTGGACAAAATATTTCTAAAATATGTATTTAATTTTATATTTTAAGAATTAAAATCTAAGTGAAGTAGGCAAGTTGTAAGTAAGATAAAACTAACAATGCATTAAAAAAATATTTTGTCCAATAAAAAACACAAAAAAAATTCTTTAAGAAGAGCATACAGAAAACAGAAGAAAATAAAAAATAAAAAAGCAATTTAACTAATTTCAACGACCATTTGGAAAAGGATTTTTTCAAAGACTAAAATTTAAGATATAAAAAATCGCACGGAGGTGATCCTATATTACGTACGCCATGAATTAAACATTAATAGTGTTATTACACGTAAAAATTCCAAGCGACAAAAATCGCCTGCGACTCGTACGTATTATCCACCTGGAACTTATGTATTATCCAAGCATTTCATTGGCTGTTCGGGAAAAGGCCTTTCCATCGTCAGATTTCCAAGAAATCTGACGACCCATTTTAAATGAAATTTCATTCTTAAACTTCTAAACATCCCACAATATTACTTTTTACACCGTCGTATAGAGAAAAAAATGTACTTTTAAATGCAATTTGTTTGAAAACTGTATCTCAATTTGTTTCCGAGTTATTATTTTTTTTTTTTTGTAGTTTTTATTACTTTTATGTCATAGTGGCAACAGAAGGTATCCATCTCTGTTGAAAATAAAGGAAAATACAGATTACTGTAATAGACCCATCAGGAAACGAATAAAATGTGGATTAAACCAATAAAAAGCTTCAGGTACGCTTATGATTTCCTACCCTGACAGAGAACAATAACCATATTTCTAAATGGTTAAAAAAGTTAATTTTCCGAGGAGAAATTTGAAAAATACGGATGCATTCTAAGCCCATAGGTTTAGCATCAAAGAGGGGAATTTACAGCCTGACTGATGAGGAGCCTTAAGGCTCTTCTCAAAAAAATAATTTCCATCGCGCAACAACGTTAAACTTTCTGACCCATTTTCCGTCTCTATTTTAACCATAAAAGCATGATATATCTAGGCATGATTATTAAATAATCGGAAAAAATAATTGTTTTTTTTCATTTTCCAATAAATAAATTACCTCTTGAGACATACATTTTTTTTTTCTGCGCTTTCGCGTACGGAAATTCGCAGGAAAAAGGCCAACTTTCACAATATTTTCTGGAAAACTTTCTGCATCTACCGAAAAACAGAAACAATAGTTTGATTACATTTAATAAACGCAGCTACCAATTTGATACTTTTGCAAACAAAAATGAATTTAAAAGTGCATCAAAAACTAGTCAGTTTGGATTTGAGGACAGTTTTAAGAATGGCTTTTTTGGTAACGTTTATAATCTTAACCCTCTCGCTGTGGAACCCGAGATTTTCTCGGGGATGCATTTTTCCGTCTAATTAAACCCCTTTGATCATTCCCACCAGTTTTTTTTGTTGTTGTTGTTGTTGTTGTTTTTATTGTAAATTTTGCCTTATTTAATTGGAGCATTTTCCCGATTAAATTAGACAAAAAATTTTGTTACAAAACAAATAGGTGTTGCTATCCAACGTACAATTTATTCACAAGTTTAACATAAAACTCTACGTTTCGGTTTAATCTTTAAAACCTTCATCAGGAGAAAAATTTTCTAAAATATAAATCGACAACAAACTCTTTACATGCTACATTTTGAAATCCATTCAAAATACAAAACTTTCTAACGGAAACCTCTTACTCCCAAATAAACAGTTCAGTGGCGCCATCTTTTAACCAAAGATGCAAACGAAGAAAGAAATGCTGAAAAAAGTGGAATTTTCATTGACTTTTCAAAATTGAAAGCCATATTTCTGGGATGTGAAAGGAAACATTATCATTACACACTTCATGGTTTCTTAGACGAATTTCTAAAGATTCACGAATAATAGCATTGCGCGGAATAACTTGCTTGGAAATAACTTTAGCATGGTCAAAGTCTATAAATGAAATGAGTCCTTTATGGTAGCTTCTTGAGAGTGCTGTAGAAAATTTACGAAACTTCAAATCGTTTCTATGTTCTTGCAATCTTTCGAAAAATCGACGTTTAGTCATACCAATATAGGAAGAGGTGGTCCCATCTGTAAATTTAAAGGGAATTTCATACACTCCAGAAAAAGATGAAAAAGGAATTGGATCTATTTTTTTACACATAAGATTAAACAATGTCATAGAATTAGAGGCAACAAGTTGAATGTTGAATTTCATGAAAGACTTTTTTAACTTTTCAAATAAGATAGGAAAATATGGAACCTTTCGGTAAACTTGATTAACTTTGGGGGAGGGGGGATTAACGGAAACTTCATACTTATCAACCAATTTATAGATAAGGCTTGAATTAAAACCATGACATAATCCAATATTAACGATGAAATTGATTTCATCATCCAAAAATTCATCGGAACAAACAAGTAATGCACGCTGGATAAATGACCTAAATGCTGCAATCTTATAATTCCATGGGGCAGCTGCAGTGACAGGAATAACATTGTTTAATTTCATAGATTTCCGGAAAATTTTCCGTTTTAAACAATTGTTTTCTTTAATAAGGAGAACATCAAGAAAAGGAAGCGAGTTATTGTTTTCTAACTCCATCGTGAACTTAATATTGTTGTCAAGTTGGTTAATTTCGTCAAAAAAATTTTCTAAGGATTGTTTCCCTTCTTCCCAGATAATAAAAATGTCATCGACATACCGTAACCATAATGAAGGTATAGGAAAATGCTTCTTAAAGATGAGTTCTTCTAAAGGACGCAATTTGAATTCTGCCAGAATACTAGAAATAGGTGAACCCATAGGAGCTCCTTTCTGCTGTTTAAAATATTTATCTTTAAAAATAAATACATTACTTTCCTTAATTAAGTTTAAGCCCGACTTAATTGAAAATTTCATATTATCACTTAAATGAGGTAACCCATCAATGGATAAGCCTATGGAAAGAATAACTTCTTCCACATCGATAGATGGAAACAATGACACAATGTCAAAACTTGCCAAAATTGCATTATTAGGAAGATTAAAATCTTTAATTCGATTAATGAATTCCAACGTAGAAGAGATAGAAAAAGTTGAAGAGGGGAGAATACTTTTAAGAAAAAATGCAAATGCTTTTTCAACAAAATATAACGGCCCTTGGCATCGAGAAACAATAGGACGAAATGGAAAACCAGTTTTGTGGTCTTTAAGACGAGCAAAAATACGTGGGGTAATCCCAGTGGGGTTTAATTTAATTTTATCTCTGATCAACGTAGGCCATTCACCATTTCTGATCAGTTCCTGTGTTTTACGAAAAAGCTTAGGATTTGGATCTTTAACAAGCGTTGAGCATGACAATTCTTGAATGCATTCATCCATCTTCAAAAAATACTGGTCTTGATCTATAACGGCAATTTTTCCGGATTTATCTGTTTTCATAAAGAAAATGTCAGAATCTTTCTTTAATTTTGAAATGACATGTGGAATTCTACAATTAGGAATTTTACTGTTTAAAAACTTCATGCTAATATTACAAACATGATGTCTGGCCATTTCTCTTTCAGAAACTGGTATAACTTGAATTATACTTTCTAAATCTGAACAAAAGTCACTCTTATTTATTATAGCAGGGAATGAATATTTGCCACCTAAAGAAATCAAACGTTCTTCTTCCAATGAAAATACTTTACTGGAGAGGTTAATAAAAGGAACAGGCTTGACAATTGGACGTTGAGAAATGTCCGAGTTTACACATAAACTATGAATTTTCTTAGTATGGCGAAACGTGATATTCTTACTTTGGGCGAATCTAAGACCTTCAACGGCATAGATAAACTTATCAAATTGGGTTTGGAAAGTGGCTTTATCCAATTTAAAATATAAATCATAAGTTCTTGATGATAAAAAGTTAACATATGAAAACTTACTTCTAATACACTTATCCAAGCTAGAAGCTTCAAATTTCCGTTTCAGCTTTCCAAAACCTTTAAGAAAATGATTGTTGATACGCAGAAAATTAGGAATAACATCAAGTCTTTTACAGGTCTTCAAAAATTTTATGTTTAAGAGTTCACGATCTAACTTCAAAATGGTCGATTTATACTCCTTGAAAACTTTAATATAGTCCATATTGCCCAGCATCGGCTTGGTCATAATAATAATAAAGGACTTTACGTTGTAATATCGATACAAAACAAATAGGTGTTGCTATCCAACGTACAATTTATTCACAAGTTTAACATAAAACTCTACGTTTCGGTTTAATCTTTAAAACCTTCATCAGGAGAAAAATTTTCTAAAATATAAATCGACAACAAACTCTTTACATGCTACATTTTGAAATCCATTCAAAATACAAAACTTTCTAACGGAAACCTCTTACTCCCAAATAAACAGTTCAGTGGCGCCATCTTTTAACCAAAGATGCAAACGAAGAAAGAAATGCTGAAAAAAGTGGAATTTTCATTGACTTTTCAAAATTGAAAGCCATATTTCTGGGATGTGAAAGGAAACATTATCATTACACACTTCATGGTTTCTTAGACGAATTTCTAAAGATTCACGAATAATAGCATTGCGCGGAATAACTTACTTGGAAATAACTTTAGCATGGTCAAAGTCTATAAATGAAATGAGTCCTTTATGGTAGCTTCTTGAGAGTGCTGTAGAAAATTTACGAAACTTCAAATCGTTTTTATGTTCTTGCAATCTTTCGAAAAATCGACGTTTAGTCATACCAATATAGGAAGAGGTGGTCCCATCTGTAAATTTAAAGGGAATTTCATACACTCCAGAAAAAGATGAAAAAGGAATTGGATCTATTTTTTTACACATAAGATTAAACAATGTCATAGAATTAGAGGCAACAAGTTGAATGTTGAATTTCATGAAAGACTTTTTTAACTTTTCAAATAAGATAGGAAAATATGGAACCTTTCGGTAAACTTGATTAACTTTGGGGGAGGGGGGATTAACGGAAACTTCATACTTATCAACCAATTTATAGATAAGGCTTGAATTAAAACCATGACATAATCCAATATTAACGATGAAATTGATTTCATCATCCAAAAATTCATCGGAACAAACAAGTAATGCACGCTGGATAAATGACCTAAATGCTGCAATCTTATAATTCCATGGGGCAGCTGCAGTGACAGGAATAACATTGTTTAATTTCATAGATTTCCGGAAAATTTTCCGTTTTAAACAATTGTTTTCTTTAATAAGGAGAACATCAAGAAAAGGAAGCGAGTTATTGTTTTCTAACTCCATCGTGAACTTAATATTGTTGTCAAGTTGGTTAATTTCGTCAAAAAAATTTTCTAAGGATTGTTTCCCTTCTTCCCAGATAATAAAAATGTCATCGACATACCGTAACCATAATGAAGGTATAGGAAAATGCTTCTTAAAGATGAGTTCTTCTAAAGGACGCAATTTGAATTCTGCCAGAATACTAGAAATAGGTGAACCCATAGGAGCTCCTTTCTGCTGTTTAAAATATTTATCTTTAAAAATAAATACATTACTTTCCTTAATTAAGTTTAAGCCCGACTTAATTGAAAATTTCATATTATCACTTAAATGAGGTAACCCATCAATGGATAAGCCTATGGAAAGAATAACTTCTTCCACATCGATAGATGGAAACAATGACACAATGTCAAAACTTGCCAAAATTGCATTATTAGGAAGATTAAAATCTTTAATTCGATTAATGAATTCCAACGTAGAAGAGATAGAAAAAGTTGAAGAGGGGAGAATACTTTTAAGAAAAAATGCAAATGCTTTTTCAACAAAATATAACGGCCCTTGGCATCGAGAAACAATAGGACGAAATGGAAAACCAGTTTTGTGGTCTTTAAGACGAGCAAAAATACGTGGGGTAATCCCAGTGGGGTTTAATTTAATTTTATCTCTGATCAACGTAGGCCATTCACCATTTCTGATCAGTTCCTGTGTTTTACGAAAAAGCTTAGGATTTGGATCTTTAACAAGCGTTGAGCATGACAATTCTTGAATGCATTCATCCATCTTCAAAAAATACTGGTCTTGATCTATAACGGCAATTTTTCCGGATTTATCTGTTTTCATAAAGAAAATGTCAGAATCTTTCTTTAATTTTGAAATGACATGTGGAATTCTACAATTAGGAATTTTACTGTTTAAAAACTTCATGCTAATATTACAAACTTGATGTCTGGCCATTTCTCTTTCAGAAACTGGTATAACTTGAATTATACTTTCTAAATCTGAACAAAAGTCACTCTTATTTATTATAGCAGGGAATGAATATTTGCCACCTAAAGAAATCAAACGTTCTTCTTCCAATGAAAATACTTTACTGGAGAGGTTAATAATAGGAACAGGCTTGACAATTGGACGTTGAGAAATGTCCGAGTTTACACATAAACTATGAATTTTCTTAGTATGGCGAAACGTGATATTCTTACTTTGGGCGAATCTAAGACCTTCAACGGCATAGATAAACTTATCAAATTGGGTTTGGAAAGTGGCTTTATCCAATTTAAAATATAAATCATAAGTTCTTGATGATAAAAAGTTAACATATGAAAACTTACTTCTAATACACTTATCCAAGCTAGAAGCTTCAAATTTCCGTTTCAGCTTTCCAAAACCTTTAAGAAAATGATTGTTGATACGCAGAAAATTAGGAATAACATCAAGTCTTTTACAGGTCTTCAAAAATTTTATGTTTAAGAGTTCACGATCTAACTTCAAAATGGTCGATTTATACTCCTTGAAAACTTTAATATAGTCCATATTGCCCAGCATCGGCTTGGTCATAATAATAATAAAGGACTTTACGTTGTAATATCGATACAAAACAAATAGGTGTTGCTATCCAACGTACAATTTATTCACAAGTTTAACATAAAACTCTACGTTTCGGTTTAATCTTTAAAACCTTCATCAGGAGAAAAATTTTCTAAAATATAAATCGACAACAAACTCTTTACATGCTACATTTTGAAATCCATTCAAAATACAAAACTTTCTAACGGAAACCTCTTACTCCCAAATAAACAGTTCAGTGGCGCCATCTTTTAACCAAAGATGCAAACGAAGAAAGAAATGCTGAAAAAAGTGGAATTTTCATTGACTTTTCAAAATTGAAAGCCATATTTCTGGGATGTGAAAGGAAACATTATCATTACACACTTCATGGTTTCTTAGACGAATTTCTAAAGATTCACGAATAATAGCATTGCGCGGAATAACTTGCTTGGAAATAACTTTAGCATGGTCAAAGTCTATAAATGAAATGAGTCCTTTATGGTAGCTTCTTGAGAGTGCTGTAGAAAATTTACGAAACTTCAAATCGTTTTTATGTTCTTGCAATCTTTCGAAAAATCGACGTTTAGTCATACCAATATAGGAAGAGGTGGTCCCATCTGTAAATTTAAAGGGAATTTCATACACTCCAGAAAAAGATGAAAAAGGAATTGGATCTATTTTTTTACACATATGACACAATGTCAAAACTTGCCAAAATAAAACAATTGCTTATTAAAGAAAACAATTGTTTAAAACGGAAAATTTTCCGGAAATCTATGAAATTAAACAATGTTATTCCTGTCACTGCAGCTGCCCCATGGAATTATAAGATTGCAGCATTTAGGTCATTTATCCAGCGTGCATTACTTGTTTGTTCCGATGAATTTTTGGATGATGAAATCAATTTCATCGTTAATATTGGATTATGTCATGGTTTTAATTCAAGCCTTATCTATAAATTGGTTGATAAGTATGAAGTTTCCGTTAATCCCCCCTCCCCCAAAGTTAATCAAGTTTACCGAAAGGTTCCATATTTTCCTATCTTATTTGAAAAGTTAAAAAAGTCTTTCATGAAATTCAACATTCAACTTGTTGCCTCTAATTCTATGACATTGTTTAATCTTATGTGTAAAAAAATAGATCCAATTCCTTTTTCATCTTTTTCTGGAGTGTATGAAATTCCCTTTAAATTTACAGATGGGACCACCTCTTCCTATATTGGTATGACTAAACGTCGATTTTTCGAAAGATTGCAAGAACATAGAAACGATTTGAAGTTTCGTAAATTTTCTACAGCACTCTCAAGAAGCTACCATAAAGGACTCATTTCATTTATAGACTTTGACCATGCTAAAGTTATTTCCAAGCAAGTTATTCCGCGCAATGCTATTATTCGTGAATCTTTAGAAATTCGTCTAAGAAACCATGAAGTGTGTAATGATAATGTTTCCTTTCACATCCCAGAAATATGGCTTTCAATTTTGAAAAGTCAATGAAAATTCCACTTTTTTCAGCATTTCTTTCTTCGTTTGCATCTTTGGTTAAAAGATGGCGCCACTGAACTGTTTATTTGGGAGTAAGAGGTTTCCGTTAGAAAGTTTTGTATTTTGAATGGATTTCAAAATGTAGCATGTAAAGAGTTTGTTGTCGATTTATATTTTAGAAAATTTTTCTCCTGATGAAGGTTTTAAAGATTAAACCGAAACGTAGAGTTTTATGTTAAACTTGTGAATAAATTGTACGTTGGATAGCAACACCTATTTGTTTTGTATCGATATTACAACGTAAAGTCCTTTATTATTAAAAAATTTTGTTTTGAAAAACCGGTGACAAAAGAATAAAAATTCTTAAATACACAATTTTTGGAGCTATTTTGATTAAAAAAAAAAAAAAAAATACGCAGCGAGAGGGTTAACTCTCTCGGCACTGAATTTTTTTTTCCAATTTTGGGAAAAATTACTTTCACGCTAACAAAATTAAAAGTAGCTATCGAAATCACAGAAGTTACAGTTTACTAAAATTTAACGAATGCGTTCTTTACAGAAACCTAACGAATATAGTTATGTTGCGTGCTTTTCATATAAAAATAGACTAAGCAAGAATTTTTTTAGACGTTTGGAAAATGTCGTATTACAACCATTTTAAACAAACATAAAAAATTTAATAGTATTTTTTATCTTTTATCACAAATTACTAATTCGGAAAAGGAGTCCTTAATTTAAATTTAAAGAGTGAAGCATATGTTTGTTTTAAAAGAAACGCCAACGGTTTACTAATAATTAATAAATCTTTTATTAACATTATTATTATTAAATACTTAAACATAAGTAAAGTCATAATAGTAAATGTATCGACATATGCTATCACTATTAGGTGCTGGAATTAACAAAAATATTTTTTTTTTCTTTCAAATATTGCAGTTCGAAGTGAGAGCCTCATATGAGGCTCAGGGTGACGAGAGGGTTAAATCTGAAATAAATGAACAAAAAGAAAAAACATTATTTTATTACATAAATGCTTTTAAATAATTCTTTAATAATAATTTACTTTTCGGTTACACATTTTTTGAAATATTAGTTTCCTAAAAAGTAGTAAAAATTGTAAGAAATTATAGCACAGACTTTCCAAATTAACGTCATAACATCACCGAGCATGAAATTCTACTTAAGGTAAAGCTCATAAAAGATCCCCATAAAATAGTTTATTAGTTACGCTAGCCTGTAAAATTTGGGTTGAGTCATATTTTTTAGCTTTTGATAATTGTTTTTGATATGTATTTTGTAACGCTGAATCCGAAAATGACCTTCATTTTTTCTCATCACCTAAAGATTTTTCGCAAATCATAAATTTAGAATTTAAAAAGTCAAAAATTAAAGAAAATCTGATACTATAAAATAGAAGTGATTGTTGATTTTTTTAACTTTTGATAACTGATTTTTATATTTTTTTTACCGCTGAATCCGAAAATGACCTTCATTTTTAACCATCGCGTCAGGACTTTTTGCAAATCGGAAGTTTCAAAGGTCAAAAGTTAAAAGTTAAAAGTGACCCCCCTTCCCCCGTCCCCTCATCGGATCCCTGAGCTGTTTAGCTGTAAGAATCCCCAGTTTAAGCCATAAAGTTTAATAAACTATTGAATTAAATAAAATTATTGAATAAAAAAAGTTTTACATCTATTTTATCGTATCATATTTTCGTTCGTTTTTTTACTTTTTAACTTTGAGTTTACAATTTGCGAAAAATTGTCATGTGATGTCTAAAAGTGAAGCTCATTTTCAGATTCAGTGCTAAAAAATACATAAAAATCAATTATCAAAATTTAAAGAACACAAATATTACATTATACTATTTTATAGTATTAGATGTTCGCTATTTTTTAATTTTTTAACTTTGAAATTTACGATTTGCGAAAAATCCTGACAAGATGTTTAAAAATAAAGGTCATTTTCGGATTCAGCGCTAAAAAATACTTAAAAATAAAGTATCAAAAGTTAAACAAGTCGGAAATTGTATGTTAAACGTGGCAAATGAGGTGCGTTCGTACTATAACTAGTTTTATAAATAGTCCGATCTTGGTGCAATAGCTGTTGCACTCTTATGCAAAAAATGCATGAATACAAAATATATTGCGATTCTATATATTCATTTCAGTAATAAGGAAATAATAGGACTTAAATAGGATGTCATCACCATGGCAACTGAGAATCATTACCTATAATGGATATCATTGAATATATTGCATGTGATAGGATTTAATAGAATGAAGAAAACTTGAAATAAAATTTGTCAAAATTTGAAATGCATCGACAAAATTCTGCAGCGATAAAAAAAAATATTACATTTCAAACCTTTCGGTTGTGTAGTTTTTGCGTTATTTGCGGACAGACGGACGGACCGGAAGACGATTATAGGAGGGGCTTTGGCTTTCCTTTACCATCTGGCTAAACTAGTGCTTAACTTATCTATCTTTCTTTTGAAATCTTACTCCAAAATATTTTTTCTCTGCCTCCTTTTTCATTAAATTTTACCGACTGTCTTTCTTTGAATTTCATTCTTGCTAGACCTTCTGTGGGCGGGGCTTACGGGTCTCCTCCAATCAAATTTCTCCTGCCTTTTGCTGTTTTACTTTTCTTCTCAAACGCAGATTTTTTTCTCTGCATTTCGGCTTTTTTCTCCGTGCGTGCTCATTTTTGGTAGACACTCAACCTCAGTCTGGGTATAAAATGGACGTCTACTAGGAGACCCATTAAATTCTTGAACTATTTAGCACTGTTTAGTACTACGTATTTATATTATTACGAACGCACCTAAAATCACAACCATTGCATGCTTGTGTTATTTATAATCTATATGTTCATATAATCTAATATACATTTATACCAAATTCATAATTATAACCTAAAATAGCTCTAATTATTATCGGTTAATTACATGAGTTTAAAAACGTCTTCATTTGCAACATTATTATGAAAAACAATTAAAATTTCAGATATAAATATGGAAAATAATACCGAAACAAAAATCATGTACTATATCTAAGCAACAGATTTTAAGTCATTCATAATTATCTCCAGTGAATTAATTAGTAAACACGAATTAAATGTTTAATGAATTTTATATTATACATGCAGAATATTCAAAAAAAACAATTTTCGAAACTCGTTGGTCGTCCGTGTGACATTATATACTCTTTCGGATTGAGCCTATCGCAGACGATATTAAACAAGAACGAAAATTCATGAGTGCAGCATAGATTACGGAACCCTTTCCAACACATTCAGAATACTATAACAAAACTTCATAGCTTAGTAAGGTGAAAGATGATACAGTCAAATTTGGATAATTCGAAGTGCAAGGGACCACTAAAACTTCGAATTATCCGAAAAATTTTATTTTTATGTTGTAAAATTATCAATCGCATAAAAAATTGCGAAAATAAATATGTTTATTACTTTTAAATAAAAAACTACAACTTTTTAAAATATTGAGATATTTCAAATTGCTTTAAAGAGATTTACAAGTGAGACACAACCCTTACTTGACTTTTTTTAACAAAATCTTCAAGGATATCTACAGCTCGAAACACAGCTTCACTCACGTTAGATTGTACTTCTACATAATGACGATATTCCGCTAGATGAAAGACTGCCTCACTTGAAGTTGGAATCGGCCTCTGTTTTTCTACCTCATCTTCAATATCTTCATCGTCTTCTGTTGCAATGTTCTTATTGTTTAGAACTTCGGATAGAATATCTGTTTCAGATAGCTCTCCACAAACGTCTATGTTTTTATCAATGTCGACGTAATCATCAAATGGTATGCTGTCTGCCCATTCAACTGGGGCAGGTAAATTTTCTTCATCTAAAAACTCGCTAGGGACAGTGTTCCTGATGAATCCTGCTTTCCAGAAACAATTTGCTATTGTTTTTTGGCTCACTTTCGACCATGCATTTAAACACATTCTTGGTGCATCGAGGAGGGTAATGGGAAGCTTTTTTGAAGATTCAGTAAGGAGGTGTTGAACGACTAGGCATCTGTAGAAATGCTTCAGATTTTTAATGATGCCTTGATCCATTGGTTGCACCATTGAGGTCACGTTTGGCGGAAAAAATTCAACCGTGACATTTTCCATAGCGGGTATTGATTTATGAGCCGTGCAGTTATCAATAAACAGGATTATTTTTCTGTTTTTAATTTTGGTACGTGCGATTGAGATCAAGCAGACATTCTTCAAAAAGATTCGCCGTCATCCATGCTTTCATGTTAGAACGGTATTCTACAGGCTTTGTTTTGACATTATTAAAACACCTTGAATTTCTTGATTTTCCAATCATCAGTAAAGGTAACTTCTCAGTGCCGTCCATGTTTGGTCCTACAAGTAGGATTATTCGGTCTTTACTGCGTTTTCCTCCACTACATTTTTCACCTTTAAAGTCTTTGCAGGGGTACGTTTGAAAAAAAGTCCAGTTTCGTCGACATTAAAAATGTCTCTCTACTGTGTATGCTCAATGATTTGAACAACTTTTTCTTTCCACTCATCTGCTGCATCTTTGTCCACACTTGAACTTTCATCACACACAGACTTAAAGGAAATTTCATTTCTTTCCTTAAATCCGTCTAACCATCTGGAACTTGCTTTGAAGTTGTTGTTTCCTAAGCTGACAGCAAATTCTTCCGCTTTTGCACGAACAAGAGTTCCACTGAGAGGGATATTTTTATCCCGCGCTTGCTTAAACCACTTCAAGACACAATCGTTCACATCAGAATTATCAGGTTCTCTAGCTCGTTTGCGATTTGGATTAGATTTCAAAAAATTTTCTTTATTTTTCAGAAAGGTCGAAAGAGTGTTATGTGCTATTCCATTCTCTTTTGTGGTGATGCATTTCTTCTTTACACCCTTTTCTGCCTCCCGAATCACAGCAATTTTTTCATCGAAAGATAAGGTTTTATACTGGACACGGGGCTTACTCAACGACATGCTTGCACTGAACTCTCATCACAAAAACTAAAAGCACAAGGGTCAGGGGTCAGCTAGGTGGGGAGGCCTACCAAATGGCTTAAGCACTCACAAGCCCCACCCAGCGGTTTCCATCTACTACCGCCGTCACCACACACACACACACACAAATAATAATAATAATAATAATAATAATAATAATAATAATAATAAATAAAAGGCCCGAAGGGACCTACAGGAAAGCCAATTGAGAATATTAAGATTAAATACAATATAAGTACAATATATACACGATGGAAAGCCCAATTTTTTACTGGGCGTTTACGAGAGAAATTTAGATATTTGTAATTAATAAGATCATGAGATAATAGATAATAGGATTTTTAAACTTGTTGGAGCGGCAAAAGCTCAATTACTCTGCAAAGCTGGGCGTTCTGCAAAAATACAATAAAAGCTACGTATATGTATACTAAATTAGAAAGAGATTCATAATTTTAAAAATAATGTAGAATATAAAAAATAGGTAAAATAGTGAATAATTATGATGAATATTATATAATTATATACACACACAAAAGTTCAAAAGTCTATTGTTCTTGCAACAGTTCAATTATAGTTCAATCGTGTTGTTTTTGGCTAAGAGTTTATTTTGAATTGGTGGTATCTGTCTATTTTTTAAGATACGTTCTCATCATCATCTATAAATGGCAAAACATTTTGAAACAAATAATGGTTGTTTTCTAAAACTTTCATACATTCAATTATCTTTTGACAAAATGATGGATTTGACAAAACCACTGAGAACCACTGAGACAAAGAAATTTTTGGAGATTTTCTTATATGGTAATATGATGTAAGGGTACAGTTAAAGATATAATGCAATGATGTAGCTCGCTGACCGCATACACATAATGGAGAAGGAACCCTGTAAAAAACTAAAAGCACAATGAAGAAAACTCAAGCGACTACAGTCCTAGTTTCAAACAAATTACAACGCGTGTCATCTATAATATATCGCATTGGCGTCATTGGCGAGAGTACCATGTGCCACTTACAAGGGAAAGGGCGGGGACCACCCGTATCCAAGGACAGGTAAGGGTGGTCTACGTTCCATCTCCCTTTACCCCTGCTATGTTTCCTAGAACAGATAAGAATATTCTCCCACCCCCTTCTCTTCCCTAAAGAATTTTCCACAATAGCTGCAAATAACCGGGCCACTTTTCAAATAACTTCATTAAAACTAGATTTTGTCATTTTTGAAAGGGTAAAAACTTCGAATTAAAGAAGTTGGACTTCGAAATAACCAAGATTTTTAAGCATTAACTGAATACAAGTTTCAAAGGACTGACAAAAACTTCAAATTATCCACGAATTCGAATTAAAGACGCTCGAATTATCCAAGTTCGACTGTATATAAACAAACAATCTGGAAAACGCATAACGCATTTGAAAATTCGATTTCTATTATTACCATGAATAGTCGATTTTTTTTTTGTACGGCTCTGTATATGATCTACGGATATATATGCATACTATATAGTATGTTAAAGGTGAGTTCAGTTAAACGCATAGCACGGTGTAAATTTTCCACTCAGCAATTTCCGCCAATAAACGGATGTTGTTGAGAACTTTTGTTCGACACTGTATATGACCTTTAGAATTTATGCACACCTAGTTATATTTAAAAAAATAGTTACATTTAAAAACGCATACCACAACTGTAAACACACTTCCAGCAATTATTGTTCATAGGCTTTAATAGTTCAATGATTGCTCATTTTCTTCTTTGGCCAAATTCTTTTGTGTGTCCCTGTAAATGAACGATCAGTTCTGTGCACACCCTATTCTATAGAACGAACCTTGCAGTACACCCAGGTGATCTATATCAATTTCAATATGTTTAAAATACTGTAATATCATTAAAATACACGATGAACGATTTTTCCCCATAGACCGTAATGTAACGGAATCCTTTTGAGTGTCCCTGCCAATGAATCGAAAATACTACATACAGTAGAACCTCGATTATCCGCAGTAATTGGGACCGACCCTCTTTCGGAAAATCGAAATTTTCGGATAATCGAGAATGCTTCCATTTTAAGATTAAGGAGAAATATATGCATTATTTCTTAATATGATAACAAGTGCCTAATAAAAATAAAGCAATAGCAAAATAGAAACAAAAATAAATTACCTGAATTTTAATTTTTAAATTAAATACCTTTTACATAGATCACAAGGGTTTGAAAAAATGTTTTGTTTTTCGCAGTTTCGATTGCCTTTGCTTTGACGCTCTATCTTTCTTAATATTATTAGTTCACCAGTATCACAGTCTTTCTGCTGCTCCAGATATGCCAAACCTTTTGCAAAACATTCGAAAGCTTCAGAATTGCTAATTTGTTCATTTTCTTTGTTCCACTCCGCAGCTTACGGGAGCCCAAGTTAAATCCAAAGGAACTCTAAGAAAGGGGATCGAAAATATTTATAGGTACTCGTAGTTCGGAAAGGACCGCTTACACGCAAGGAATATGATAGTTAAAAAAGCTTTCAAACTGGATTTTGCACACAAGAAATATGATAGTTAAAAAAAAATAAAAGCTTTCAAAATGGATTTTGAACACAGGGAATGTGATAGTTTAAAAAAAAAAAATCTTTAAATGTGATTTCGGTTAACCGAGAGTTTTGGATAAAAGAGGTTCTACTGTATTTCATTTTCAATGCCGAACATGCTATAGTAAACCCCAATAACATACATAAATTTCATGGTAGCCGGACTCTATTTACGCGAGTTAGAGCACAGACAGGCAAATCGAATTCATAAACACTTTTCAGCTGTGTTGGAAAGTGTTAAAAACTATGTTGGAAAGTGCTATTAAAAACCACATTAATAATGAATGAACTACATTTCTCTTTTTTCAACACTTTCCTGCAAAGTTGAAAAGTGTTTATGACTTCGGTTTGTCTTTCCGCGCTCTAACTCTCGTAAATATACTCGCATTGCCCTGAAATTTTTGGATGTTATTGACGCTTACCATAACAAGTTCCCTATTTCAAATGAAGTTTGTATCATGTTTAGTTCATTTACAGAGACAGTCAAATGTATTCCGTTACATTACAGCCAATGGGAAAAAATCGTTTAAAATGATCTTTAATGATGTTACACGCTTTCAAACATAATAAAATTGATATGCATTTATGAAGTGCACTAAAATATGCATTCTGTAGTATATGCGGTGCACAGAATAATTATTCATTTACAGGGCCACACAAAAGAACCGTTACATAATGATATAGAAGTGGAGGGAATGGTTTGCGGAGTATTTTAATTATGCTAAACTATTTTATGTATAAATATAATAAAACACACATACTACAATATATATTAAAACTCACATACACACATAAATAACGCCTGCTATTAGTGTTATTTATTAGTAAGAAATTGCAGACCCAAGTATCGGCCAGAGTGGCTCAGTGATTAGAGCAGCAATCTTGTATACTTTGGTCCCGCGTTCGATTCCTGGCTCTGGCTAATTTTTCACTCCAGTTGGGTTTATTGTATTTATTGTACGTATGTCTGTATAATATTTATATATATATATTATGTATAATGAAATTGATATACGTTACTGAGGTTTACTATAACTTATTTCATGCATAATACGAAGTGCATAGCATTTACATGGACACACAAAATATTTCAGATATTATATTTTATCCGAAGTACTGTACGTTAGAGATGATTGCTAGAAATGCATTTTTAATTGTGATATGCGCTTTTATGTTTCACTATATTTATTTATACTATATGGTGTGTATAAATGCTATAATTCATATACAGCGCTACACAAAAGAATTCATAAGGGGTACTGGGTATGAGCGCAAATTGCTTAAAGGTGGTTTTTAAATGAGTTATGCATTTTTACGCTGAACTGCCTTTAGTTTACTGAGAAATGTTTGTGGAATATACACTGGCCTCCAAAAATAAAGGTACACGGACTAAATGCGTTCGATTGCACACGTTTTGCCGAATATCTACAAAACTTATTGGCGAATTGGTCTTGAACTTCTGGGATGAAAAGAACATGTTTCATTTCATATTTCTCGGTGAAGATTTAGTCGGGGGTACAATTAGGGGGCTAATAATAAATATAATAATAAAATAATATTTGCGATCACCTATGTAACAGGAAAGGCTGGAAATGGTTTGTCACTGTGGTAAATGACTATTTGGGTCCTGTTCAACGTTTGTATGCATTTGTGTAAGCATAGCACTCATATTCGTGAAGATGTTAACGTTTTTGTGAAAAACTCAAACTTTTTACTTTCTTCTATCTTTACAAGAAGAAAGTATTGGTTTCGTGAAAATTTTCGAATTCCAGTTTTCGACGGATTTACACGTTTTAGGGGTCAGAGATTCCGAAAAACATGTTTTTACAAAATGCCTGTCTGTGAGTCTGTCTGTCTGTCTGTCTGTCTGTCTGTCCGTCTGTCTGTCTGTCTGTCTGTCTGTCCGTCTGTCTGTCTGTATGTGACACGAATTTTGTGGGCGCTCTATCTCAAGAACTAATGCACGGAATTTAATAAAAAATGATATTCAGTTAGACCCTGATATAAATTGGTGCTGATTAGTTTTTGGTGTAAATCGCTCAACAGGTGGCGCTGCTATGCAGCATTTTTCACGATTTCTGCAATAGCTCAATCTCCAGAACTAATGCACGGATTTTCATCAAACATCAGATTCTGTTAGTCCTTGACATGAATTGAAGTTTTATGCATTTTGGTGTAAATCGCTCAATAGGTGGCGCTGTTGTGCAGCATTTTCCACGATTTCTCAAATAGCTCAATCTCCAGAACTAATGCACGGATTTTCATCAAACTTCAGATTCAGTTAGTCCTTGACATGAGTTGAAGTTTTATGCATTTTGGTGTAAATCGCTCAATAGGCGGCGCAGCTGTGCAGCATTTTTCACGATTTCTGCAATAGTTCAATCTCCAGAACTAATGCATGGATTTTAATCAAACTTCAGATTCTGTTAGTCCTTGACATGAATTGAAGTTTTATGCATTTTGGTGTAAATCGCTCAATAGGTGGCGCTGCTGTGCAGCATTTTTCACGATTTCTGCAATACTTCAATCTCCAGAACTAATGCACGGATTTTAATCAAACTTCAGATTCTGTTAGTCCTTGACATGAATTGAAGTTTTATACATTTTGGTGCAAATCGCTCAACAGGTGGAGCTGCTATGCTGTGTTTTTACTTTCTTCTATCTTGACAAGAAGAAAGTATTGGTTTCATGAAAATTTTCGAATTCCAGGTTTCGACGGAGTTACACGTTTTATGGGTCAGAGATTCCAAAAAACATGTTTTTTACAAAATGTCTGTCTGTGAGTCTGTCTGTCTGTCTGTCTGTCTGTCCGTCTGTCTGTCCGTCTGTCTGCCTGTATGTGACACAAATTTTGTGGGCGCTCTATCTCAAGAACTAATGCACGGAATTTAATAAAAATTTATATTGAGGTAGTCCTGATATAGATTGGTGCTGTTTAGTTTTTGGTGTAAATCGCCCTGCAGGTGGCGCTGCTATGTAGCATTTTGCAGGATTTCCGCAAAAGCTCTATCTCAAGAACTAATGCACGGATTTTTATAAAACTTCAGATTCCGTTTATCCTTGATATGAATTGGTGCTGGTAACGTTTTGGTGCAAATCGCCCAACAGATGGCGCTACTATGCTGCATTTTGAAGCATTTACACGATTTTCGTAATAGCTCAATCTCAAGAAATAATGCACGGATTTTCATCAAACTTCAGATTCAGTTAGTACTTGACATGAATTGACGTTTTGCCCCTTGTGGTGTAAATCGCTCAACAGGTGGCGCTGCTGTGCTGTATTATTTGAGATTTCCCCAATAGCTCTATCTCAAGAACTAATACTTGGGTTTTCAACAAACTTCAGATTCAGGTATACCTGGATATGAATTAGTGCTGTTTATGTTTTGGTCTAAATCGCTCAACAGGTGGCGCTGCTATGCAGCATTTTTCACGATTTCCACAATAGCTCAATGTCCAGAACTAATGCACGGATTTTCATCAAACTTCAGATTCAGTTAGTCCTTACACATGAAATGATGTTTTGTACCTTTTCGTGTAAATCGATCAACAGGTGGCGCTGCGGTGCTGCATTTTTGTGATTTCCACAATAGCTCTAGCTCCAGAACTAATGCACCGATTTTCATCAAACTTCAGATTCCGGTATACCTTAATATGAATTAGTGCTGTTTGTGTTTGGGTGTAAATCGCTCAACAGGTGGCGCTGCTATGCTGCATTTTTCAGAATTTCCCCAACAGCTCTATCTCAATAACTAATGCACGTATTATCATGATACTTCAACTTCAGTTATACTTTGATACGAATTGGTTCTAAATTGATGTAAGTTCTTTTACTATTTAAATGATTTAATTGACGTGATTTATATAGAAGAAAGTTTTGTGATGGCCACAACATACTAGTTTTTTATAGCATACAGAATTTTCAACCAAATTTAACACAACTTTCCAAAAACCTGACAAAGAACAGAAGAAACTGTATACTGCAATTAAAACATGAATATATTGAAAATTTGATAAGATATGGGCATTTTTATGAGATAATTTTTAACTGCGCATGCGCGGAAGATTTCAAAATTTTTATTTCATAATTTGGTACTCAGTATTTTGGGGCAACTTCTATAAAAAGTCCAGTCAAATGTTGTGAAAACTTAGGAAGATGTAGTGAGCTGATTGAAAAGTTGTGTAAAATCCCTTATAATAAAGCTATTTTTAGGAAGCAACTCACTATATCGACCCTATCTTTGTGAATTTTTGCGATACGTTAACATCTTCACGAATATGAGTGCTATGCTTACACAAATGCATACAAATGTTGAACAGGACCCAAATAGTCATTTACCATAGTGACAAACCATTTCCAGCCTTTCCTGTTACATAGGTGATCGCAAATATTGTTTTATTATTAAATTTATTATTAGCCCCTTAATTGTACCCCCGACTAAATCTTCACCGAGAAATATGAAATGAAACATGTTCTTTTCATCCCAGAAGTTCAAGAACAATTCGCCAATAAGTTTTGTAGGTATTCGACAAAACGTGTGCAATCGAACGCATTTAGTCCGTGTACCTTAACTTTTGGAGGCCAGTGTAGATAAAAGGATTCAGAGGGTCACGCAAAGAATTGATACATGGCAGTCTATAAATGATAATTTCTAGAAATGTGATTTTAGTAGTTTTAAGTTTGTTTTAGCTTGAATTAAATTTTAGCTGAACAGTGGAGTGTAATAAAGGTTCTAGGTAAACTACAGGGTTGTACAAAAGTATTCAAGTATTTTCCCATCTATTAATATAAATTGCTGAAAGAGAAATTTCAACCTGTTATGCATTTTCTTGTTAAACTAAATTTTCTCATTATGTAGTAGGGGAGAGTTGTACAAAACCGGGTAGCGCTGGTTCCTCCTTAATTTGAACTTTTATCTGTCGGCCAACACCAGGAATTGCTTGTCGGAAATCATTACGGCATTTGTAGCTGAGCGAAGCACTATTGTGTGCGGTTATTTTTGTGTGAAGGAATGCGTTTGAATTTCTCTTTAAAAATTATTTTGTTTTTTTCAAGGTTTTACGCATATATTAACTGTTTGCTAGAATATTAAATATTGGTAAGTACTATATTTAATTATTTGCTTTCTTGCAAGTATTTTAACAGTTTTACTGATCTTTTACTATAGAACTGAGAGTAGTGACGTCATGTTTAAAAATCTGTGTCACGTTGGGGTAAAACCGGATACTTAGGAGTGGGTCAAAACCAGGTATACCCATTTTTGTTTACACTCATGGAATGATTTTTTTAGGATAGTTAATACGTTAGCATGGAGTTTTAAATTGCAATTTAATGCTGTTAAGTACTGTTAACCGTTTGATGTGTTATTCATAGCACTTCTAAACTTATACTACAAACAAGGGGTGAGGAAGTGGTTACTTCCAATACTGGGCAATCTGTAACAATTTACTAAGTTAGAAAATCATTCAAAGCTGCATTTTTTGGAGCAATAGTTATAAACACTCCAATCAAACGGTTTGAGACAACAGGGATTTTTCCTTACAACAACGATGTTTTTCCTGGATCTATTTGCTCCTTCGGAAATGACAAAGAAACCCATGAAAGTCAAGGATAAAACACCTAATTCTACGGAGCCATAGGTTGGCATAGCTGCAGCAATAAATATTTCTGAAATATCACAAGATAATGAAGCTCATCTTTCCACATTTAAAAGTGTCGACATCACACATCCAATAGTTGACAACATCCAGCCTCTTCCAGTGGTGTAGTCGTAAAAAACACAGAGGGTATACGCTCAAAGCAGAGGGTATACGCTCAAGGCAGAGCGTATACCCTAGAATGTATATACTATAGCTTTCTTGAGAAACAGAGGTTATACGGTGTTCCTTAAAAAAATCCAGAAGGTATACGGCGTATACCCCCGTATACCCTCCACTACACCCCTGGCCTCTTCTATCACGATCTGATATTGTGTAGCCAACAATCTGGATTTCCAATTTCAATTAAAATTTTATTACTCCCCCACCCTCCCCCAGAAGGCTTTAAGATTGAAAAAGAGCTGGCAAAAGAAGTGGAAACTGTTATTTTATCTTTTTCACCCTATAAATTAGAGCTCGAAACAGATATTAAAGATAATGAAGCCAAACAGTCTGCAAAACGGAAAAGGAAGATTCTTAAAAAGAAAATAAGAATCAACAGGAAAAGAACCCAAAAAAGGTTGATGAGGCATCCTCAGAAGATGAAGAATATGATGAAAGCTGAATGTTTTGCAATGAGCTTTACTCCAATTCTAAATACAAAGAAAGTGGGATACAATGTCTGAAATGTCACGGATGGGCACACGAAGCATGTAGTATGAAGGAGAATATGATAATAAAATTTGTTTGTGATTTTTTGTAGTTAAAATAACTGGTACGAAAATAACTGGTAAGACTTCCAGCGTAAAATAAGTAGGCATATACAATGTAGATAGTTTGCTACAGATTTATTTTTGACACATGGAAGAACACATGTGCAATTCCCGATTTTGCCCCCACCTTCCCTATATATATTAACCTACAGATCAAATACAGGGGTGTTCAAAAGAATTGGAATACATATTTGGCTATGGACGTAACTACTGAATTTTTTTTTCATATGGTCTATGCGTTTTCTAAAGTGAATACTAACTTATCTTATTTACTTTATTTCCCTAAATAAAGAAATTTCGTTAAAACATTCAGGAAGTGTTGGAAAGTGCTTCATAATATAAGCTTAATGCCTGATTTTTCTTTCTTGTTTTATTTAGAAAGCAATTAAAATTCTATCCGAAAGATTATTCAAGTTGAGATCAGTAGCTTTATATCATCTTCAAACGATTTGTCTTACTTCTTATCTCAAACCGTGGGTGATTATTTTCTGAATATACATTTTCTCGATTTATTTATTAGCCACTCCATTTCCACACTTCTTTATTTTAAGTGCTGTGTCTGACTTATAAACGGGAGTTTATCTTTGACGGGTGGACACTATAAATTAAACACTTTTTCTTCAGTGGTAGGATGATTTAGGATTTTAAGTCTGAACATTTTTATTGATTTCTTTTAGTAATTTAAAGAAGGGTTTTCTATCAAAATATCCTCTATATGATTGTTATTTATTTATGCTTTATGTAAGGAAGAGTTTTAAAAAAAATGTAGCTACTTTGTTAGAAATTGTTGAATTTTTTCTGATATAGTAAAAACGTGTACAATAATCTGGTTTAAAGCAGTGTTGCGCGGAGTCGGTGGGAAAAATGGACGACTCCGACGCCGGAATTTTAACAGATGCGACTCTGACTCCGAATCCGGCTCTTTCACTCAAAAATGGGTCGACTCCGACTCCGACAACGCAGACCCACTTGTAAAATGGACGACTCCGACTCCGCAGCCCTGGTTTAAAGTCGTAGTTACCCACAATTCCGGAAAACTTTCCGCTTACTTTTAGAAAGCATTCAAAGAAGAACCAACGAAACAAATTCAGAAAAAGTAGATTTACGAGGTTTTGGAAAACGAGGAATAACTTTGCTGCTTCATTCAAAGTGATGACACGTCCTTTTGTGCTTGATGAAAAAAGGCCAAAATATTTTCATATTTTTTCATCCATATTGCGTTACTATTAAGAAGTTTTTACCAATTTATATGCTGTTTTGTATTTATAACTTCTATTGCAAAATTAAATAGTTTTTATTTTGACGGGAAATGTCTTTAAGCTTTTACATCCCAAATTATGAATTCATGAAAATTTAATCTTCTATAGCATTTTTCGTGAATTTTTGAAACTACATTAGAAGATTTATGAATTTTAGAAGGATTTTGCCAGTTAAAATTAATTATTTAAATTTGAATTTATAGGGATTTTGTGCAGTATTTTTAACTCCACTCAAAATGTTTATTTAAATTATTTTTTTAGTATTTTATCGAATTACGAAATGTGCAAATACAATGCTCTTACAATAGAAATATATAAATATTTTCTGACTGAAACTTTTCCTGCACAGTCTTTCAAGGTCAAGAATGCTGAAAAGATGAAAATGAGAAAGAAATCATCCTTTTAAAAATATTTTTTGTTTTGTGCAATCAATAATGCTTTTGGAACAAGATTAAAATAAAGTATCTATAACTCATTCTAAACTTCATTACTACTAATCGATGTATTAAATTAATTTCATAACAAGTTATTTTAATGGTACCTTAAAGTACCGTCGGGTCATAAAGGGTTAAAATCAATGTTTCTGATCTGGGGAGGCAATCGCGCAAAAAAAAAAAAAAAAAAAGCGGCAGTTTCTGCGAAAGTAATTTCAAACTTCAATCATTCGGCTAAAAGTAGATATAGTGTCGTTATCTTGGTCTAATTTTGAAGAGGAAAAACGAAAGCTTGTGCCAGCATTACTCCGACATGGCAGCCGGAATTCGGGAATTGCGCATGCAAAGTGAACCCACGGTTTTTGACTTTCCGGATTCGACATATGTTCATAAACGGGGTCATATCACAGACACTAATGATCCGATTCAAGTGAGTCAAGTGCTCTTTTGAAAAGGAATGTGTGTGTTGGAATTCATCCTGAGTTCCTAATTCCTAGTCTATATCTCAAAAACTCAAAAAATACACTTTTGTAAATTTTAAAAAGTTTGAAAATTCTCCGGTTCACTTAAAGTGTTGCGATAGATGAGGCACAAAATACAATAAAAATTACAAAATTTGAGCACGAATGCGTTGAGCACAAAATTCCAAAGAGAATGACATCAAAATCGCCAGGCCCGAACACAAACCCAATTCTCATTACTCCATAGAATATAGGAAACTTAAGCGCGATCAAAGAACTCAAGAGGCATCTGACGGTGCTGAGTTAAGTATGGATGTGGATTTCGTTGCTGATGTGACGAAATGGAAAGTGCAATGAAGGTAGACCCAAACCCATTGGACACATTTGGCTTACCCAATATCGTAGCGGGATCCCAAAATTAGACTTGTACCGGAGCCGTCAATTACTATAAATAAAGCCATTCTTGAACAACGGCTTAGGCAATAAATGTGAAATTTCGACGGCCTTTGTTCAAACATAATTCGAAGCCTACCAATAACTGTACCACAGGTGTAACTTGGTCTTGGTTTAATTTAATTTCAATTTTCTATATGAGATTGATGGGTTTTCACGAAAATAACTGTTCCAGTATCCGGCACTACCTATCCTGTTTATTCTAATATGACTTTATATTAATTTATTTTCATCTTTATTTTTTTCTAGATTCACCAAGGTAAAGTTGAAGGACTAGATTACAGCACCCTAATGCTATTGCAAGCTTATTTTGGCCTGGCTTCAGTTCTTGGTACAGTAGCTCTAGGTTTTATTGTTGTCAAGAACAGTATGGAGTGCCTAATAGCTCGTCAATACCTCTTACAAGCGTCGCTTTTCATAATGGCAGGAAGCCTTGTCTCGTTTATATCCCTCAAAGATCAGTCAGGCTACATCTTATTTGTCTGGGTTTACGGGTTCTTTTATGGGGGATACATGTATTCCTTGAAGACATTCACATTTGAGAAAGTTAGAGCCAGAAACTTTTCAAGAGCATGGGGATACATACAGTGTAGTCATGCTATACCAATGGTCATTGGTGTGCCTTTAACGGGTAAGTGTGGACGTAAACTTTCCTACTGACATACGATATACACAGTGGCGTGGCGTCCGGTCATCGCTGGATGCGGCGATGACCAAGCAATATTTTAAAACTCTTAATAAGCTTTTAAAACTCTACGATCCAGTTTTAGCAGAACATTTGGAGTTCATGTATAAGTGAATGTAAGATTTAAAGTTTCTTTTTTGAACATTCAAACATTGAATTTTAGAGTTAATAATTTTTCACCACAAACTTAAATAATTGCGATGACCACCGAAATTTTTCACGCCACGCCACTGGATATACAGGGTCTACACATTTCATAACTTTTGAGTACCACTATTTTCGATTAGTAATTTTCGCTTTATTAAGATTTTCTGTCATTAAGTAAGTTTGAGTATTACAGCACCACTATTAGGACATAGTGGTACTCAAAAGTAGGAGTCATGCGAGTCCTGTATGCAAAAATATGGAAATGATTGATTTAAATTAACAATTCAAGATATTTTGTATTTCTATAGCAATTGCAAAAGAATCAAATAAATGTAGCATTAAAAAAACATTAAAAAAATCTTGACACTAAATTTAAATTATAAAAAATTTACAATAAAGCCTTTTTTAATTTGTTCTATCAAAGATTCAAAAGAAATTCAAAAACATGCATACATTTCTTTTTTAGATTCATATTTTTTATGGACCAATTTCTTTCAATTTCTTTTGATAGTGCACTCCAAGCATTATTACTAAATAACTTTTGAAAAAAAAAATTCTGTAGAAATATTAGTATCAAACTGGTGCAATATGAAAAGATTCCTTATAAAAAAATCCATAATTAATTTTCGGTTAAAGCTACATTTTTACTCAAATCTCTTTCTGAGGTTATATGCTCGTTACTTCTAAAAGAAAGAGCAGATTTGAAAAATCTATTTCATAGGAACTGAATAAAACAGCAAAACATTTCGCAAACCACTAGATACAGGAAAATCCAAGTTTAAATCCTCGTGCCGCCTGCAATAAAATACCTCGACAACAGCACAAGAGAAGTCATGGTCATAATGCCATGTGTGTGATCATTTGTTAAGTGTGAGTTCTTTGTACAAATGTAATCAATTTTCTACCGATAGTGCAACAAACAGTTGCCTCGGTATAAGCAAAAACTACGAGTAGCAAACGCCACGAATTCAATAACTATAAATTAGTTAATTTGAGTACGGCAAAAAATATTAATCGTGTTTGTGTTTCAAATTCTACAAGAGATGCTTTGCTTGTGTAGCGTAATGCAACCTATCAAATAATAGATTGGACTTTCGACACTTCTTTATCCAGTCGTGTGTAGAATGTATTTCTGTCATAAAAATTTACATGCGATGAAATCTACTTTTTCTTTTTGAAGCATCCAGCATAAATAATATGTATAATAAATTCTATAGCAATATGCATTCCATGGTTATTATAGTTTTACTACAAATATACTTTATATTTCAGCATAAGTATTTAAAGACAATATACTTATTTTACTCTCTTGTAACCAAAGTAAATCATCTAACATTTTTGATTAAGAAGCGATATTGTCACCATGTAGTGTCATGTTCCTTTTATATTTGCATCATTAAAAGTATTATCAAACGAAAACGTATTAAAATATTCGTACCTATAAACTTAACTGTATAATTAACTTCATATGTGTATACTTTTCCCAATAATGCTTATTTAATAAATCACCAGAAAGTACATGTTTCGCAGATTATTGTTGATCACACTGTTTTAAATTGCATTTCAATGTTTTGTTCTAACTGAGCAGTCCCTGTTTAATGAACTCTGTAGGACTGTCTTATTTATTTTTTGCACATAATTTAAAGTTATATTTATTTTAAAGTTTGCCAGTTAGTGCTTTATTTGTAGTCCAATGCTTTCACGCATTATTGCAAATTACTTTTTTGTTTATTTTCTGTATTCATATTTTACAGGTTATTTGAACTCTTCTTCTTCCACTGATAGAGTAGGATTTTACTTTGCCGCAGCTTGTATTTTCACTGGAGGTGCTATTCTCTTCTTAATAGACGTCCACAAACGTAACGTCAGACGTCAAAAGAGCAACGCTTTGAGCTCTAACTTCGACCCTTCAGACAGCAACCGAAGGGACGACAAGGAAGGCTTTTATTCCAGACGTGTTTCACTTCAGGACATTGCAACCGCCAAAATGATGGCTAAACAACACTTGGCCAACGAACTGCTTCACAAACAAGAACTCACTTGCATTTCCGAAGAAGTAATCATGGACAATTATCTGGACGATTATGTCGACGATTGCATTACGTCTTGTAATAAAGAAGAGAAATACTTGATGCTGAGTGAGTTTGAAAACAATTTAATAAACACTCAAGAATCTTCAAGTGTTAGCCAAGAAGTCAAAAGACTTGCCAAAGAAAGAAAGGTTTCTACTGTCACTCCACCCATGTTGGAGCAATGTCCGAACTGTTTGAGGATAGTGCCTGTTGAAAGCACTACTCCCTGTGAATTTGCTTCTCCGGAAAAATCGCATGTATCGAGGTCTTCTGCTAAAAAACAAACTGCTTCCAGGCGGAAGGACGATAAATCTTCGCCGAATATTGATATTTTAGAGCAAGTGACATCTACGTTATGAAATAAATCAAGTGAATGTGAAGTGTTTATTTGAATTTCTTCCACATCAGTAAGAAAATAGTTTAAATTTGGTGCAATATATCAAAAGTAAAAAAATAGCAGCGTTTAAAGATATAAACAGAGCATTCAAAAACGCAGACTGACGTTATCAATGCAAAAACGCATTTCCACATTGAAAACGGACATGCTTAATACGGTGTTGAAACCGGTTAGAACCTGTTGATATATCTTAAAAGTTGCTATTTATACATTAAGGTTAAGCATAGCCAAGCTTGATTTGACCGAAGAAAAGACACTGTGAACAATTTGAAATCACCTGCAGATATGCACAATGAATTGGACTATGTATATATAAGTTATATACTAAAAATAAGCTTGAGTGATCTTTTAAAGTTTTCCTCTAAAAGAAAACTTTATAGATTTCTTAAATATTTTAAATATTGCCTTTTCATTTGTTTCCCATTTATTTAGATATAATACGGAGGTGAGTCAAAAAGTTAGTTGCATTAGCACAAACAATAAATAATTAAAATAAATGTAAATGTGTAATTCAAAATATCATGCAAGAGGGAGATATAGGATTTTAACTTTATATATATATATATATATATATATATATATATATATATATATATAATCACTGTGTTTCTTTAAACATTAATTATAGCATTGAACGATCTTTTCTAACTCTTCTTCAAAAAAATCCTCTCCAATTTCGATAACCGCTATCTGTGAATTATTGAATAATGTATCTGCAGTTAATCGCTTTTTTGGCTGTAACTATGACTTTATTTTAAATGTTGATAATACCGTGCGCCATTGTTGTAGCTAATCGCTACCATTCGTCAGTTATACGTGCATCATTTTGCAAATCTCCAGTCTCGAAAACATTCTACGTGCATACTTCCAGCAACTGAATATCATTTGGATTACCCAATGATGAATTCAAGGGATGGACTGAGGAGGACACCTACCCCGGAGCATCAAAATTTTCCACCATAGAAGATTTGAGATTTTGTGTGTGGTAACGTTTTGAAAGTGGAAATTCTCCCCCGGAATTTCGCATTGCCCTGCGCCCTAGAGCTGCAAAATTGTCTCCCGGAGAAAAATATCGGTATTTAACACTTATCCCCGTTTCATTCATGAAAATCGCGTCAGAGTACGTGGTCACGGCATGTCCACATTAAGGCTAATATCCGTCAGACGAAGGCACTCGCGAGCTAATGCTAAACCTATGGGAGGTTCTTTGCCAATAACTCGTTTGCATTTTGACATTTTAAAATATTTTTTGGGGGCATTGGGCATCTGAGGAGTCGGATTTTTTACATTTTCGATTTTGGTCGCAGATATTTTTCATAAAGTTACTTTCACTTTCGGAACCAGTTTCAAAAGTGAAAGTGTCGTCATAAAAAGACTACAAGCAAACTCGAAAAAGTAAAAAAAGGCGACTGTAGGGATCGAACTCAGCTGCCCAATGCACAAAAAAATATTTCAAAATGTCGAAATGCAAACGAGATATTTTCCAGAAACCTCCCCATAGATTAAGCATTAGCTAGCGACTGTCTTCGCCTAGGAGCCTTAAGGCATGAGCACACGGGGTAAGTTTGTAGATAACAGTGACAATAAAGTTTGAGTTTCGCGATGTTCATATAGTTGTACTATAGCAATATCTGATCATAAAAATATTTTACAAAATTCTACTCTTTTTTGCAAAACGTTAGCCATATTCCTACTTAATGGCACTGTCCAATCTAATCCTTAGTCAATAATTACCCATTGTGGGATCTAAAACCTGATTTCAATTTTATTATAAATGTAACCGTCATTGTATTCTTGTACTATTATACAGATAAATACAACATTTTGTCATTTAAATCTATCCCCAATCTTTTTTTCGAAGAATATGTCAAATGAAATATGTTTCTGTGAGCTCTATGCAATAATTAAGACTCGTTTATGACATTAAACATGTCTAATTAATATTACATACAAATAAAAATTATATGAGAAATTTATATGAAAATTGTTTCACTTCATTCTATATTCCATGCATAAGACCCCCCCCCCCCCCCCCCCAATCAAGTCTTTGCCACCTAAAATTATAGTAGTGTCTTCCTCAGTTAAGCGAGATTCCACATGCTTACATCTTGATTTGCCTTAGGAGCGGATTTTTTTTTTTTTTTTTTTTTTTTTTTTTGCTAATGATGCCATATTTTAACAATGTGTGTTTGATAAATACAATGTTCTCACCAGTTGCAACTAACTTTTTAATTATCCACGTATTCATTAACCTCAGATTTCGGGAGGTATCGAATAATAAAGTATTTTAAAGCTAAATAAAATACTATAATTTTAATTTCGAATGCTCGGATGATTCAGGCCATTATTTAGGCTGTTGTTCAGTGATACGTCAAATTCCCCTCGCTAATGTTAAATCGATGCGAGTGTGATACATTCGTATTTATGAATTATCTCCACAAGAAATTAATATTTTTAACTTATTTTTTCTGTGTTCTCTTCTTAAAAGATGTCTTTTTACTTTCTTCTGTCTGTACAAGACGAAAGTATTAGATTCGTGAAAAATTTCGACTTCCGGTTTTCGACGGATTTACACGTTTCAGAAGGTCCTGAATGCGATTTGTCTGTTTTTAGAAAATGTCTGTCTGTCTGCATGTGACACAAATTTTCTGAACGCTCTATCGTAACAACTAATGCACGGAATTTAGTAAAAAATTATATTCAGTTAGTCCCTGATATAAATTGATGCTGATTAGTTTTTGGTGTAAATCGCTCAATAAGTAATGCTGCTATGCTGGATTTTTCATGATTTCCGGAATAACTCAAAAACTAATGCACAGATTTTCATCAAACTTCAGATTCAGTTGCTGACATAAATTGTTGCTGATTAGGTTTTGGTGTTGATCGCTGGCGCTTCTATGCTGCATTTTTCCCGATTTCCATAATAACTCTATCTCAAGAACTAAGGCACGAATTTTCATCTGAGTCCAGATTCAGTTAGACGTTGACACAAGTTGTTGCTTATTAGGTTTAGGTGTTAATCTCCCAACAGGTGGCGCTACTATGCTGCATTTTTGACGATTTTCGCAATATCTGTATCTCAAAAACTAATGTACCGATTTTCATCAAACTTCAGATTCAGTTAGACGTTGATATAAGTCATTGCTGGTTAGATTTTGGTGTAAATCACTCAACAGGTGGCGCTGCTATGATTCATTTTACAGGATTTACACGGTTTTAGCGATAGTCATATCTCAAGAACTAATGCACGGAATTTCAGATTTGTAGAATCATCATGATGGGCATAGATTGTCATTTAATTTTGGCACCGTGATAGCGAATTTTGAAGTATAAGCAGGTATGAGATAGAAGAAAGTTTTGAGATTGTGGCACATCCGACTAGTTTATGGTTGTTGAAATATTTCTAAAATATAGTCTTAACTTTTAATTTTGTGTATTAAAATCTTAACGAAACTGAGCAAGATTTCAACACTTCAAATAAAACTAAGCATATATACTTTAGAAATATTTTGACATCTAAATAAAAGGGGGAGACATTCCTTCAAAAAAAGTGCACAGAAAAGGAATTTAAAAATATTAATTTCCTAAGGAGATATTTTAAAAATACGAATGCATCAGATACTCATGGGTTTAACGTTAGCGAGGGGGATTTGAGATGTCACTGACCAACAGCTTTAATTCCTTTTTTTCCACACGAAAATCCTTTTGTTTCCTACAGCTTTCTTCTCAATCATGAAATAATTTTTATTTAGAGATGTATAAACCTATTAATAATATAGAGATGCTTAAATCTAATCTACTACAGAATCAACATTAATGATCTACATGTTATTCATTCACCAGTACATACGGTAACAACAGTAATTAAATTGAGCTAACTCTTTAAGATTTCAATTTTTATAACAAATACAGTTTTAACTAACAAGGAACCACTTTTGGAGTTGCTCGCACCTAGCATTGAGACCTGGTGCATTTTAAAGCCCTATATTACGAAGTTTGAGAATCGATAACAATTTTCTGTTAAAATAATATTTCTTGATTTTACAGCAGCATAACTTTCTGAAAATCCAATTTTCGAGACATCGAGCTATTAACATTGAAGTTTTTTAAAGAAAAGAATTTAAAAATAAAATGTTAATAATAAGTATAAAATATTGAAAAAAGTTTAAAAATTCCTTCAAGAACCCATGAATTTGATTTTGAAAAATTGCAACATTATATTCACATTTTTGGCGGGGAAACAGTTGGCGTTTCTTTTCAAAAGTACAGCTTCCCTAGCCAAATGTCATATCTGTTTGTCTTGTGTGAGGAGTGGTTTGGACTTCAATAGAAATTGTAATGTCCGATCTAATTAGCCACATTAATTTTTCTAAATTGTGTAAAAATATTAATTTACTTTATGATTACTTTTACCAAAGGACCATTTAATACAACAACATTTCATTTTAAACATTCGAAACTTTATTCCATTCGATTTCAAAAAAAAAATAGTTTGCTTATTTTGTATTTCACTAAAAAATAGTTTTCAATGATCTTGAAAGCTTTTATAGAAATATATTTATTATTTATATATTTATCGTCTGCATAGAAAACAAAGAAAAAACCTAATTCGTGTTTACTATGCTATCAATTATCATACAAATCACAATCTGATATAATTCTAATACGTATTGTACATTTACTCGGATAAAGCGGACGGAAAAATAAATTGTAATGCCATATTTGGCGACTTAACTCACTTTTGGCGTGAAAGAAACAAATAAAAAAATTACAGTAAAATCTGTCTAAGGTGGAATCGATCGGGACCGAGAAAATTTTCCGTGGTAGACAATATTCCGCCTTATTCAAATCGGTAAAAAAAAAAAAAAAAAAAAAAAAAAAAAGAAAAAGAAAAAGACTGTCGCGTATTTTTTGCGTTTGTAAACCTCAGTACCGTTTTTTAAAGTGAAATATTATTTGGTATAATTTTTAAGTTTGTAACAAAAAAAAAAAAAAAAAAAAAAAAACATGATCTTGTGCATTTATTTATCGTTTTTTTTTACACATAGAGAGAGTTTAAAGTATGAAGTTTCCATTTTATAAATTTAATGAAAAATAAAAGACAAAAATGTGCGCATTTTTATTTGTTCAATTGACATTTTCCTTTTATTTACAGTTTTTTACACAAAAAAAATCGTATTTTCCTCAGCGAAATGGATAGAAATACGATACATATAAATAAACTATACTATTTAAATTTTTTTTTCAATTGCCCTAAAAATTAAAAAAATATATGATTTTTAAAAATTTGCTTTTTAAATTTTGAATGTATGACATTTTTTTAAAATCTCGTAGTCTTCCATTTACAGTTAGAATAATGGCATGTATTTTTTTTTTTATTATTACAAAGGTAATGGAAGAATAACGGCCTGTTTTTTTTTTATTATTATTATTATTATTATTACTATAAGAGTAATGGAAAAAATAAAAACACATACTTTAAATTTATGTACCGTATAAAAACAGAAGTTTATTTGTGCTTAAAATTGTAAAAAAAGAAAATGTTGTAGACCGAACAAATACAAACTGCGTATTTTCTTTTCCTTATCATTAAATCTGCAAAATTTCGAAATTAAAATTCTCTCTCTGTAAACAAATGAATGCGTAAAAATGTGTTTTTATTTATATTTGTATTTTATATGTATTTGATCTATTTATCAGTTTTAAAGTTCCATTTACCGAATGCTTTTCGGTTTTAAAATATTCTTTTTTCCGTCTTGTGCAAAAATTCGTTTTCGGCGGACCTTAAAAACCTTTCCGTTTCCACGTTAGGCAGATTCCGGCTTATGGAGCATGTATTAATGTTATTTTCTATGGATTCGCCGGAACTTCAAAGTCTTTCCACGGTCACTGAGAACTCAGTGTCCGCGGTAGACAGATTTCCGGCTTACACAGAGTCCGCCTTAGACAGATTTTACTGTAATAATAAAAAATTAAAAGTATAAAAAAGTACATAAAATATGATTTTAGCAGAGAAATTTTATCGGTTCTCTAACTTTTATGTATAGGGCTACAAAATGCACCATGTCTCGGTGCTAGGTGCGAGCAACACCAAAAGTGGTTCCCTTGTAAGTATGAGAATCTCTCAAGATCGACTTATTAAATCCTCAGTGAAAATAATTAGATTTTAATGTGTGCCTTATTTAATTATTTTTCAGTTTATATCGATCTAAGTTTGAATTTGACATTTTATGCAGATATGAATGGACATTTTGAAAATTATTTCGTAATTGAAGATTGAATCTTCGTTTGAGAATAAACCTTAAGAATAATTTTGTGCAATGAAATGCCTGGCAATAATTATTTATTACGGATATATAAATGTTTTTATTTATATATAAAAGCTAGAAATGTTTTATTTCATTGTACAATGTGATAAATATTTGTGATTCATTGTGATGTAACATACAGTTTTCTATTTATGAAGTGAATGTGAATTCAAAATCAAAGGAATAAAATCATACGAAAGATAGTTATACTATTAAAGGGAATTTTTTGGAATATTGTATAAACTGCATAATGTGATATAAGAGAATAATTTAAGAAATGTTATAGAAAGCTACTTCATGTAGAATATGTAAAAGAAACTTTTATAAAAGTATTTTGCGAAGTGAAAAACTATTATATTATTTGAGACAGAAGTTCATGAGTGCAATTTCTACTCCAAATTTCTATCCTTTTGCAAACTGAAACTAATGAAAATTATTCAATGTTTTTGATTGCTGGTGCTGCCATCTGTCGAACGTCTTTGTAATACTTATTATTAAATTTTATTGTTCAAAATGTGGTGGTTTTATTTCTAAGTTCTTTTGTTGCATTCATTGTAGGGTTAGTAACTTGCCAGAAAATGGTGTTTTTTCCAGGCAAAAACTGGTAAAAACCGATAAAACTGAATAAAAGGCTGGATTAAAACATATATAACAAATTATACAATACTTTACCTAATATAACTGACACTTAAATCAATATATTAACTTGGTATTTTATTGATATTAATTTGGTTCATTTAAAACAATTTTAAATAATTCCAATTTTGATTGCATTTGAAGTACAAATAAAAATATCTACTGGTAAATAAATTGATACTTTCGACGGAGATCAAAACTAATTTTACTTCATACCTCTCTGACTTTTAGTTTAGTAATGCCTTTTAAACAAGCAACAGTTATATTTACAAATCAATTGCAACAAACAAATCAATCTTCATTTTTGTTTATTTGAACCTCTGTAACTTTTACAGTTAAAATTTATGTAGGTAATCCTTGAAAATACCTACTTTTTTTTTCTTTTTTTTTAAAAAGACATATGGAACAAATAAAACTTAATATACATCGGTGATAAATCGTCAATTAATTATAGTTTGTACCTTCATATTGCTGTTGTTTTTATAGCACAGTAAAGTAGGTAATATTTCTTAGGCTTTGTTAAAGATTTATTAAACCATAAAAATATTTGGTACTTTTTCGTTATACGGACACCATGCAAAAGTACCAAATATTTATTCAATAATTTTGACTGTCTAAACTAAAATCAAGGAGTTATTTTATTGTTATTTACTCTCGCCTTTCCAGCATTCTTCATCTATGGTATTAACTAACAAAATGTATTTTCCTAAATTAATACAAACTTAATAGCGTTTAGATTACTATTTAAATGCTACATTGAATATTCTAAATTTAAAAAATTCAAAGTTACATATTGTGACAGTTAAATTTAGAAAAAATAAAATCAATTTATTACATTCCTGTAAATGAAACATATACATATATTTGCCACTTCGGTGGTAAAAACCTATTTTTGTCGGAACGGTTTTTCCATGGTTCTTTTTTTTCTATCTTTGGCAAAAACATGCCAACCCTATTTCACTGTTAGTCCAATATCAATTTCTAACAATTCTACAGAGTTTTTCAATGTATAGAAACATACTAATGAGAAATATGCGAATGCCAAAATAAAGGCTGCTTTTAACAGAAAGATTTCATAGTTAAGTTTCGTATTGTACGAAACTGAAAGTATTATGACCATTAAAATATCACAAGATATATAACTTACAAAATTAAACCAAGACGCTTTTTGATGGATACAAATGGACCATTAAAGAAATAGTGGTTACCTAGCTGTATAGGTAGACGTCTTATAACTACCGAATTATCTAAATGAGAAAAAGAGGGTGGGGATTGCAAATAAATTTTAAAATTAGATTATTGAGAAATATCCTCAGTCCTTCTGTATTGGGCCCCACCAGTGGCCGAGAGGGTCTGTTCTCGAAGCTGGTAGACTGGAAGTGCTGGGTTCGAACCCAATCGCGCCCGTCGGCCTAATCGTTCGGAGTTTTCGTGGTTTTCTTCGAGCCATGCGTAAATACCCAGGTAGCACAATATCGGTATACCGATATTGGCCGATATTGCATGGCAAACTTTTTTTCCAATATTGGCCTATATTGGCACCCAATACCGACCGATATCGGGACCCAATACCGGCCGATATCGGGACCCAGTACCGGCCGATATCGGCGAGCACCGGACCGGCCAATATCGGTGAGCACCGGACCGGCCAATATCGGGGAGCGCCGGACCGGCCGATATTGGTTAAAACTGGATTCGACACTATAAAATAGCAAAGCTTTCTTTTTCAATATAGAGAGATATTGATTACCTGTCTTGACATAGTATTGGTAATAAATATCTCTTTATATTAGTGAAAAAAAGTTTGCCATTTTATATTGATGAATCCAGGTTTGAAAACATATGCATATAAATATATATTTTTTAACTATTTCAAATTTTTTTTTTTTTTTTTTTTTTTTTTTTTTTTTTTTTTTTTGCTATGATAGAAATATATATTTATATATTGTTTATATGGAAAATCATAGCTAAGTTCACTGCCATGATAATGTAAAAAATATTTAAAAGGGAAATTTTTCATGATTATGTTGAAAGTGATTGCTCTGAAATAACCCAAAAATTTTGGGAATTTTTTTTTTCTTTTATTAAAAGGTAGCTTTTTACGAAAATTCAAATAACATTAATAAAATAATTTATTCAAATATTTTATACATTCTGATGTTTTTTTAATTTTTTCTTTTCATGTTCAGTATTGTACGTAAAAATATTGTGTAAAATTAATAATTATACTTTTCTCATTATAAATGTCATATGCAAAATTATATCTATAATACCAATTTATGGAAATGGTAAAGTTGAAAAGTGTTGTACTGTATTATTTGAATAAAATAACTTTTATTACCATATAAGCAATTTTGATAATTTTTTTCCATATAATCAATAAAAATATTCAACATATTAAAATAAAAAAAATATTTAACTGAAATGATTTATTCTTTTCTGCCTTTACCATAAATATAGATGTTCAAATTTGTTTAACTGTATTGATGTATAAACTTTGCAAGGGAAAAAAAAACTAGTAAAAGTTAGTCAAAAACTATGTTAAGGGGACACAGTACCCTTTATACTTTTTCCATTTTGAATAATACCATAATATCTGTAGTGACATTATATTTAATACTATAAAGCAAATTAAATTTCATATAATTTTAAAAAAAAGAAAAATCTTGCTTATTTCTATTTAACTAAAATTTAAATTTAAAAAAAAAATTAAATCCCAACTGATTTTTTAAATATCAATATTTTTCCCCACATTCCTTAGATTATACTACATAAAACTGTGCCATGGATTTTTAGATGTATGGGATATTACATTTAATATAAATCATTTTCTCTTTTGTATAATAAAAAATCAAGGAAATTCAACAAACTCATCATTGAAATTACAGAAATTTCTGAAGCAAAAAATATTCATATTTAAAAAAGTAGTAGAGATTTTTAAAAAGTTAAAAATTATTCAAAAAATTTTAATTTTAATTAAATAGGCATTTCTGTAATATTAAATATATATATATATATATATATACATATATTTCCATTATAGTATTAAACATAATGCCACCACAGATATTACAATACTATTGAAAACTAAAAAATAGTTTAAAAGGTACTGTGTCCTCTTAAGTTACATATGCAAAATTCTACCTTTGTTGTCTTTTCAAACTTAACCAGGGATGTAGTGGGGGGTATACGTCGTATACCCTCTGGATTTTTTTAAAGAAAACCGTATACCCCCTGTTTCTCAAGAAAGCTATAGTATATATGCACGAGGGAATACTCTTTGCCTTGAGCGTATACCCTCTGCTTAGAGCGTATACCCACTGTTTTTTTTTACGACTACACCACTGAACTTAACTTTTATTTATTATTCCAACCGAATTAACTCAGAAGAAAATTTATATTTTATCTGTATGGCCATCATCCTGAATCAGAGACTTACCGATTCTATAGTGTTGGAAGATGAATACTCTCTTTCTTATGTTCACTCTACATTCTGGTGGTTTCTCTTTTTTTTTTCTTACCAATGTTCAACGTTCTACATTGAAACATTAACTTTTTGAAAAACTCATAAGTAAATGCTCCTTTCCTCATTAAAAATTCATATGTAAAATTATGTCCGTAAATTATAGTGAGGTTGAAAAATTGAATATTTAAAAAAATCAATTTATCATAAGCAGATTTCCATATTTTATTTTCACATAATCAATAAACACGCAACCATTATAAAAAAAAATAATAAAAATAACGTAGCTGAAATTATTTTTTTTTTTTATGTCTTTACAATAAACGTTAACATAGTATTTATATGCAGTAGAAGATCTTTATAATGCAAACCAAAACAGGCAACATTTTGCGTTATATAGGTCATTTCACACAACATTAAAACTTACCTTGTAAATATGGCAATATACAAAACAATCATAGTAGATATTTCTATTGCCTTCCTTAGGACCAAAAGTTGTGCAGGTTAAAAAATTTTTGCATAATATTGATTATTTCACATATTGTTAAATCGCCTATAAAAATTATCGAAACATGCTGGGACAAAATCAACACATTGCTTAATCCCAAAATTTTTACATTTAATAACAGCAATATTTTCATTTTAAAAAAATCTGAATTAAGGAGATAAAGATGAAATAATGTTTGAAATTTAATCCTCTAAAAGGTGCAATATTTTTGCAATACGGATTACAGGTGCTTCTTAAGTACAAAATTCATTGCTTACATCTCAAAAGCTGTGCGTTATATAGGATTATAAAGATCTTCTATTGTATAAATGAAATGTTACCCCCTCTCTCCACCACACCTGAAAAAAAAAATTTGGTACTTTTTGGTTAGCCGGGCGCCAGTGTTATATTTACATACACATATCTGTACATATATGTGTGTGCGTGTGCACATATATATGTATGTAAATATAACACTGGTGCCCGGCTAACCGAAAAATGCAAGCAAAATTTGGTTGAAAAAAGTAATCCACCTGTTGTTTTTTTTTATTTATTTAACCAACTTTATTTTAGTTACTCCTACATTAAAAATTAGTAAAACATTAATTTATATTTTATCTTTATACTCCCTTCATTCTGAATGAGAGTCTGACTGTACTACTGGGGGATAAACACTTCGATGGGATTTTTTTATTAAATAAACACAATTGCCAGCAAATACTGAGGCAAATATTTATATTATAAGTTTTAATGGCAGTGTAAAATTGAAAGTGCAACTGAAATGACCATTTAAAAAAATATGTTACAAACAATGTCAAACTAAGCGAGAAAATCTATTCTGGAACTAAAATTTTTAATAGTAAGTTTATTATTTCTATTTGTAATGTATTCATATGAAGTAAAAATAAAATCTTTCTATTTTTAATGTACATACGTATATTCAAAAAATTTATATTATTTTATATTTTCAAAGAAAATTTAGCAGCAAAAAAGCTCTTATTTGTAAAAAGAAAAAAAAAATCAATTCTTACAGCAATTTTTTTTTTTCCCCCAACACTTGAATCTTTCTAAAAATTATACATCCCTACAAAAAGTAGACTAACATGACATTAAGGCTATCTAAATTCCATTTCAGAATTTACAATACCTACTTAAGTTTATGTAAGCAGAAAGAAATTGTGTCTGATAGAAGGTAGAAATTTTTTAAAATATATTTCAGGTCATTTCCCCAGCCCTCAAAAAAATTAATAGATAAAAAATACTTTGAAAATATCAGAAATTATACAAAGGACAAAATAGCTAATTTTCTTTACATGTTTTCTCTTTTGAGTCAGGGGGGGGGGGGGGGGTGAGGATATAAAATACATTTTAGAAATTCAAATTGATACATTCTCTCAATTGCACATAAGTAAGGCATTTGAAATAATTAGAAATCTAAAAACTTAGCATTTAAATATCATGATAATTTATATTTCGTTAAAAATTCTAATTTTAGATAGATTTTATATGAGTCAATTTTTATCAACTGTTTTTCTCTAAGATAAAATTTACAAGGTGATTTTAAAAGTTTGTAAATTTATTTTATAAATTGCATTTTATTGAAATATCTTAAACATTGGATACTAGTTTTAAAAATGATAATACAAAAATTAGAAGTCAATTCTTAGAATTTAAATAAAAACTTACCATGTATAACAAATAAAATTTATTAATCACAAAAAAGAATTAAATGTTTTTTTATTTACAAACTATTATTAATCATATTTATTATTTAACAAAAAAATTTTCGACAAATCATCTATTTCTTGTTAGTCATCTTCTTCTCATTTGAAAAGTGTTTCTATTCCTGTCGTCAAATTCTGCCAGCACCTTTGCAATGCAGCTAGAGATAGCAGTGGTTTCTGTTCCTTCAAACTTCATTTCCACACTAGCTAGAAAAGTACAATGAACAAAATCACAATCAGACCAAGTACATTTTTGCTATAACAATTTATAATTTGCTATAGCTTTTTTTTTTTTTTCACAAACAAATTTTAAATGGGAGATTTGAATTTATTCACCAAAATTTCAGCTTGAAAATGAAATATTTTTACTTTATTATATTAATACAATAGACTCCCTCAAATCTGCACAGCTTGGGACCAGAATTTGAGCAGATTTTTGGTCATTGCTTTCTTTGTTTATATTTTTTAAACAGTAATTTGAATGTAATAATGCAATCGAAATTATAATGAATGCTTACTTATAGTAAAATATTAAAATAATTAAGTAAAATAATAAATTGAAATAATATAAATTAAGATAATTTAAAAAATAATTATATTATTAAAAGTAAACACCAAGTAAATAATAATGCATAATTAAATATACATAATAAAGATTATAATACATTTTTCTTGAATTATTCAACCAAACTTGCCTCACAAAGGTACCCTACTAATGCATATCAAAATCATAAAATAGAAAAGTTTTATTTCAGGTTTAGCCAGACTTAATAACCAAAAAAGCTTGATTAATACATAAATATATTTGGTAAGAAGATTGCAATTACCAGTGATATCAGCAATATCTAGAATTTTTGAGAAATAAATTTATACTATTTCCTTCATGAACAAGGAAGAGTTCAGTCGCATTAACAAGAGTTACATATTTATTATTTACACATGGAATTATATAAAAATAAAAAAGTCTGTAATTTTGTCCCTACATATGAACAGAAAGTTCTATTGTTTACATATTCGATGATGTGCGGATTTGAAGAAGTCTACTGTATCTAATAGTTAGTGCTAAAATCACACAGTACTCACAACTTTATTGTTTAATGGTTTTATAAATCAGAAAACAAAATTGCAAACCAACTACTTAACTTACAAACTGAAAACTTACAATTTTAAAATTTCACTTCAGTTTTTTTTCCTCTTACAAAATTTGAACATAATATTCAAAAAGGCATTTTCAAATTAAAGTGAATTTTCAAAACTAAAATTCTTTATGAAAATAATAAAAGTAAAAATAGTTTCTAAAAAAGTACACTTTTATAAGCATTCAATGTTTATCTTTAGAATCACACCTAATTTCACAACTACAATTTATATCTTAAAAAAAAAAAAAAAAAAAAAAAAAAAAAAAAAAAATCTGTTACAATGCATTAATTTTACAAAGACCCCAACTATTGAAAAATCACTGCTTTGATATATTACTTGATAAATAGCATGAATATGTGAATTTATTTAAAATATATATAATATTTGTTCTACTTATCTTTTAAAATATAGTAACAGGGGAAAATATTATTTAAACTGTTATACAGGATTTCTAAACTATTTTTTATAACATATAATAATAAATTAATTACTATATGTACTCACGTGTAAATACACACCAAAATTTTAAAGGAATGAAAATAATTCCATTTTATTATCAGTATTTTGGAATAGTTTTCATCAGGGCTGTCTGCCCACCTACCCGCCCAAAAAAAAAACCTGGGTTGGCTTTTTTAAAAAAAAAACCCACATAAAAGTGGGTTTTATTGGTTTATACGAGTTTTTTGCTGCACAGTATCATTTATTTTCAATTACTACTTATTTGTTATGATTCTGTTATACATGTAAGATAAAAATTTAATTAAATTTAGGTTTTCAGATATCTTTGTATAAAAAGATGAAAATGATTTGAAGGAACCGCAAAACCCAAACCTCAGCAAATTAAAATTATCTAAAAGGAAAAATGACTATTTTTTATCATTCATTATCTAATATGTAAAAATGAAAATTTGTCCGTCTGTAATTCTATACAAATCATAAGTAAAATTGAAATATTAAATACAGCCACAACTGCAAAAATACATCATACATTATGAACACATTTTCTATGTACTATTAAAAAAATGAATTATAACCTATACACTATAGTCATTTTTCCTATGTAGTCATAAAAAATTAAAAATGCAAGTTCTTTGGATTATATTAATTTGATGAGGGTTGGGTCTTGCAGTTCTTTCAAATCATTTTTAATTTTTATGCAAAGATGTCTGAAAATCTAAATTTAATTCAAGTTTTATCTTACATATATAATAGAATCATAACAAGTAAGTAATTAAACATAGTTGGCATTGTTCAAAGAAACGTGCAGCAAAAAACTACAAAAACCCGAAAGAAACCAAAAAAACCCCCAATAAAACCCGAAAAACCCACACTAGTTGGGCTTTAAAAAAAAAAAAAAAACGTTTTTTTTTCAGCCCTATTTGATTGCAGAATTCATATTAATCTTCCTTGATTAAAATTAAATTAAGACCAAGATTACTACTGTTGGTATGATCCATGTCAATTCAGGCAGCCAAAGAAAAAATCTTACCTTCATAGTCTCAGAAGTTTTTGAATTGAACATATGTTAAAATTCAATAAAAAATAAGATACTTGTATATTTTGGTTTTGCCCAAAAAAATTCCTGGCCCGAGATACAGGCCGCCAAAGATGGCATCCCGGGCACCATTTCCAATTCGCCATTTTCGATAAAAATTTTAAAGTGCTCTATCTCTAGAACGGTGCAAGATATTTTGTTGCGGTTTTTTTTTTATTTTAAAGATAATATTCTTCTGTTTAAAATGATATACCCAATTTTGAAAAATGTATTCAACTTTTCTTGTGGCAACCTTTTGAAAAAAAAAATTTTTTTTCAAAAAAAATTTTTTTTTCAAAAATGCCAATCTTAAAAATTTTGATTTTTTTGCTGTTGATCAATACCATTGGGAACTATCTTCACTGTAAAGGAGAACTTCCACTTTTGAGTTTAACAAATTTTAGAAACATTTAAAAAATTCAGAGAATTTTACAGGAACTGTATATATACAGTTCCAGTAAAAGTCACTGAATTTTTGCTTATTTGTATCATATTTGTAAGGATAAGCCTACTATGTATCCTAAACAAGTTAGAAATTGCAATATCAAATGTGGCAAATGAGGTGCGTGCATAGTATTAACTAGTTTTATAAATATTCAGATCTTGGTGCAATAAGTATTACACTCTTGGGCAAAAAGGCATGAATACAAAATTTACTATAATACCATATATTAAATTCAGTAATACGGAAGTAATATGAATCCATCTTAAAAGGACTTAATCGCCATGGCAACCTAGAATCATTGCCTATCATGGTATATCATTGAATCAATTATGTATTAAAAAATTTTTAAATAAAATGAAGAAAACTTTTATTAATGTCTTTTATGTTTTAATTTGATTTTCATAGCATTTGAAGTGATACATACTTTATTGCAGTGGTTTACAAAAAATTACTTCCTGTGTCATAGAAAGTGCATAGTGTTTACAGGGACACACAAAAGATTTCGGATACTTTACCTTATTGGAAATACTGTACATTAGCAATGATTGCTAGAGGTGCATTTTTAGTTGCGATAAGAGTTTTTAAGTTCTGGAAGTGCATTTTTAGTTGTGTTTGAGTTTTTAAGTTTAACTAAATTTTTCCATATTACGTTGTGTGCATAAATGCTGTAGATCATATACAGGGCTACACAAAAGAAATCTTAAGGGTTTACTGAGTATGAATGAAAGTAGCTTAAAGGTGATTTTTAAATGAGTTATGCATTTTTACACTGAACTACATTTAGTATACTAAGATATGTTTGGAGAATATAGATAAAATGATATACAGGTCCATGCAAAGAATTAGATACATGGCCGTCTATGGATGATAATCTCTGGAAGTGTGATTTCACTGGTTTTAAGGATGTTTTAATGTTAATTAAATATTAGCTAAATAGTGGCGTGTATAAAAAGATAGTAGGTAAAATACAGGGTTGTATGAAAGTATTCAAGTATGCTTCCGTCTATTGACATAAATTTCTAAAAGTCAAATTCCGACCTATTTATGTGTTTTTAACAATTTCCAACATAGTTGAAAGTCTTTATGGATTCGATTTGTCTGCCCATCTGTCTGGACTCTAACTTGTATTAATATAATTTGTATTGCTGTGTAATTGATATATGTTATTGAGATTGTTTTACTATGTTCGGTATTGAAAATAAAGTATGTATCACTTCAAATGCTATGAAAATCAAATTAAAACATAAAAGACATTAATAAAAGTTTTCTTCATTCTATTTAAAAATCCTATAATACATAATTGATTCAATGATATACCATGATAGGCAATGATTCTAGGTTGCCATGGCGATTAAGTCCTTTTAAGATGAATTCATATTACTTCCGTATTACTGAATTTAATATGTAGAATCATAATAAATTTTGTATTCATGCCCTTTTTGCCCAAGAGTGTAACTTATTCACCAAGATCTGAATATTTATAAAACTAGTTATAGTACGCACGCACCTCATTTGCCACATTTGATATTGCAATTTCTAACTTGTTTAGGATATATAGTAGGCTTATCCTTACAAATATGATACAAATAAGCAAAAATTCAGTGACTTTTACTGGAACTGTATATATACAGTTCCTGTAAAATTCTCTGAATTTTTTAAATGTTTCTAAAATTTGTTAAACTCAAAAGTGGTAGTTCTCCTTTGCAGTGAAGATAGTTCCCAATGGTATTGATCAACAGCAAAAAAATCAAAATTTTTAGGATTGGCATTTTCGAAAAAAAAATTTTTTTTGAAAAAAAAATTTTTTTTTCAAAAGGTTGCCACAAGAAAAGTTGAATACATTTTTCAAAATTGGGTATATCATTTTAAACAGAAGAATATTATCTTAAAAATAAAATAAACCGCAACAAAATATCTTGCACCGTTCTAGAGATAGAGCACTTTAAAATTTTTATCGAAAATCGCGAATGAGAAAGGATGCCGGGGATGTCATCTTTGGCGGCCTGTATCTCGGGTCAGGAATTTTTTTAGGCAAAATGAAAATATACAATTATCTTACTTTTTCTTAAATTTTAACATATGTTCAATTCAAAAACTTCTGAGACTATGAAGGTAACCCCTCTGCCTGAGTTGATATGGATTCAGCCTGTTATATCTATTATTAAATATTGTTATTCAAATGGATGGACATGTTATATCTCTCAAATTTTGGGGTTGACTAATGAGAGTATATACGGTAATAAATTATAAACAATGATTTTTTTTTAAAGAAATATTAAAATTAAATAAAATAAATTATCATTAATAATTAAAAATAATCAATAAAAATTAGGAAACTTAAAAAATAAAAAGTTATTTTCTATTCATATATATATTTTTTTATTGTTCCAAATGTTTCATTGTTGCAGTTTCACAGCCACTAAACATATTTTGACGTAAATGGTTTGGTGCATATTAACTGCATTGTTTTTGTAATTCGTAAATAGTTGTAATAACAAAGATTATTTGGAGATTTATCACCTGCGGCTAGGTAGAACAAAAATGCCTTAGAATCAATTTATAATGAAGTTCTAAAAATATTAAAATGGCATATTGTCATTGGAAATACACAAGCATAATTTTAATCATTCTAGAATATCAAGAAAAGAGTGAAAAATCAATTACAAAATTCTTTCTTTACATATAAAAACCAAGTTAAATAAAAGAGTGTAAAAATACAACATTGACTGCAATATAGAGACCCATGCTGTGTGTGTTAAACTCAATCTTACACCATTTTTGAGGGCATCTCCAGCACATAGCACAGAGGCAGAAGCCCCTCTGTCCCTATATGGGCCCACACAAGCCAGGAAATATATGTATGATTGATTAAAAAACTGACATGTTTCAATATAAATGTACATGTTTCAATATTACCTTCAAATCCGCACAGCTTGGGACCAGATGTTGTGCGGATTTCTGGCCATTGCTTTGTTTACATTTTTTAAACAGTAATTTTAATGCAATCAAAATTATAATGAATGATTGTGATATTGTAAAATATTAAAATAATTAAGTAAAGTAATGAACTAAAAGGATAAAAAGTAAGATAATTTAAAAACTGATTAAAATATTAAAAGCAAAGTTCAAGTAAATAATTAATAATGCATATTTGAATATGCACAAAAAAATGAGATCATTTTCCTTCAATTATTCAATTTGAGGGAATCTACTGTATTAACAAACTTTATTTTTACACAAAAAGCATCTTATACACTTTTTATTCTTCAATATCAGTCGACAAATTTGTTCTCCTTGTAAATATTACTTAATCACTAAAATTGGAGGTTGAAAAAATAGACGATTTTTAAAATGCAAGGTTTAGCATTATACAGAATCTTGAAATCTTGCCCAAGAAGAATTTAACAGGTAGAAACTGCTTATTCATAAAACTTAAATTGGTACTTTTCGGTTAGCCAGGTGCCAGTGTTATATATACATATATTATATATATACACACATAAATATATGTATATATACGTATATTTAACACTGGTGCCCGCCTAACCGAAAAGTACCCTTAAATTTTTGGGAAATTTGCATTTATTAATGGTTTCTTAATAGACATCAGGTAAATAATAGTGCTTTAACATAGACATTATAAAATTCATTACAAGAATTCCATAGCATGTATGATGTGCCAGAAAACTTGGAAAGTTAACTTGGGCGATAAATGCTTAGGATGTTGTTGTTGCAATCTTTTGGTGCTTGGTAAGATGATTTGGTAAATTTAAAAATAAAATATTACAAATAATATAAATATAATATTAATAAAATATAATTAAAATAAAAATTTGGTAAGAAGCTAAAACAGACAACTTTTGACAGTACAGATGTCATATTCGCCCCATATTGGCACGATTTTTTTCGGTTGCCAATTTGGCGAAAACATCAACAGCATAAACAACATAATCCGGGTTACCACATCAAGCAAAATAACGACACTTTGGTGCAGGTTAAGTACCTGTTGCCTATATGATATTGGCGACAGAAAAAAATCGCGCCAATATGGGGCGAATATGACATCTGTGCCCTTTTGACAACATTGCTTACTTTTTTGCCAGTCGCGCCAAGTGGCACAAGATAGGGAACTCTTCCCAAATGATTAAATTTCTGTATATGACTTAATTAAGAACACATTATGCAAATTAAAGATAAACAAAATAAGGAGTTTAAAGATTTTTTAACTGTATTGGTGGTAGGAAGAAGCATTATACAGAATCTTGAAATCTTACCCCCCCCCCCCCCCCCCGTTCTCCACCAGATAATTTATCAGTAGAAATCTTTTTAAAAAATCTCAAATGATTAAACTTAAATAAGAGGAATCAGCTTTAAGAATGTATCAAATTTTTTTTGGATGGAGTAAAAAATAAACCAATAAATAAATAACAAAGTGAATATAAAAAGAATAAATAACCTTTGATTGTAATTGTTTGATGACTGATTTTGAGTCTTTTAACGATTTTTATATTTTGAAAATTATGTTCAAAGTAGCAAATATGACAAAAAAAAATTTCTATACTCTCCCTTCCCCTCCCCCTTATAAGGGATGAAGAAAAAAAAAATTCTCGCATTTTTAAATTAGGATATCTGAAATGTTTATTCCAAATTCTCATAAAAAGGACCTCAAGGTTATATAAATTGCTCACAACTTTAATTGTACTTGTGCCATTTATGTAAGTAAATCGTTTCAGTTACGTACAATAAAAAAAAAAAAAAATCACGTTTTAATATAAACAATTACTTCAAGAATAAAGTAAACGGACAATTTAATTAATATATAAACAACGAAAAAGTGTTTTGGTGTTACTTACACGGTTAAATAATATACTGACTCAACCACTAGCAAAAATTCATATGCATTTGTTTACAATCATTAGTGACGAAAATCTTTAAGCATAATATACATTCCGAGACAAGTATAAGTATGATATGAACAGAAAATACACACTACACAAGAATATGGATAACTAATCAAGTAATAATACCAATGTGAACAAAAAACATTTCAAAAATAAGTTTGAATATATGAAATGAGTCTGATTATATGTATTCAATAAACAAACATTATATGAAATATAAAGAGCACTTACCCGTTTCACATAAAGATGTAACTTTCGGATTTCAAGAATGACACACCTCATTTTTCCATACTACCATCAACATATAAATATTCTCGTTTTTTTTTTATAAAATGGGACAACAAATCTGCAACAGCATACCAGAAAGACGGCGGCCATGTTGGGTAATTGTCTTGTATCTGATTGGTTGGTTGGCTGGCACATCCTTGTGATCATTGCTCGTGTCGACGTCGACCGATGTTGCCTGGTATTGGCCAATGTGAGTTTTTCTACATGGATTTACAGAACTTAAAATGTTATTATAATTGTTTCCTGTTTTCTACCTTCCCACAAAAAGTGCAATTTGTGAATAAAAAATTAAAATATTCATGATTCCAGAAGTTTTAATGTTACAAATCCAACATCGGACAACATCGATCAATATTGGCCAATGTCGGTAAACATGACCGGTCTTTGCCGATGCTCACCAAGATTGGCCGATATTGGGCAGTATCGGGCCAATATTGCTGTGCTACCTGGGTACGGATTAGGTTCCCTTAGAAAGACCCCCACGAAGGGCACTCCCCCCCGGGCCTATATCCCTCGAGCAGAAAATTAGCCGTCAAAAATCAACCAACCAACCTTCTATATTGCCCTTCTTGGATATATATGGATTGTATAAAAAAAAAAAAAAAAAAAACAGATACGTCGTCATCGAAAACTATCTCTGGCCACACTGAGAGTAATACCAGTAATTACTCATTACCATGCAGAAGGTATAATCTTAAATATGGCGTTACGTTGTGTAGTTTTTAAAAGTAGTTCAACTTAAAGACGACAGGTAAATAACTAAAGTAAGGCCTGAATATAAAATACACATAGTTATAATACCCCAAACCCAACCCACTCTACCTTTAAAAAAAAAAGACTCATAAAGCGATATATACTGCAATAGAGATATATTAGACGTACAGATTGGTAGCTGTATATTACAAAAAAAGAAAAATACATATTTTTATATCGAATATCGCAAGCATTCATTTCAGCCATTTCTTTTCTTTTACATATTTTTATCGCCGTGAAACTCATTTACTCTTATGAGACTTTCTCTGTTTAATGGCTAGTGCTGCCATCTAGTAATTAAGTGAAAACATTTAATCGTTTCTTTAATATATAAGAAGCAAAAATTAAAAAAACAAAACTTTCTAAAAATTTTCAAATATTTTTTTAAAATAAAAATCTTTTAGAATAGAATGCAACTGTGTTGTAGTCGTAAAAAAAAAAAAAAAACCCAGAGGGATAAGTTATAGACAGAGAGTATACATGAGAGCTTTATTTGAGAAACAGAGAGTATACGGAGCTTTTTTAAAAAATCCTGAGGATATATGGCGTATACCCTCCAATATTTCGTGTTTTACTAAAGCAGCTTAACCCTTTAGTGCGCAGCTTTGCATGTATGCAAACAGTAGTGTTTTGAATTTAATAGATCTTTTTTATTCACATATACCTAATTCACACCAGAAAATTAAAATAGTAATATTTGCTTTAATTAATAACAGACATTCCGTATTTAAATAAAGCGAAATTAACTATTGAAACTTTCTGGTGTTCAATTAGATTCTCTGAACTACGTAATTTCTAGAACGTATTCTATCATGGGAATTAAAGGGTTAAAGGTTAAGTTTTATAAAATAAATAATTATATAAAATAAGGTATTTGGAGACATACTTATTAAAATATTTACTAATTTGCAACATTTTAGCTCAAAACAGCCACACGACAGCAGTTTTTACTTGTATTGCAAATGTGCAACAGAAGAAAAGATTGCCGTATTGTATCAAAAATGTATCTCTTATTTTTTTTTTCATAATTTTTCCTGTGTAATAAACCTTTGAGATAATCATATATAATTTTTTTCGAAACAAAATAAAAAATCGCGCATTTAAGGGTTAAACGCTTTCTGGTACATTTGAAACTTAGAGAGAGGCTTCTCTCTCTTTCACATACATACATAAAGAAATAAATGGATAAAAAAGAAACCTTTACTGTCAAAAATAAAGAATTTAATATACATGCAAATCAATCTTTATAACTGAAATTCATTAGGTGGAGCTAAAATTTACATATATGAATACATATTTCCAAATAACTCGTAAGTATCTCGGCATGAAATCGAACCTGGGACTGAGCTACCCAGGCGATATCCGGCACAATTCATGCACTTGTTGGTTGGCACAAGTTCGTAGATCTGGTGAAACGAACAAATGAGTGTAATGAATCATTTATAGTACAGAACAATAATCGAAAGAAAACGTTGTTGTACCATTGTTATATTGTGGAGGAAAATATATTATAGATTCATTTGCATTTGTGTTATTCATCACTTAAAAATTAAATCTATTAAGATGAAGAAAAGTGGGTAGCATTTAAGTGTTCTTTGAATAAGAATTACAGAAGATTCGTCATTAATCACTATTACTTTATTTGTAGGAAAAGTGGTATTATTAGAAGTCTGCATAGGCCGGAATTTCCAGGGTTAGGCTGTACAAAAATTCCGTTTGTCCGCCAAGGAGAGTACAAAAACTTTATTTACCTGGTACAGCTACAGCCCAGTATAACAGCTAAAAGTTTTGCCCGAGCCCGGCCCGGTCCGTTATGGAATCTAAAAACTTGTCTGATTTCCGGTCCGGTCTCAGTGTTGAATTCAGAGGGTGGCCGAGGGAGACATGCCCGCCCGGAACATTGGAATGCTCCCCTCCTCCCGACCCCCCCCCCCTCCCCCGAATCCCTAAATATCCCTCCTCGAAGCCACAGAAATCCCTCCCGGAGAAAAACGTCTGTATTCAACACCGAGGCCGACTCAATTTCTACAACACATGCGACTATTTCTAAAATATATAAAAATTCTACAGTTAAATTCAAATAAAGATTCAGTAAGAAAAAGCAATGTAGTTTAGAATGAAAAAAAAAAAAAGTAGGTTTAAAAAAATATTTCTCTGTAATTTATTAAACCAAGTTAAATTTCTTAATACTTTGTTAACAAATGTACAATTGACCAAAAGAAAAAGAAAAAAAAGAGAAAGAGAGAGAGAGAACAAACCCAAACAATTTAATCACCAAATTGTACAGCCGTGGAAAAAAAAGTAAACACCCCTACTAGCTCTGCAACTAATTATTGTAGAAAAAAGTTACTGGAACCAAACGATTCTAAATAAAGTCTACTTTTAAACGATGTATATAACATTTGCTTAGGGGGCATCTACATTTCAAAATGAATCCAATCTTATATATATAGCAATACCCAAGTTTAACACCTTAAATAAATTCTACACCTTTCAATTAGCATAAATCCAAATTTTAATGAAATTTGTACGATTAGTTTCCGAGAAATTAACTATTTTAAAATTAGCTTATTTTAGGTGCTGTATCCAAATTGAAGTTTCGTATTCGATTGTTGAAATGCTACAGAAAAACTATGTTACTTCTTTTAATGTATTATTTCTTGCCAATAGTACCATTTCACTGGCTTAATATGTTTCGACTAATGTCAAACCAAATGTTTCAAAAAAATGGGTAAAATATATGTATTTTTTTTTTTTTTTTCAAATTATGCTTTTCGGCTCATCATAGACGGTCCCTTAAACCATCATTTTGACGTTTTTTTAATCATAATTCGATAACTACTTGGAATAAAAATTTTAATTTGAAAATTTGTATAAAGCAGAACATAATAAATATAAATCTATCAAAAAAATTGTAGGTTGCAATTCATATTTTTTTTCGAATATTAATTTCATAATTCATATTCTAAAATTTTTAAAATTACAAATTCAATATATTTATGTTTGCGTTTTTCAGTATAATAAGACCACAAAAAATGATCACATTAGAATTATAATTTCAGGAAATATTAATAAAAATATGAAAATCTAATTTAACATTAGAAGCTCTCAATTTTGAATATTTATAATTAAAAAACTCAACATCCAAATGACTTGAAATTTCATCTCTAGGCATAGTTTGAACCGAAGATTTAAAATATAGTGTCAAAATTGGGTGTTGCCTCTGGAAAAAAACAAAGTTTGGTCTGGTTTTGATTTGTAGATGGCCCCCTAAGAAAAATTTTTATATACATCATTTTAAAGTAGACTTTATTTCCAATCGTTTGGTTCCAGTAACTTTCTTCTATTGTAATTAGTTGTAGAGTTATAGAGGGTGTTTACCTTCTTTTTTTTTTTTTTCCACGACTGTACACTGGGTAGTTGTTTGTTGGTCTATTGCAGTTTTCCCCATTAAATATTTGATTCGATTAGTGCGATTTTATTTAGTGAAGTAATATCCAGGGAGACCTGCACTTTAAATATTTTTAGTCTTTTCTCTAATTAAGAAATTTACCTTAAATACCAAGAAAAAGGAAACAAAGGCGTTCAAAACCAATTTCATTTTTATTGTCGGAATTCGTAACAAAATATATTCTTATAAAACATAAAGCATATAAAGCATTCTTATAAAACAATTTAAGCTATGTACTATATGGAAATAAAGTCTATCAGGTACATCAATCCGCAATGAAATTTTATTCATCTTCCTCTTTGGCTCTGAAGTATCTCTGAACTAAATTAGCCATAAGAGTCTACAAATAAAAAAATTGCATGTATAAAACTATACATTCATAAATAAATAAAACATTAATATGACAGGAGTATCAAAAAGGTATACACACTTGAATAGATAATAGGTTGTATACTATCGTGAGTATTGCAACAATCTAAAGAGGGTATTCAACCTTTTGACACCTCTAATTTTTAAATTAATCTGTATAAAATATTTAGTCTATTTTATAAACATGTCATTTATTTTAACATCATATTTATTACAGATAATGAATTACCGCATTTTAAAGTTTGGGAGGTTTTTATTTTCTTGGAATTCCCTGTATATTGCAAGAAGGATGGACATAATGTGAATGTATGTAAGTAAGGAAGCGTATACGTAATATAGGCAGATAAAACAACGTCTCAAGCACCAAAAATCATTTAACTTATCTTAAACGATTTTTTATAGCATTCAGCGTACCGTCATCAGTGCCTGATCGTCAATGTACAGTAATGACGGTAAGCTGGATGCTACCGAAACTAGTCTGCGATTAAAGATCCGATGCTTAAAACGTTGTTTTTTCTCTCCCTCTATTGTACTGTGCCAAGTATCATCTATATATAATGTTACTAGCAAACCCCGCGGCTTTGCTCGCGTAATATTTGAAATATGCCAAGTGTCATATTATATATCTAATTTTTATTAAAAGGTACTAACTAAATTTTTATTTTAATAAAAGGTAATATTTTATTTTATTAAAAGGTTTTTTTTTTTATTATTAAAAGGTACTTATTCCTTTTAGGAATAATTCAAAAATTACTATTTAAAACACAGTTTGATTAAACATCATTATTACACTGCATTAGACAGAAATGAGACTTAAATTAATAAAATGAAATAAAACTAAATAAATGATAATTTAGAAAATATTTTGAAACTTTTATGCTCAATTAATACGCTCATTTCAGTATTCATTTGAAGTTTTGAATTTTTTAGAAACCATCTTCTTACATCTTAAAATTAACCATCATGTCAAATTCTAAGTCCTACCACCTCTCTCAACATAAAGGGCTATGTTGAAACAGGAACTGTCACCATTAATTTGCCAACATTAATTTTGAAATCGGTTTGTTATTTCCTAATATTCCACAGAAACGTAATTTAGAAAGCTTTTAAAGGCCTTTTATAGAACGTTTGTTGTTTCTGTAAACCCCAGGTGGTAGAATCATCGGCCTGTGTAGGATCAGAGACTGTTACCATTGATTCGCAACTATTACTTTTATAATCTGTTTATATTCCCTGAAATTGCATAGATATCGTAATTTAGGACAATTTTAGAATGCTTTTCACACCTCCCCTTCGCTTCACCCCTTTTTAATTCGAATTTATTTTCGACAGTCCTTCGAGGGCATTTATAATTTATAAGTAACTACCATGCCATATTTAAAGTTTCTAGCCTTTTCAGTATCACAGAAATCGCAGTTTAGAAAGTTTTTAGCTCCTGCAACCCTCTGGTGGTAATGGCACAGATATAAAATATAGCTTATGTTTGAGCAGGTTCTAACACCAACAATTTGTCTTCATTATTTTTTTAATCGGTTTAGTATTTGATAAGATTGTATAAAAATTGTAATTTATAACGCTTTTCGCTTACTTCATTTTTTAAATTTGGAATTTTCTTTCGACTGTTCTTAGAAATCAGTTACATCTTGTAAGTAAATACCATGCCATATTTCAAAGTGTTAGACCCTCAGTTGTGCAAAAAACGCAAATTAGAACATGTTTTGCTTTTGCAACCCTCAGATGGTAGTGACAGCAACATAAAATATAACCTATGTTATAGCAGGGACTGTCACCATTGATTTGCAACCATTACTTTTGAAATAGCTTTGGTATTTCCTTAGATTGAGTAGAAATCGCAATGTAGAACGTTTTTAGGACGCTTTTCGCGCATTTTCACCCCTTTTTAAATTTCCAATTTTTTCGAAACTGTTCTTAAAGATCATTTATATCTAATAAATATGCACCTTGCCTAATTTTAAGTTGCTAGCGCCTACCGATCACAAAAATTGAAATTTAGAACGCTTTTTTGCTCCTGCAACGTCTTGGTGATAGTGATACCGACATAAAATAGCATCTATGTTAGAGCAGGGGCTGTCAGCATGAATTTCCTACCATTACGTTTGAAATCAGATTCATTCTTCTTGAGATATTGCCGACAAATCGGCATTTAGAACGTTTTTAGAACGCTTTTCGCGTATTTTGCTCCTGCCTCTCCTCTGGGGTAGTGGAAACAGATATAAAATATAGCCTATCTTGGAACAAGATCTGTCACCATCATTTTTACACCATTATATTTGAAATCGGTTCAGTACTACCTGAAATTGCACAAAAATCGCAATTTAGAAAGTTTTTTACAATGCTTTTTGCGCATTTTGACCCCCTTTTAAATTTCGATTTTTTTATTAAATGTCCTTAGAGATCATTGATATCTTATAACTAATTACTATTCCAAATTTCACGATTCTAGGCCCTTCCGTAACGCAAAAGCCGCAATTTAGAACGTTTTTCTCCTGCACCCCCTTTGGGGTAGTAGCACCGACATAAAGCATGGCCTATGTAGGAGCAAGGGTTGTCACCATCATTTTGACGCCATTATTTTTTAGATCCGTTTGGTATATTCTGAGATTTTGTAGAAACCACCATTAGAACGTTCTTTAGAACGCTTTTCGCGCATTTTCACCCATTTTAAATTTCGAATTGTTTAAGAACTGTTCTTAGAAATCCTTTATATCTAATAAGTAGCTAATATTTCAAATTTCATATTTCTAGGCCCTTCGGTAACGCAAAAATCGCATTTTTAGAACGTTTTATGCTCCTGCACCCCCCTTTCGGTTAGTGGCACCGACATAAAACATAACCTATGTTGGAGCAAGGGTTGTCACCGTCATTTTGACACCCTTATTTTGACACCGTTATTTTTTAAATCGGTTTGGTATTTCCTGAGATTGTGTAGAAACCACCATTTAGAACGTTTTTTTAGAACGATTTTCGCGCCTTTTCACCCCTTTCAAATTTCGAATTGTTTAAGAACTGTTCTTAGACATCATTTATATCTTAGAAGTAACTAATATTCAAAATTTCATATTTTTAGGTCCTTCAGTAACGAAAATCGCATTTTTAGAACGTTTTTTGTTCCTACACCCCTTTTGGGGTAGTGGCACCGACATAAAACATACCCTAACTTGGAGCAAGCGTTGTCACCATCATTTTAACACCAATATTTTTTAAATCGGTTTGGTATTTCCTGAGATTGTGTAGAAACTACCATTTAGAACGTTTTTTAGAACGCTTTTTGTGCATTTTCACCCTTTTTAAATTTCGAATTGTTTAAGAACTGTTCTTAGACATCATTTATATCTTATAAGTAACTAATATTCAAAATTTCATATTTCTAGGCCCTTCAGTAACGCTAAAATCGCATTTTTAGAACGTTTTTTGCTCCTACACCCCCTTTGGGGTAGTGGCACCGATACAAGATATAGCCTATGTTCTAAGTTGGACTAACACCATCATTTTGATACCATTACTTTTGGAATCGGTTCGGTAGTTCCAGAGCTTACCTCCGACAAATAAACAATTTTTTCCTCTTTATAATAGGAGTATAGATATATGATATATATGAGAATGGGGGTAATGTATTAAGTATCGAGATAAAAAAAAAATTAAACTATAAAGGTAAATTTAAAAATAAGAAGTGTTTATTAATCACTTTGACGCACAAGTAAATTCTTCTAATAAGGCAGATGTTTGAAGGATTTTTTTTTTTTTTTAGGAATTTATTTTATCAAATACTCAAATGTTTATATTTTAGTACAAAGATCAAATTTTGCGTTACCGACATTGTATAAATAAAAAACAAAATCTATGAAATTGATAAATCATAATTATATGCTTAAATAAATTAGAGATAGGTCAATTCATAATAATTAAATTGTATTACACTAATAAAATGTATTACAATAATAAATAGCATTTTCTTTTAGTCCAACTAAATTGGCATTGTTCTTAATTATATGAAAGAAGACATGTAATCAGATACACTAATCACGTGTCTAGTACTCACAGATATTGAGGGATCCCGAAGAAATTCGACAATTTAAAACTAAAAACTTACGTTTTTTATGAATACACAAGGCATGAAAACTAAAAATGTTTATCTAATATGAAACGAAAATGGGAATTTCTTTCCGGCTGCTTATAAGCTGAGTTCTGCTGAATGGATTTTAATGTGACTTGCATTGTTAATTAGATAATTTGCCAGGAAAAGTTTTAGCATGTAAAATATCGTTCTACGTTGCTTAATGTAGAAACTTACTGATTTGTGTAAATTGCGATTCAGTTTTAAAACAAATGGCTTTTGAAAGTTTTTTTGAAGTGAAAACTACTTTAGGCGCGTTGAGCTTTTTTTGAGATGGAGAAAAACCACTGATTTGGAGGCACTGTTACGTAACCGACATGCTAGCATTTTGGCACATAGACACTAGCGCGCCAAGCGGTGAATGACAGGAACTTTTCCCTCTTCAGCTCAATCCGCAAAAGAAGAACGAAGCTAAAACTCACTTTTTCTCCCGGCGTTCACACAGGAACACACACACACGCATTATCAGTTTTCGAAAACTTCTTTAGGCGCGTTGAGCTTTTTTTGAGATGGAGAAAAACCACTGATTTGGAGACACTGTTACGTAACCGACATGCTAGCCTTTTGGCACATAGACACTAGCGCACCAAGCGTAACATAATTGTGGTATTGTATTCATTAATAAAAATACTTTTGGATAGTATTGAATTGGAGTATGGATTTCAATATTTGGATAGTATTGAATTGTAATGGTTGCCGTTTATATTTCACCGGATAAATCTTTAAATGCAATACGAGAATTTTTGTACGAAAATTTGTTTATTTATATGTACATGTATAATTTAATAATATAATTTAATATAATAATCTATATTACAAATTATTAATGTATATTTATATGTAATTTATAGTTAAATTATATCACTATGAAAATTGTAATATAATTTTGGTAGTCATAGTTTATAATAATGAATAAAAAAAACACTACATTTAAAAGTATTTTCTGCACAATAAAACATTTCCTGACGATTAAAAAAACAAACACGTAATTGTTGAAGTTTTCACTTCTATTGGCACTCCCGGAGTGCCACTGTTTTCTTCCTTATACAGCGGAGAATAACTTGAAAATGTGCGGAGTTTAGAAGTTTAAAAAATTGCAGTACATTCAAAATCTAAATTTAATCGTCAGGTGATACCAACCTCAAAATGATGTCCCGTCATATACAAACACATTTGTCCTTTACAACATAAATTAAAAACACGTAAATCAAAATGATGCAAAGTTAGTGGCAATTTATCACGTGCACCCTGTAAATAGCGTATAGATTGACTAATGAAAGAAATTACTCATTTTAATAAATAATGAATATGATTATTTATGAAATAAATTAGGCTTTTCTGTTATAAACACATTTTGTTAAAGCGTTAATTATGTCACGATAATATAATAAGCAATCGTCTAACATTTAATAATTCCATTTAGTCGTTGGTTTTGCGTCGACTTCATCCCTAAGTGTTGCACTTTAATATAAAAATTATTTTAAAAATCCTTTACCTCGTAAGTAGTCATATCAACTTCCGGTTCTTTTTCATACTTTATGTAACAGCATCTCTAAAATGAAACAAAAACAATGAGATAAAGCTTCAAATGCTATTGCTGAGTAGGTACAGAAAAACGTAACTTATATAATAAATAGTAAAATATAATCTGTTTCCGTAATCGGGTCCAAAGCCAATTGGCACATGCAATATTATTATAAGTCTTACACAGTTAAAACAATGCTAATGTTAGTATCTATTTGCTTTGACACCAACCTTTCCTGTAGATCCGATTACGCTATAGTATTAGCTATTTTCTCTAAGCTGGTTTAACATAAGAAATTGTTTCATTTCGCATACTGTTTGCAATATTTTCATATTTTATTTAAATTTTTGGCAGTTCTTGTGTGCATTTTATGCATTCTGTAATCACTCCCACCTGTACGAAGAGCGGATATTGCATGAAAATAATTGTTTCCGCAGAGGACTATGCTGAGAGATTCATTTCTAGATCGAAAAAAAATATTTAATCCGCACTTTTCATTGAAATGGTTATAACAATAATAAGGTTCAGAGCGAATTGTCAGAGGCTTTGCTAAATGTTGTAAAAAAAGGTTTTCATTTTGTAATCATTGCTGTAACTCACATACAGATAAATTGTATACTGTGTATACTGTTGACTTGTTGATATCAACCCGATTACAGAAAAGTAGCCGTTTTATCCATGCAAAGATTGGGTACAGCATAAAGAATTGCTTCATTTCGGTTATCACACACTATTTGCAATTTTTTTTTCAATTTTTGGCAATTCTTGTACACTTTTTATGCTCAATTCAAATGTTTTCTACTAGTGGGAAGAGCGGGCATTATATGAAAAGGATTTCTACCGGTCAATGATACCTGACAGATAGATTTCTAGACCCCAAAAAACCCTAATCCGTCGTTTTCATTAAAATCGTTAGAGCTGTTTGCGAGAATTCCAAACAATACAAATAAATAAATAAATAAATAAATAAATAAGAATTACTCATCTAATAATATAAGATAAATTATCATTTAAAAAAAAATGTATGGAAGGCCTTTATGAAACATACAAAGTTATACAAAAAATGTTTAGGACTTTACTGAATTATTACGATTCGAATATCTAAATACAAATCTATTCTAAATACAAATATTTCTTCTATAATTAATTTTATATAATTAAATATAATTAATTGTAAGCAATTTGAATTTGAGCAAGCATAACAATTTTTCACTTTTTGTAATGTGTGAAATAGTTTCTATTTTAATGTAACCAAATCTATTGAACAGGCTGACTATAAGTAATGTAATGTGACTTCAACTTAAACTAAAGTTCTTACATAACACTAGAAGTCAACATAGACTGGACAAGATTGAACTGCGAATTTGCTATCGCTTTTAATTTCATCTATAGCGCTTAATTTCCCGTAAAATAATTATTCATTAACCATTAATCTTACATTACCATTTACTTATTATTAGATTACTTTTACCATTTATATAGAAAATGATATAACGCAACTGATTTACAGAGATTTTGTTCCACAAGTGAAAAAGGAAAAATATATTTCAGCAATTTTTCATAGATCATTACGGTAATTTTATCTCTGTCCTGGCCAACAGGAACACTTCATATTTTCAAGTAATCGTTATCACGGTTAAATGACTTGACAGTTTACTGCAATGATAAATTGTAAAATGGTCGGGGTGGGGGGGTCTGTGAATTTGTTTTTGCTTTGTTTTCTTTTTAAGCAGTATAGTTTTCAGGGCCGGATTTTCGGACGGCAACAAGAGTTGAAATTCTGCGGCTTCTACGAAATTTCATTTTTTTTTTTACAATTTGCCCATTAAGTAAAAAATAAAACAAAACAAAATCTTGCATAACAGAATAACAGAAAGCTTTATAAGTTTGGCATGGAAATCACTGTGTTTTAAATTAAAAAAAAAATATTCCGACCTTGCTCACATTTAACGCAAATCTCGCAAATGCAATTTCTTCATCTTTTAAACATACAAATTCTGTGTCGCATAATTCATAGGTACGAGTAAAATTTTAGTTAACCCTTTATGCCGCGATGTACTTTAACATACCATTAAAATAACTTGTTGTAAAATTAATTTAATACATCGATTAGTTGCAATACACTTTCAAATGAGTTATAGATACTTTACCTTATCTTGTTCTAAAAGCACCATGGTAGGTTTGTAGGCTATTTTCCATGATTATATTAAAATACGAATTAATTCTCTTTCACTTCGAGTTCGAGTTGAAGTAAATAAAGTTAGGGTTGGATTTCCGGTTGTCGGGTTTGGGGCGGGTTTCAGGTTTATTTAGATATTTCGGATGCAGAATTCGAATTGGAATAACGCAATCGAAAAATACGATATTTTTAGATACAAATCAAATGACTAATTCTAAATCAATTTATTATTCTTATTAACGCATTTTTCTCAAAATTTCTGTCTTCACTAATAGTTCCCTATCTTGACAAAACTTAAGGACTGCTATAATTTTCAACGATTACAGTTAGCAATAGGTCCGCAACACCGTGTGTAAATTTACATGATTGCGGGGTATGCGAATTTTGTATTTCCGCATTTCTGACAGCAGAGATAAGAGCAGTCGGGGATGTGAGTTGCCGTAGATGTAAAAATCGAAGGAGAAGGAGTGAAGTTAGAACAATGAAATTTTGAACACGTTTTCCAGACATTATTTAGATGATTTTAATCTTGGAAGAATAATTGGAAAGCTGGAAGAAAGGCGCCAAAAGAGAGATGAATGTCCATGAATTTAACATCGCTCACGGTATCGTTTCAAGCCTATGGACAGCATTTCAAGCGAGTCGAATGTGCACCAAGTGCACAGGAGGGGGTCGTTTTAGCACTACGGTGGCGTCTCATGAAAATCGGTACATTGTTATTTCGGCGATAGGGAACCGATGCAGTACAGCTGGTCAATTGGCAAATCAACTTTGTGCTGCCACAGTAAATCATATATCCTGAATCTGTTTCAATTCGTTTGAAAAGGGTGAAATATACGCCCGAAGATCTGTTGTGTGTGTCCCACTCAAAGAAAGTAAAGCCTGAAGAAGGGAAACTTTCATAGACGCAATGTAAATCCCCAACCCTTAGTGAAACAGTGCAAACAGCTAAGCGGTAGAAGCCGCATAAAGGGGCGAAAGATAACATGGGGTTTACTTGGCGCGCTTTTTCGTGATCGCCAGTAGCGATAATTATCAAAATATGGAGTAACACTGTGCTCAGCGCTGTCCCCTGTCCGCGCGAAAGCAGTGCGCTCACCTCCCCCCTCTTTTCGTGGATGGAGCTTCTCTCCGAGAAAGAAACCCCTTGAAGGTCAAAGATCGTAGAATACGTTAGATGAATCTGATGGTTGTTACGTTAGATTTCGAGTGAATATGGAGCTTTCGATACGTAAAATTTATTATTTTACAGAGTGTTGTATCCCTGAAGATTTTTCCATTGTACGTATTCATCGGCTATCTATTAGCAATATAGAAAATATATCATAACAACAGAACATGAACAGATCATATTAAAAAAATCTGTCCCAATCGCTGTTAAGTCAGAAGTCAAACTGACCAAGAAATGTCGTTTTGAATTCTCGCGGGGCGTTGGCGCGAAGGTGTTATCTTAGGTTTACTACAAGAAAGTTTGGCGAATTGGTAGATGCAATGAAGAATGCCTATGATTGGATCTCCCCTTTGAGTGTGTTTCCTAGCAGAGCTGTTTGCACTGCTTCGGTTAGTTACGGTTTCCAAAGCCTTCCCTTCTTTTCCTCTACGTTCTTTGTCCCACTCTCGAGACGTCACTGTAGCGCTAATTTACAGTGCATCGCAATTGGACTGATGACAACTAGTCTATTATGCTGTTTTCAGATGAGAACAGATTCAGGCTATCGTCTTATTGTAGACGTAAATTGATATGGCACGATGTTGGAAGTGCTTACGAAAATATTCTGGAAAGAGACCGATATGCGACTTCCAGTATCATGGTGTGGGCAGGTATCATGTCGCGCGCATCTCTATGTGCTTGAAAAAGGGTCCATAACCGGCCGACGTTACATTGAAGATGTTTTGATCCCACATGTTCGACTTCTTCGAGGTGCTGACGATGAAAAGTTTCGTTTTATAGATGATAACGCAACTGGTCATCGCACACCTGCTGTACAAGATTCCATCGCAGAGCCAGTCCACGACTTTGCCCTGACTGAATCCCACTGAAAATGTATGGGATGCCTTTGGGATACGTATTGCTGCTCGAAAATTTCCTCCCACAAACAAGGAAACTCATTTGTGCAGTGAAATAGGAATTGTCTCAAAAGCTGCTGGATCATGTTGTTCTGAGTATGCAACGCTGTGGTGAAAGTTGCCTCGCATTACACGTTGACCACATCCCTTACTGAAATGGCACTGATGATTGTTTATTGTAAGTATTTTCCTTTATTCGTACAGTCATGTATTTGGACAATATGCACGTGTCAGAAAAACAACCTCTTATAACACCCTGTATACATCCTTTCAACAAAATTTTTATATTAAATCCCGATGAATATACTGGAAATACTGTTATTTGCGTCTTGATCCACAACCACACGTAGATTTAGTAGTAGGTCCTTAAGTTTTGTTCACCAGCGTATATATATATATATATAGTAAGACATATTATTTTTAAGTTTTGGAGAAGTAATATGTATGTAATTTTTACAAGTCTCAACTGTTAACAAAAATATAGTGAATAAATAGAGACAAACATCAATACAATTATTCTGTTTTTATAACTTTTAGTCAATAATTCGAACACTGTTAAACTTTTTTATTTTCACAGTTATCGGGTAGATTATTAAGGGGAAGTTAAATACATCAGTAGACAATAGAGTCCTTTACGGGCCAGGTTATACTGATCAAAATGGGGAAACGAACCCTATAATTTTAGTTTCAGTCAACCCGAAACTCGATGTGAACCCGACAACAAATTTTACGCAGACACAAAACCTGACACACTTCAATATGAAACCAATCTGAAATCCAAAAGGAAAGAAAGTGAATACATATTTTAAAACAATTGTGGAAAATTGGTCAAAATATTATATTTCTAATACCAATTTTATCATTTATGTTGGAAAATTATTTATGTACTCATTCATATTAAAATATATGTTTTTTCACCTAATACAATATTCTGGGCATTACTTTTGAAAAATCTAGTTAACCCAAATTCGACACGCAAAAATAAAAAAAAATTCGAAACGGACCCGAAACAGTTAGACGCAACTATAGATATGAAACCGACCCGATACAGAAATCTAATGGGTAATCAAGTAAGGTAATACATTAACAGCTGATACAAAGTGCTGAAAAATTTACCGTAAAAGAGAATGCTATTTTGGCACCTGGAACTTGGCCTGCCATCACCTTGCAACAGTTAAAGACCTTTTTAAATGTAGCACAAGTTATAACCAAGTTGAACGGACTTGGAACTATTGTTGACTCATCAAAGAAATGGGTCCAAAGTTTCGTACGGTGGAACTTGAATTCAACATCAGAATTGTCCTAGAAATAATATAATGTTATTAGTAATACATCTGTGCTTGTCGACATACACCGGTGATGGTCCGAATATACAAGAATGTAATCAAGTATTCGGTCTTTCACGCACGTATTTGGTATGTGTTGACATCCACCGGTGAAAGTCGACATTCTCCAATTTCGGTCCTTTACGGTAACATATACAATACACTAATACCATATGTCAGTGTTTATCAACCTAGGCTACGCGTACCCCTTTGGGTAAATGAATATTTAGGAGGGGCCCCTAAAGGACTGTGAAATGAATACTCTAATTCCAATATTTATTTTTTTACTTTGCATTTTTAATTTCTTTGGAAAATAAAGTTTGCCTGAAACAAGAGAATATCCATACACTACTTCAGGAAACTTATCCAACCGGAAAGTAAATGTGTTGAATAGGCTATTAACCAATCATACGACATCCTGATGTGCTGCTTAGAAATCAGTATGTGTAGTTGATCGTAGTACAATTATGTGTTTTAAATATGTCTAAAATATATACAGGGAGTATACGAAAGCTGTTTATTGATATATGTGTGAACTCGGCTAAACTACTCTCGGAAATAATATTAGTAATGTAGAATTAAGGAAACTTTTCCCTAATGAAGAGGCTCCCAAAATGACGTTTAAAGATGGCGAAATAAACTGTAAGAAATGAGTGGTATCCAGAGCATTTGGAGCTCTGATACGCGGAACACCAGACAACACGAGTGGTGAGCGAGAGTCACTTTTCGAGTGCAAAGGGTTAAAAGTTGGGCTTGTCCATTTTGGGAGAAAACAAATTAGCTAAAGCTAAATCTTAAATACTCGCATTTCTTACATTTGTGCCTTTAATCTATTCACAATAAATCTATTTTAATGTCAATATAAATTTGTTACTAGTAATATATTGGGTCAACGACATTTCAAATGCGTTTATTTTTAAAGTGAGGAAAGTCCACTTTGAAGAGAATTATTATTTATCTTGCATACTGTAACAAGCCAAGCACAATCGGAATTTCATCATGAATACTTTAATAATCATAACTATTTAAATTAGTAACTATAATTATATGAATACAACTTATTAATGAATATTTTTTCTTATTTTTACCACTTTTTCCTGTAAAATTTAAAATTCAAGTAAGATATTTCAAATGCGTTTCAAAGACATTTCAAATGCGTTTCAAAACATTTCAAATGCGTGAATTCAAAGACATTCCAAAGACATTTCAAAGCGTTTCATGTTCAACAACATATTAAGCATGTTAAACATTGAAAACTATTCAAGAGTTTCAAAGACATTTCAAATGTGTGTATTTTGAAAGTGAGGCAAGTCCACTTTGAATAGAATTATTATTTATGTTGCATACTGTAACAAACACAATCGGAATTTCATCATGAATACATTAAAAATCATAACTATCTAAATTAGGAAACATAATTATATGAATACAATTTATTAATGAATATTTTTTCTTATTTTTACCCCTTTTTCCTGTAAAATTAAATTTATTTTTGTTTTACAGTAACTTTCTTACAGAAGAATGAAATATTGAAATAAGTTAGTGACTGAAATAAAACATTATTTTTTTTTCTGTTGTTGTTGTTATTATAAGATGTACCAAATGGATGTGAAATTGCTACCATAAATTATTTTAAACACTAAAAGGTAGATATACGAGGGTAGGCTGAAAAGAAATGCACACATGCTTGTGGAACAAGAAGAAAAACAAACAGCAATATCGGACAAAAAGTACACTAAAATGCTATTCCTAAGCTTCAAAATCATATATTTATTTTTCAACATAGTCACCGTTAAGGCTAACAAATTTCTCCCAACGTGTAACAAGGTTTTTTATTCCGTCACTGAAAATTTCTTCCGACTTTTCTCGAATCCAGGACTTCACAGCTGGCTTCACCTCATCGTTCGAGGTGTAATGATTACCCTTGTGAGGTCTCCCTTGAGTAGAGGAAAAAATAAAAATCGCAAGGCGCAAGATCGGGGAAGTAAGGAGGTGTGGAATCGGTTCAAACTTCATTTCGCAGAGCCTCTGCAGTTGCGGACTTCACGATATCCCAATTGTTCAATAATGAAGACCTTGGATATTCCAATAGGGTTTGCGATACACTTTTAAGTGATTTGTCGGTCATTTTGAATCAAATCGTCGACGAGTTTGCGATGTTTATCGTTTGGGCAGTGATCGGTCGTCCGTTACGTTTTTCATCAACAATTATGGCTTCTCTATGCTCGCAATCACAAACTTTGACTGCCAATCGATTTGCAGAAGACTTATCAACAGCATCGTGATATTTAACCCTTTATGTACTGAATTATGAATTCATGAACATTTTATCTTCAAAAGCATTTTTCGTGAAATGTTTAAACTACATAATCATTTAACAAATTTTAGAAGGATTTTAGAAGGATTGAAGGATTTAGAAGGATCCATTAAATTTGAATTGATAGGGATTTTGTACAATATTTATAACCACACTCAAAATTTTTATTTTAAATATTTTTCTTAGTATTTTGTAGAATTAGGAAATATACAAATATAATGTTCTTACAATAGAAATATAGAAATATTTTCGAATTGAAGAATTCATCCCCTCCCTTCCTCTAAACGCCAAGAAAGCTGAAAAGATGCAAAGGCAAAAGAAATCATCCTTTAAAAAATATTTTTGTTTTGTGTAACCCATAATGCTTTTGGAACAAGATAAAGTAATATATCTATAACTCATTCTAAACTGTACTACAACTAATCGATGTATTAAATGAATTTTATAACAAGTTATTTTAATGGTACTTATGAGTGCCGTCAGTAGATAAGGGGTTAGACGACGATGAATCTCAGCATGAGTTACTTTTTCAGCAGTTAAAAATTCGATAACAGCACGCTGTTTAACTCACGTTGACATAGCACTAGAACACGTCTCCATACTTCTGCTTCTCAAAATACACTGGATGAATTCAGCGACTTCAAATCTGCGCATGCGTAAAGAGGGGTTAATGTTACTTCCACATGCGGCCGGCGAGATTCTAAAAGATAGTCACGTTTTAGCATTATTGGCTTTTACTGCGTTCTCATTCGCTGTTCTCAGTCACGTGTCATAGACGCAGTTGTCGTTTGGCGATTTTAGCTTTTTCGCTCTCCTGTATGTCTTGGAAAGGAAATACATACATGAAAAGCGCCAGGCGCCAACAACATACATGACACGTGACTGAGAACAGCGAATGAGAACGCAGTAAAAGCCAATAATGCTAAAACGTGACTATCTTTTAGAATCTCGCGGCCGGGATCGGGCCGATTTTCATTCACGGCACTCGGGCCGGGCCGGGCACGGGCCATACTTTTTCTGAAGGCTCGGGCCGGGCCTAACTTAATTTTTCTGTACAGATCCGGGCCTGGTTTCATTCCTAGTCTTCACGGCCCAAAATTTTCAGTCCTAGTTTTGAGCCAGCCCGTATGAAAATCATTATCTGTGCCTGGTCCATTTAAAGGTCAGTTAAATTAAGCCTTGCCCAAAAGTTTTTGCAAAAAAATGCATACATTTTTGAATCGCCATTATTCTACACTTAAAAATTAAAATTTATTATTTTTAAAGAATAGTAGATTTCTATGCATATTAAAATATAACTAAATTAAAATACAGTAAAATGTGTTAAAAGGAACCTGCCTATGACGGAACCCTGTTTTAAACTGAAAAACGTGTTGATCCATGCAAAATAAATATACTAATAAGTATGAAAAGAATATATAATACATTTACATAGGGAACTTGTCTATAACGCATTTTTTTTTTTTTTTTTTTTTTTTTTTTTTTTTAATGCAATTCCATCTTAGAAGATTTTACTGTATAGCATTTTTCCGATTTTTAACACTTATATACATGGAATATGGATTAACAATATTAATGATAACTGAAACATTTACACACAAGAAATAGAGATTCATTAAAAAAGTAAATATCGCAGCCTGCTGCACTTCTATAAAAATAAAGATTATAAACATGAAAAAAAAGTTAAGATAAATATTTTTGGTCAGAACTTTTCGTACAAGACAAATTTTTAACCAATTCGACGTAAAAATTAATGTTTTGTAGAAGTTCACTCGGGCCGGGCCGAGATTTTAACTTTTTTCCGGGCCGGGCCGGGCCGGGCTTGGGCTGAACTTTTAATTTTTGTATCGGGCCGGGCCGATTTTTTTTCTCTATGAGTCGGGCCGAGCCCGGGCCTGGAAATATCGGCCCGTGCAGACCTCTAGTGTGCATTACTTATCAGCCTACTTTCGTATCTAAAACACTAAAAACTAAAAATAATAAAATATTTCTCTATTCTAAAAAAGAAGTGTTAATATTACTGCCACCTCTGCCGTTATTGAATATATCGTATCATTTTCACTTTGTCCGTTTCTCCTGAAAAAACTATTGCATATAAAAGTTTTAAAATTGATAGTTTTCAAGAGAAATGTCTGCTAAAATAGGCAGTTTTTAAATTATATTAATTATTTCAATAATTCAAATAATTATTTTAAGCACTATGTAATGTTGAAATCAGTCAAGATAGCAAAATGACATAAGTTTTATTCGATCCAAAACCTGCATAGCAATTTAACCATCTTTTTTTAGCACATAATTGACTAGATTGTGATGTAGAGTGTCCAACCAATTTTTAAATTTGATTATTTTTTCGAATTTTTCTTCATCGATTTTTCCAAAATTTCTAATTTGGAGTTGACCCCTATTATTAAAAAATATAAAAAAGTATCTTATAAATCTAGAACTTTCTCACCTGAGTCGTGAATTCTACGCCTTTATTGTGGCTGATCTCGTTAAGGTATTTACTTCGAAGAATATAAACACTGCTGTACGAAACAAAACATTTAATAGACAAAACTAACACTAAAAACGGTACATATACTATCTTTTTACATCTTCAATTTTTAAATTCGTACATCTCGTCTGCAGTAAATTCATGGAACAACAAATGACATCAAAGTTAAATCGTAAACAAAAATGGGTCACTTTAGTTCACACAGCTTGCTTTTTTACTTCGCACCAAAGAGTTCGGAATTTGAGTCAGAAAATACAACATCCTCCGGCCCAGAAAGATAAGTTATTCTTTATCATAGTCAAGTTCCAATGGATATAGGTGTTGAACTGCTCGCCGAATGAAATTGCCCGTTGCCAGTCTTAAAGTGCATGCACGAACCTTTCCGTCTCTACCAGGATGAATATCTGTGAGAATGCCTAATTTCCATAAAAGCCTTGGCTGATTGTCTTCTTTAACTTGAACAACGGCTCCTTTTTTTACTTGTATGCCTTTGGAGTGATCTGTATAATGGACAGATTTTAAATCCATTAGGTAAAATTGTTTCCACTTCAACCAAAATTTTTCTACTAAGTTTAATCTGTATCTATATCTGCGAGTTACTTCACTTTTGGTAGAAGGAATGATCCTTATCTTTTCCGGTGGCAAAGCTGTCAGTCTTTTCCCTACCAGGAAATGTGCTGGACACAAGGGGGTTGGCTCATTTACATCACTCGATACAAAGGTTAATGGGCGGGAATTCAAAACAGCTTCCACTTCCTGTAAAGTGGTTTCAAATTCTTTGTAGTCTAATGAAGATCTTCCAAGGATTTTCTTAAGGCATATCTTCGTTGAACGTACCAATCTTTCGTAGAATCCTCCCCACCACGCTGCTCTTTCTACGATGAATTTCCATTCAATTCTTTTTTTCACTAAAATAATTTTGCACCTCAGGATTCTTTATCAAATTCCATATCTGCTGTAAATCCCTGTCCGCTTTCTTGAAGGTTTTAGCATTATCGGTGTAAATAATCTTGCAAATACCACGACGTGAGATGAATCTTCGAAAGGCCATTAAAAATTCGGTCGTTGTTAAATTCATAACAATTTCTAGATGCACTGCTCTTACTACTGCGCATGTAAATAAAACAACGTAAATTTTGGTACTATTTTTGAGGTATAAAGGACCTAAGAAATCTGCTCCTGTCACTTCGAACGGTGATGCTTCTTTAATTCTATCTGGAGGAAGGGGTGCAATGTCTTGGCAGTAAGGTTTAGTGCTGAATTTTTTACAGATGATACATCGCCTTAGTATACGTTTTACTTGTTGCCTACCCTTTATAATCCATAAACTTTCTCTTAATTGGGCGAGTGTTTCGGCAACTCCAGCATGAGCAACTTCTTCATGAGCTCTTCTGATTTGAAGATCTGTAAAATGACTTTTGCTAGGAAGGATAATTGGATGTGCTTCTGAATAACTTAAATTTGAATTCTGGAGTCTTCCTTTTAATCGCATGATTCCATCTTTATCTAAGAACGGATTTAAATTTAGAATTTTTGATTTTCTTGGGATTAATTTCTTCTTAAACAATGCTTCTCTTTCTTCTGGAAAGCATTTCTCTTGCGTCTGTTTTATCCAATATTTCTCGGCTTTCAACATTTCTTCAGCACTCAAAGGTCCTGAAAGTTTACTTACACGTATCTTTGTATTGTTCGCAAATCTGAATATCCAACAGGTGATGCGAAGTACTCTAGTCAATGTACTGTAATTTTCGATTTTAAAAATTGTATTTTCTTCTTGAGTCACACAGCTAGCTTGGAGAATTTTTGTTTTCATTGATGATCTTTTCTCTACTTCGACACCTTTAATATCAATTTCTTTCGTTTCTTGAGGCCAAAATGTTTCATTTTCTTTCAGCCACTTGGGACCGTTAAACCATGCTTCATTTTTCAAAAATGATTCTGCTTTTTCACCTCTGGTTAACAGGTCGGCTGGATTTTCTGAGCCAGGGCAATGCGACCACAAGTTTGGATTTGTTTTTTGCTGTATTTCTCGAATCCTATTCTGAACAAATGGCTTCCATTCTTCAACATTGCCTCTGATCCAATGCAGAACAATCATTGAATCTGTCCAGAAATGTAGACTGATTTTCATTTCTTTGAAAAGACGTTGATTAACATAGGCTGTTAGTCTAGTCCCTACTAGTGCGCTCATTAGTTCCAATCTTGGCAGAGATAATTTCTTGACTGGAGCAACTCTGACTTTGGAAATGACAAAACTAGTAAATATTTGTTCGTTAACACGATATCTTAGATAAACAACAGATCCATAAGCTTTGGAACTTACGTCGTTAAAACAGTGCAATTGTAGATCTTGAATCGCATCTTTTGAATAGTCACCAAAATAATATCTTGCAATCTTTGCAGTTTCAACAGAACTTAGTTGCTTGCACCACTTAATCCATTTATTGAGCATATCTTCATTCAATTTATCTTCCCAATTCAGTCCTTCTTTCCAAATTTCTTGCATAAGAATTCTTGCAGTTACCGTAAAAGGGTTCAAAATTCCTATGGGATCATATATTATTCCTATCATCTTTAAAACTTCTCTTTTGGTTACACCGTTATTCTTATCGTCAAATTTCAAAAGATTCTGTAATTCGACTTTGAAATAATCTTCTTGGGAAATAATCTTCTTCCATTTATAACCTAGAACCTTTGTATGAGTAGATTTTTCATGGCTAGTTTCTTCTTTTAAGTCAAATTGCGATTGAAGACTTTCGGAATTTGTAGTCCACTTGCGCATATTGAAATTAGCCTCTTTCAAAATGGTCTTAACCTCAGCATATACCCTCAAACCTTGTGATTCTTCATTTACACCAGCGAGTAAATCATCAACGTACAGACAATCATTGAGCAGATCAACCGTATCTGGAAATGTGGATTTGTATTTCTTGATATGATGTTTTATAGTTGCAGATAACAGAAATGAACTAGGCTTCGCTCCGAATAAAACTCTGGTCATTCGTAATGTTTTCAACTTCAAATTTGACCCTGGATTAGGAGAATTTTCAATCCATAAAAATCTAACAGCATCTCTATATGCAGGATCTAAACTAATTTGCAAATATGCCTGTTCAATATCCCCAGTGATTGCAATTTTATGTAATCGAAATCGAAGTAAAACATCGAGTATATCTGGATTTAAATTTGGACCCGCATGTAAACAGTGATTCAACGAAATAGATTCGGAAGAATGAGAGGACGCATCGAAAACGACTGTAAGTTTGGTAGTTGCTTTGTCTTCACGTATAACTGCTTGGTGAGGCATATAGTAAGATACTGAGTTTGGCTCCGAATTAACAACTTCTGCCATTCCTTTCTCTAAATAATTATCTATAACATTGGCATATTTTTCATAAAATTCTGGACATTTTTCAAATTTCTTATTTAAACTATATAGCCTTTTTCTCGCTAACTCATAATTATCCGTTAATTCAACAACTCTTTCATTCCAGGGCAACTGCACTTGATACACATTATTCTTAAATGTAACAGTTTTATTATAATTTTCAAAAACTGTATTCTCTATATCAGATTGTTCCTTTTCTGGTTTTATTCCCATAGTTTCTAACTCCCAGAAAGCCTTTAAAGTATTATTTACATCGGTATTCCTATCCAACTCAACATGCTCCGAAACAGTTTTCATAACACTGATTGCAGTTTGTAAAATATTAGCATCTTTAGACGCAGTAGAACCATTAACAGTCCATCCTAAAATTGTTTCAGAAAGTACGAGATCATCTGAAAGTCTACGAAGCTTCCCTGTAACCATTTTCCAATAATAATCACTTCCTATCAAAATAGATAATCGAAAATATTTTGAATCTCCATAGGTTCTATCAGCTAATTGCAATTTATTTCTATATACAAAATCTCTTATTCTCTTCTCGAGTACGGCAAGTAAAGCTTCACTAATTTCAGGTGTCTCTAACACTTCAATCGTAATACTTTTATTCAGCATTTCGGGATTTTTCAAAAGAATTCTGTATCGCTTACGTTTCTGATTTATCGCGGCTTTAGAGCCAAAAGCGTGAATTGTAACATCTTCTTCTCCTACTACTTGTAAACCTAATTTTTCTGCAACGTTACTCAATATAAATGATCTCTGCGACCCTAAGTCATATAATAGACGTAATTTCGATTTATGTTCTTTTCCGATAGCTAATGCAGTAGCGGTTTGCAAATAAATATCTCGTGTTACGTTCCCATTTTGAATTGATGAAACTAGTGTATCTGTGATTTCCCCTTTATTTTCGCTTTCTTCACAAATCACTGAATTATGCCTCCGAAAACAAAATTTACATCTATTTTTAGACTTACAATTTTTAACTAGGTGAAATCGCTTCAAACATAAAAAACATCTTGCTTGACTCTTTATAGCATTTTTCTTCTCTTCTATTGTTTTAGAACAAGTTTCTATATCATGGCTTTCTGAACAGAATACGCATTTATTTTCAACATTCGTATTCAAAGTAGCTGCCGTAGGCATTTTGTGCTTAAATGATTTACTATTAACAAAATCCCTATCTGAAAATTCTTTTTTTACAACTACCTTGTTCCCAAATCTCATGTCGTCATCTGATTCTTTCTTACCAAACGAAAATGTGCGATCTCTTGTTTCGATTTCCCCTCTCAAATAATCTAATAGCTTCGAAACATTCCACGATTCTGCTTCATCTTTATTTTCTCTGTTATAATTCAACATTAAACTATTCGGCATTAACTTTGTTATTATAGGAAATAATAAACTTCCATAACTTTCTAACTCGATTCCTAATGATTTCAAACTGCGTATATGTATTTCGCAAGTATCGTACAAATTGCGCAATTCTTTCAAATTAGAAGAATTACGGACGGGTGGCAAATTTAATAACTTATTAATATGTGACCTGATCAACATTTCTTTTTTCCCGTAGCGACTCTCTAAAATATTCAGAGCCATATCATAATTTTCTTCGGAAACTAATAATCCTTGAATGGCAGTTTGCGCCTCTGATTTTAGGAGACTTTTCAAATATGTAAATTTATCTATTTTGCTTATTTCATCATTGTCATGAATAGCTGATTTAAACTGACTGTAAAATTCTTGCCAGTTCTCTAAATTACCATCGAATTTCTCAATATTCAACTTAGGCAGGTTAACGCGAATCCCATGTTTGACCATGAAAGGCAAATTGGCGTTCATATCACTAGGGGCAACCGCCGAAGTTGAAGCGATATTTTCTTCTTTCTGTAAATCCTTCATTTTACGATTTAATTTAGTTTTAACGGAAATAAACTTTTCCCTATACTCTTGGTTGGATTCAAAATCTGACTCCAAGCTTTTTAAATCTTTTATTTCTCCCTCAATATTCTTACATAATTCAAGAAATTGATTTTCTTTATCATTAATTTGTGCAAACGATTCTTCTAACCAAAACATATCAATTGTACTATCGGATTTTTCAAACATATCATTGATATTATTCATGAGCTTCGTTGCGCTAGATTTAATAACTTTACGTTTCGACTTCAGTGCATCTAAATTTTCCATTTTAAATATTCTCAAAGGAAATAAATACTTATCAAATAATATTTCAACCAAATAAAAGCGCGACGTATGGGCGCCAAAATGTTATTAAAAAATATAAAAGTAGTATCTTATAAATCTAGAACTTTCTCACCTGAGTCGTGAATTCTACGCCTTTATTGTGGCTGATCTCGTTAAGGTATTTACTTCGAAGAATATAAACACTGCTGTACGAAACAAAACATTTAATAGACAAAACTAACACTAAAAACGGTACATATACTATCTTTTTACATCTTCAATTTTTAAATTCGTACATCTCGTCTGCAGTAAATTCATGGAACAACAAATGACATCAAAATTAAATCGTAAACAAAAATGGGTCACTTTAGTTCACACAGCTTGCTTTTTTACTTCGCACCAAAGAGTTCGGAATTTGAGTCAGAAAATACAACAACCCCCTTAAGATTTACTGAGACGTGAATAAAGGTAAAAAAAAAAGTTCGGCGATATGATTTCTTTTCTGTATACAGATGGAAATGATAGCTGGTATTTTTGGACATTTTCGATGACGATAAAAATATTCGGTTAGCGTTTTCAGAAACCGTAAGTTTAGTTATGAAAGAAAGTTGGAAAATAAGTTTCCTCTCGTTTGTTTTCACGAGAACTCGTAAAGCAATGGGACAAAATAGGGTATTGGTTTAATGCGAAAACCACCACTACGTTAAATGGTGATGTGATGTACGACCTACATCCTGCAGATGGAGCTGATGCAGTTCTAGAAAAAATTCGGATGAGCGACCCATTCTGTTTCCGGAAGATATGGAGAGCAATCTCTTTAAGAAGCATAAACAAAGGAGGAAGTGATAACTGTCAATCAATATGAATGGGTCTAGATCAGCGGTTCCCAACCTTTATTGGTACGCGACCCACATTTAATTTAAAAAAAATAACTTTCGTGATCCACCTAATATAAGGGTGTATGTCACTATGGAAATTGTTGTATGACCTCTATAAGCTATCGGCTATCCTATCCTACGAAAATGATGAATTTTCATACGAAAGATACACTATCAACTAAAACAAGAATTGATAATCCGAATGTGTGTAAGTGGAATAATAATTAAAACAACATACAAACTACAAAGATAATTAAAAAATGCGTTTAATTATTATCAAGACATAACTTTACAACCAGTGAGATTTCTGGCACTGGTGTTTACCGATGAGGTCATCTATGATATATCAGAGTTAAAACAGTTTAATTTTAACCTTAAGTCACTTTCTACACGCAGTTTGTTTCTGTACTTGTTTTTCAAAACAGCAAAGTAGAAAAAGGCATTTTCCCACAAGCATGTCATGTTGAACTCGATCAAGGACCTCAAAGCTGATTTAGATATTTCTAGATATTCTGCTCCAGAAGGAAATTAAGGATTTTCCGTTGAAATATTATTTGCTGTTGAAATCGTTATAATTTTTAAACAGATGAAATAAAAGATATATTTTTGTGACAAACCTCGATTGTTCCGACACCCACAAAAACACCTGGCGCAACCCATAGGTTGGAAACCGCTGGTCTAGAGGATAAAGGGTGCTGAAATCCATAAAAGTCTTCCGTAAGTCTTTAGTCACTGTGCAAATATATTACTGCCGTTTTCGTTCGGAGCGCCTTGTCCATACACCCTTTTACCACAACCTGACGTGCAAAAAGTTCCGACTCTTTTCAGTATTTAAGAAGACTCTTATATAAAGGCAGTTTGGCATCAATGAAGATGTGAAGGTAGTCGCAAAACAGATTTTCCTAAACAGAACATGCATTTTTCTTTCAATGGATGTTTTTAAACGTTAGTAAGCGCTATCACAACTATATCAATGTTCTTGATGATTAGGCAAAAAAATAAAATAAGTCTACTTTTTTGTGTGCACAAATCTATTATTTATCTTGAGTAAAAAAACTGTTTTTACTAATCTAGGAAAGTTTTTTTTTTCAATTTCCCTCGCATAAATAATAATGATAAGAATATAAATTTTTAATAACTATCGTTTATGTACTTACCACAACTTTCTGAAAAGTGTTCGAAAGTATGGCTATGAGAGTGTTTACGAGAGCAATCATCATAATGAGTTCATAGGTAGCAAAAAGGATGATTCCCACGGTTTCAGTAAAGTCGTGGGTATTGATAACTGGATTGGTCTTGTCTTTTACTAAATTTTCTACCACTACATCCGTTGACTCCACGGGTGCCATACCAAACATAGCCCAGAAAAATGTTGAAAAAGAATTTCTAAACCTAAGATAGAAACAAAACATTGTTTTAAAAGAATTTTTCTCTTTAGGCATCGAGACACACTAAAAGATGAATAATAAGAACGTAAAACAGAAGCACATTTTCTTTCTCCAATGCAGTAGAATATCGGTTAGAACGCGTCAATTTGCGAAAATTTTCAAATGAAAAAGTCATGCATAATTTGACTTGATCCATACACTTAAATTTGGTTTTCGAACAGTGTATTGTCGAGAAAAAGAATATTCCTTCGAAATTTCAAATATTTACCGAGAATCGTCCGAAAATCGATCGAAAAAAAGGAGAGGTAACAAAAGGAACCAAATTTTGTCATATTTTGTTTCGTTTTCAATGAAGCGATGAAGAAATACAGGACGTATAATGATCGCAGCGTTAACAGAATTTATGCAATTTGAAATGCCTGTACAGAGAGATTGCTGAATCCACTGACTTTTTTTTATTTTTATTTTATTTTTAACTTTTTTCTTTTCTTTTTTTCTTTGTTTTTAAGTACGCGATGTGCACTTATGCGTTATTGAATTATCCCAATGGTAACGAATTGTGAGATTCATAAACAGCGAGTTAGCCTAGTGATCCTGTCCATTCTTCTCTTATGCAATTTTAGTTTGTTAAAATGCTATACACTTGTCATTGTCTTATACACATTGTACAGAGCTGTAATGCAATTTTATCTTTTACTGTATTGCACAGTACAGTGAATTGTTTGAAATAGATAAATATTGAAAGTAACTAAATACGAATTAATCGTATCTTCATTATTTTTATGGGAAATTTAAATTCAGTTCTCGAACATATTTTTCAAATGCATTGTGTTCGAAAACCAAAATACCACTATATTTTACTTGCATTTGCGTAATATTTATATTGTTTTTCCTTCGGATAACTAAGTACCCTTCCATTTAACAACTTTTATGCATCAATTCGAAATACTGCCTGAATGTGTTCAGAAACAATATAAATCTTAATAACAGAAAACTAAGCACAATTTAATAGGCATTATTGAGCGGAGTGGCGAAACTTATGTCCCCATTCCAATTTTTTGTGACACTACTCCTAAAGTGTTCGGCCGATCTTCAGTGATAGCTGCCATGGCCGGCATGGTTTGCATAAACTAGTATGGTAAGGCCATCACAAAACTTTCTTCTATATTTTTACAATACAGTAATTTAAATAGTGCTGTCACGCATAAAACAATTATGAAGTATAGTACATTTCTGTAAATTTATCTTGGAGTTTCAGTGACGAGCTAATGAAAATGAGAACAGTTCAACAGCATCCCATGTTGGGGATTGAAAAATAAAATTGGACCAACACACATAGCCTGAATAGTTCATTCTCTAGTTTAGGTTGTTCAAAAAATACTATATTTTCATACGCAAAGAAATAATCTCCATTGATGTAGAGGGCAATCTTTAGTCCATTACGGTGCGATCTTTTCCCAATTTATGCTCTGGTAATGACACCGATCAAAGTTCAAACAGGTCAGTAATTTTTAATAACTTTTATTTTCAATTTTTAAGCATGTTAAAAAAAATTTTCAACAGCTCAAATTTTGAATTTTGAAATTAATAATATTTTCTTTTAATTTTCTGATAAACTTCCATCAATATTTTTAGAAAAATTTGACTAATATTTGTGTATGAAAAGTCTTTAAAATCATCTATCTTCATATATTTATCTAGTCAAACATTGATAACAAAAGTTAAAAATAAAAGGTTAGCAGATAAGTTGCCACTTTTCTATCCAAACTTATCGACAAAAAGTAATAACAGTAAGTCAGTGATGCCCAGAGTAAAATTTTGCTTTTTCCATTTCTAAAACGTTTATTTCTATCATATACCTGTGGAAATCTACCATATTAAAATCTGTGCGCGTATCTATGTAACCTCAAAAACTCGGAAACCACAGGGCGCAGGGCTACAAAATTTGGCACACGGGTTAATGGTAAGGCACCCATGAACGATTGGGGCAAAAATTCAAAAATTTTAAATAGATTTTTTTTATTTTATGTTTTTGACGTATTTTTGCCTTTTTTATGTTTAACCCGTAATCGCGCGAGTTCTAACGAATGTGGGATATACATATTACGTACGCCACGCTGCGATACTAAGAAGCTGAAGCGGGTATTACGATAATTCTTTTACCTCACATAGAAATAATTAGATATATACATATTACGTACGCCACGCTGCAATATTCATAAGCTCTAGCGGGTATTACGATAACTCTTTTACCTCACATGCAAATAATTAGAGATTATTTAATTGCGCTTAATTATTACCTTGTTTTAAAAAATAAAGGCAAACATTTTATCACAAACATCAACAAAACTTTTTATTCTATTTATTCCCTTATTCCAAAAATATCGTTTTATCGTCTGCTGCCATAGTAACATGATAAATTAAATTTCATTAAGAAAATGCACAGTAGTAGAAAAATATTTTCCTAAATCGAATAGCTATTTTTGATTTTGGTTTTAGAATTAAATTCATGAACTCCCGTGCGTAGAACGGGTTAAACAGCTAGTAATATATTATGAACATACAATATAGTTTTGCATATAATTATATGTGGAATACATGATATATGATGAGGGGAAAAGATATCTTATTTACTTACGAACTAAACGACGGAAGTTGTGATCGTGTGGTTCCCTCTTTAGTTGACTGGATCATTCCTGTATAATAAGCATACGATCGAGCCATGGGAATTGAAAAACTAGTAATGATAAGAAAACAAAATACGAGAAACACTGAAATTTGCTTTAGCATCTTGCCCATCGACACCTATAGACGAATAAAATGAAAGAAAAGGTTAATTGTCACCAATCGAAACATAAAATTATCTTACAGTGTATAACTCAGAACTTTTAGCTTACATAGTATAAGACTGGCATTTTTAAAAAGTTAGCCAAGATGCTTATTAAGACGTAAGCAATACTAAAGGTAAGCAGAATTTCTCAATGATTGGTGCGGCGGGATAAAGCGAAAAATAAGTGCGTAATTCAGATTAACCTCATGATACTTCATACATCAAGACTTATTTCGTATTATTTCTTAATACTGACACCAACTCTATTTATAACGCTATCTATTTTTTTCTTCTTAGAATGTGCATCAGTCACATTTCCATTGGAAAATGTGCTTCCTTTAATAGTGCCGGATTGTTCAGGATTTCTAATTTAACAGATATGTGGCATTCTCACAATTTTTGACTTTCACGAATAAAAATCTGGTGAAATTAAACTAGCTAAAATAGCTTTTTAATCTGATAGAGAAATGCCTTAATGATTCAAAATAAAGAAAAAATGGTCAGCAGCGAAATTTTTTCTATTTAACTGAGGATTAAGTCAAACTTGCGAGTTTAATTTTCCTTACTATTTTACCACTAAAACTTTTTATTTTCTTCTAAATTTTTACTTATAATGAATTTGCATAGTACCCACAGGACATTCAAATAAGAAATAATAACAATTTAGTATGTTTAGTACAAAATTTTTGTATAACATTGCCTTAAAGGGGTGTTAAAGAAGGGACGGTAAGTTAAAAATGAGGAAGGTATAGGAAAAAAAAGGGACGGTAAGGAAAATTATCACCTATTTTTAAGCAAATCATGTTAATACTAAGTGATAGCCACAATGTTCATTGGCTTTTAGAAACAGTTATTTACATCGGATAAAATTGAAAAAAAATTATTTACCTCGAAAAGTGCAGGAATAAACATCGGAGACGGTAAGACTACCCAAAAAGCCACGATGCTTGAAATTGATATTTAAATGCTGATTTAAATTCTGCAGTAAATTTCCTGTCAAAGAATTTTAGACATTCTTTCTCTAGCATACTTGTGCATGAGAAAAAACTTGAAAAAATTCAGTGGCTGCATCTGAAGTGATTTTCTGTATAATTTTAGAAGAGGGACAGTAAGGAATGTAAAACCTAGGGACAGAGTTACAAAAAATAATAACAACCGTAAAAATGCGTGCAGGTTAATTTTTTGCTACATATTTATATAAAACAATAGTCCCAGTTTAAGAAAAAAATTACTTCAAATTACTTTTATTGAAACAATTTTATACAGACAGCTTCAAACTTAAAAATCAGCATCAAAGACACGAGACGGTATAGGAGTTTCCTGGATATTTGGACCCCCAACGTCGTCCAAAACTTATTTATCTCGTTAATATTGTTATGCAGTCAAGCAATGGGATGTTCTCCCCAGTATATAAAATTTAAAAAACCACAAAAATATGTACTAAAATAAAAATTATTATTCAGGGACTTAAAAGTCAAAAGATTGTGAGAATGCTCCATTTGTAATCAAACAACGCAGTGAAATAATTTACAAATAAGCAGAATTTAGCAGGATTTCAGATTTAAACTGCTATTACGAACGCTACTTCTCCATAGGCAGGTAATGTTCGTAACGCCAGTTTAAATCTGAAATCCTGATGATGGTCAGGTACATAGCCGAAAATACTTGATTTTTAACATCATTAAACTGTATTAATCATCTTTTAGATAAGGAATCATTTGTGTATTATTTACATACTTTTTTCACATTAAAACACAAAAATCCAAATCTTTTACCATTTACATTATTTAATACATTAGATAAATCCTGAAATTATCAGCTTTCCTTTTTTAATATTTCAAATTTTAGTTGCTTAAAAGGCGTAATTTGAAATATTGAATGCAAGACGTGAGAAATTTTCTACAGAAAAATTTCCAAGAAATATATAGATTTATTTCTTTTTTTTATTCGATTTTTTGAAGGAGTTTACCTGAAGTGGACCCAACCTGGAACTTTGCAAACAGTAATAGGCCAACCTTCCGAAGCTCAAAACAGTTGCAATGGCAAACAATCCTTCATGCAAAAGGGTGGCATCGTACTTATGCCAGAATTTACGTTCTTGGATTTTTCTCTTGTTCGCTTCATCAGCGCTCACGTCCAAGGCGGATTTCACCCAAAAAACGAATGTCACCAAGTACAAAATTTCCAACACCATGTCATACCTAAAAAAATAAATGGGAAAGAACCTCATTTTAAATTCAAAAATTCATTCTTAATTTAAAAATGCGTTAATGTTAAAGACGTTCCCATTGAACAACAGTGAAATGGTATATGAAATTACGTAAATCTTCATGTATTAGCTCATGTCAACAAGTTAGTTCATATTAACCGGAAATTCTACTTCTTTGGGTCAAAATTTTCCGATTTTTTTTAAATTATTTTTTAACAGTATTATTGCTTTAAAGCGGTTTCGTGATATCCCAATTCCTTACATTTTTACTTTCTTCTATCTTTACAAGAAGAAAATATTGGATTCGTGAAAATTTTCGACTTCCAGTTTTCGATGGATTTATGCGTTTTAGAATGTCCTGAACAGATTTGATGTTTTTTAGAAAATGTCTGTCTGTCACTCTGTGTATCTGTATGTGACAAGAATTCTGTTGGCGCTCTATCTCAAGAACTAATACACGAAATTTCACAAAACTTTAGAATCAGTTAGACCTTAATATAATCTGGTTGTAATTACTTTTTGGTGTAAATCGTCCAAGAGGTGGCGCTGCTGTGCTGCAATTTTCACGATTTCCACAATGACTATATCTCAAGAACTAATGCACAGAATTTCATCGAACCTCAGATTCCGTTAGTACCTGATATAAATTAGTTCTGTTTAGTTTTTGGTGTAAATCGCCCAACAAATGGCGCTGCTGTGCTGCCTTTTTCACGATTTCCACATAGCTATATCTCAAGTACTAATGCACGAATTTTCATCGAACCTCAGATTCCGTTAGTCCCTGATATAAATTAGTTCTGTTTAATTTTTGGTGTAAATCGTCCAACAGATGGCGCTGCTGTGCTGCCTTTTTCCCGCATTTTTCGCAATAGCGGAATCTCAAGAACTAAATGCATGAATTTTCATCAAGCTTCAGATTCAGTTAGTCCCTAGTATAAATTGGTCCTAATTAGTTTTTGGTGTAAATTGCTCAACAAATGACGCTGCTATGTGGAATTTTTTACGATTTCCGCAATAGCTCTATCTCAAAAAACTAATGCACGAATTTTCATCAAATTTCATATTCAGTTAGAAGTTAACATAAGTTGTTGATGGTTAGATTCTGGTGTAAATCACCTAACCAGTAGCGCTGATATGCTGCATTTTGCATGATTTACGCGATTTTAGCGATAGTCCTATCTCAAGAACTAATGCACGGAATTTAATATCTTTAGAATCCTCATGATGGGCATAGATTGCCATTTAATTTTGGCACTGTGCTAGAAAATTTTGAAGTATTAACATGTATGAGGTAAAAGAAAGTTTTGGGATTGGCATATCCGACTAGTTTATTTTTTTGCTCGTAGAACGCCGCAGCAACCAGAAAACGACTTTCTTAATCTTTAAACTTGTTTTTCTCGAAACTATCTTTTTCAAACTGGCGATCATTTTTCGACCGATTTCGTTCATTAAGAGAAAAGAAAAAAAGAAAGGTAATCGTTTCTGCTGGATCTTATACCACCGAAAAGTACAATGTTCATTAGTGTTCTTTTTTGTTCAAATAACCGCCTTTGTTTCAAAAATCAACTTTTTTAACTGCATGTTAGCATAAGCTCCAGAGAATTGAATGCACTTTCATAAGTTGGTAACCTAATTTAAGGTGCTTGTGACCGAAAAAAAATTAGTCGCCCGAATGGAAGTTCACGGTTCACACCTGCAGGTTCTCTCCGCCGCAAAGGCGTATTATTCCTTTTTTTTACACACGCAAATTTAAATTTCAGGGCTCATACGGGTCCTTGAATTTCCAGACTAAGAAATTCTTCGGTACCAGTATTTTCTTATGGAAAATCTCTCCTTAAATAATTCGTCCGTTTAAACTAGATTTATTTTTCAATAAAAAATACTGATATTTGGCCTTGAAAATAACAGTACCCGTACGAACCCTGAATATATAAGTGAAATGTCAATAAACACAATGCAAAAAGTCCGAAGGTAAAATCGCTTTTCTTTGTAAAAATAAAAAATAAAAAATGTAAAAAATCACGTAAATTTTAAGCGAAAAAAAATGGTACCTTCCTTTAACGAAAGTCGTGATATATCGAAAACAGTATGAATTTATCCACTTAGCACTAGAAATGACTGAATGTTATTATTATTATTATTTATTTATTTAAATTCCTTGGTGTAAATCTTTTCACATCTGTTTATAGATATCCTTTCACGAAAAGGCAGTTGTTGTAGGATTACATTACTAATTCTAATGCAAACTCTACTGATATTAACCTACAATACTTGATTTACCCTATTCATTTAAAATTAACAAATTCTGCTTGCTGTAAATTAAGAACCCTTTTAATGTACAGCTTTATAGCAAAATCCTTTTTAGGGTTTCGTTCATCTTACGTAACCCTGTTCGTCTCACTCCTCTGTCTGTCACAGAGTCCGTACACGGAAACTGTATAAGTTTGAGACTTGAAATTTTGTATACTAACGGCTGAATACTTCCTGTTACACGACAAATAATAAAATAGTGAAAAAAGTCTTTGAGAAAGTAAATGAATTTAAACATTTCAGCGACTTTTTTATTTCAAAGCATAATCATAATTTCAGCATTTATTTCAAAGAACGAAATTGCTCAGTTGGTAGAGCGTTCGTTTTCTAAGCCTAAAGCCGCGGCTTCTTTACCTGCCAACGGGTTTTGAAATTTTCAAAACTTAAATTTGTAATTATTTTAGCGGAATTTCTTTTTAAAATAAATTTGCGAAGTATTGCATGTTCTCCCACAACCCCCAGAAAAAAAGGAGAAACATTTAAAAAATGGAATAACATTTTAGTTATTTTTGCTTTTTAGATGTTATGATTGCTCATTCTTTTTAAGTTGTGATTGTGATAAATGGTAATTTTTACATCTTGTTTTAACAAAATAAAAAATATTATATTTTTTTATTCTATGTGATACACTAACGATAGATAAGTTTGTTTAAGGTAAAGATTTCAAATACAGTAATTATCGCATGCAATATTCTTTTTGTTTGGTGCTGCCATCTACAAAAATATTTCAAAATACTTACAATGGATTTTAGCATAATTATCATTTAAAGAGATAGTTTTTTTTTTTTTATTAGATTAGTTGTATTTTTTTTTTTTTTTTTTTGGCATTTGATGTTTATTTTACGGAAGGTCTCGGATACATAGATTTTTTTCGGAATATTGAATTTCGTTTAACACTAGAAAGACGGTAAGCGGTCATTTTGACCGCTACCAAATGAATATATTTCGGTTCGAACCAGAAATTTCTTTATAAAATTAGTTTAAGAAGCAATAAGAAAAACACTCGTTAAATAAATAAGTTAATAATTTATAGTAAAAATTCTGGTGCAAAATATGTTTTATAAAATTTGAGTAAAATTCCACGTCTTTCTAGTGTTAAACAATTTGTTTTGTCTTCAGAAAGTAAGAAATTTTCATTTTGGCTTAAACTTCTACTAAATTCTTGAGAAATTTCAGCATTTTAAATTTCATTTAAACAGTTTTTTGTTTTTTGAAATTTAAAATTAAATTTTTATCACGCTATTTTTTTATAATTTCAGATTTTAAAAAAAATTGGAACTTTTATTTTTATTTATACAATTTGACTTGAATATTTCTATTTTTATTAAAAACACAACGTCCCTTTATAATCATTTTAAAATTAAATTTATTGGTGCTCCCATCTAAGTAAGGATTTAATCATAATAAATTAACAGTTTGGATTTACTAATTAAAGAATGAAGTGTTTTGAAAGGAGTATTAAACGAAATCCTCTTTGCGATCTCCGATCATACTTACCCACTTGTTAGCATACTGCTTACTTGCATGTTGTTACAGCTTCAAGACTAGTCAAGGCAAAAAGTATCTTACAACCCAAATAAATACAATTTTCTTTCCCCTATACTTTTTTCTGCCATTCGAAATTTATCTTTGATAAGTTTCAATATATCAATGCTTATTTAACACGTTGATGGCCACGGTGACTGACACTGAAGCTGAGAAATTTACAATGTTTTAAGAAATTTTTTAGAAAGTATAATCCTGAAATAAATAAAAGGTAAGTAAATTTTAAATAAATTTTCAGTAATTACTTCAAACAATGTATGTATATTTAGTAAATATCATATTTTAGACTGTCAGTCATCTGTGAATGGCGCGTTTTAAACGGAAAGTTCATTGTCCGTCACCGGTGACTGACGTGGCGCTTAACGTGTTAATAAGTGTGCTTTTGCATAAAGTAAAAGAAAAGAAGAAGATATTTATCAATGCTAACTTATACGATGACTAATAGACCGGGAGGGGCCTGCATAGACCATCACCTCATCGAGTTGGCGGCTGAAATTCCAAGATTAGACAGAACTCAAATAGCATATTAAAATGCAACTGGTCTGCCAAGTCATATCTTGGTGGAAACCACCTTCAGGACTGATTTTAGTGTTTGATCAGTAAGTTCATCATAATGCTTTCCTGCATCCAAAGGTATGAAAACATGGAAGGCTGCGAGCAGGAAAACACAATAGTAAACCTGCCAATCAACCCCTAAAATCTGGTTTCCATGTGTTTTCCACACAGATATGACTTTGCACACCAGTTGCATTTTAATATTCGAATCGAGTTTTAACTAATCCTGCAATTTCAGCCGTCAACACGATGGGGTGATGGTTTGTGAAGCCGAATTCCCGGTCTTTAAGAAATTATGAAATTTTTTATTCAAAATGTACGCCGTGTTTCATTTAAATTTTAGGATATCAGTAAAAGATTTTTTTTACGTTCTTATTTATAAACCATTTAACTAGTAAAGCTGTTATATGCATGTTACTAGTGGTGTAGATTATGCCAATAAGCACTAATCAAAGTTTTAACTGGCACGAATTTCCTTCGACTTTTGAATACCTAAGTTAGATCACTCGGCTAAAACTTGATCATATAAATTATCAATCACTCGGAATAATCTATATTATAAAGCACAAACACGCGCGTCAGTAAAGTTTGACGTCATAAAGATGCAGGCAACAATGCGAATTAAAACTATGAAAATTACAATGAAGTTAACTATGTGCCAAACCCCGCTCCTAAATACGTGCCAATTGAGGAGCCTTCTGCGCTAACAAGGCAAGTTTAAAATGGAGTTTTCAGCTATAAAGCTTTTAAATTTACTTTTAATATTTTAATTTAAAATATAGCTTAGTTTTAACAAGCCATGGCAGTTTGAATACAGTATTCGTACCGTCATGGCTTGTAAAAACTTAGTTATATTCTAAATTAAAGTGTTGAAAGTAAATTTAAAAGCTTTGTAGAAAACTCCATTTTTCGCTTGCGTTGTTATTGCAGAGGGCCCCTCAATTGGTTGTGAACTAATCTGGTATAGAACTCTCCTCGTACATGTGTGTACGTAGCCATATACACACACACGCCCGTGAACGCATGCAAGCACACACGTGTCAACTTTAGCTCAATAAAAAGTAAACATTTTATTAACAGACCAGCATTTCTAAATTGTTAACTGTAATGCATTTAAAATAACATTTACGCAATTTCTTGCCTTTACCTTGGAAGGGCAACTGCTGTTGTTTGTAATAACTGAAATAAAATTCCATCAAAAGTATCGTAATGATGTTAGTAGGTATGGTAACATAACTTAGCTTAGTGCTACAGACGGGCCATGAAAACTTTTATAATGAGTTTTACTTCATAAAAGTTTGACAACCCTTTACTTTTTTAAGTCATTCAAAAATATATTACCAATGCCAGGGTACTGAAAAGAATCTTCTCCACCCTTCGACAAAAAACTGTCTCGCTGTTGAAGCTATGAATCCGAAGACAAATATCACGATTACGGCTTCAAATCCTGTGAGGAGTTTATGTTAGGTAGTCAATGACAATGAAGATAAAGAAAGGTTATATATCTTATGTAAATATAGTTGTCTAATGCACTTACAAGAAGAGGGTCAACCATGGTAATCACAGATTTTGATTATTTTTATATATGTTGTAGGGTAGAGGCCCCTTAGTCTCAGGCCCAACGGATTTTATACAACGTTCTTTAGTTCTCGAAAAACAGGGGGTCTAATATTATAACACAACTTAACCTTTAATTGATGTGACAGAAATTGTCGCATAACTACTGTGAAGCGGTCTGTGAGACCGCTCCATCGAAAGATGACTAAAAGGCGCCATTAACTCATTGGATGGTGTTTTTGTACTAAACCTTTTGTACAGGACTGTTATAATTAAAATTCACCTATTTAAAAGTCTCTTTGAAACGTACTGAAGTTCCAAACGAAACGAAATTTCGGTAGTGTTTGTAGTTAAACTGAAACTTACAAGTTAAACTATAAAAATTGAAAAAAGCAACGGTCTGTGGGACCGGTAACATCAGTTAAAGGTTAAATACTAACTTTGTAACGTAACGAAATTACTACGTTGGTCGTAGCTCAGTTGTTATGGCGTTTGCTCTTTGATCCACGGAATCAGGTTCGAGACCGGATTGTTTTTCTCATTTTTTGTTTTATAAATATACTTGTAATTATAATTTAATAATCTCAATTAAATATTCTAATATCGTACATTAATTATAATTTTAACATATTTAAATTTTAATATAGTATTTTTGATTTTTAAATCAGTATTAAAAATTTCTCATGATTTAAAGAGATTGTTTTTAAAAAATGGATCTATTATTGACTAGTAAAAATTCCAAAATCGTTACAAAAGCTGTTGCGGCTCCTTCTAGGTATGAAAAAGTAAAACATTTTCAAATAAAATAAAAATAAATGCAGAAAGAAGATAAATGGGAAAGCAAAATAAATCAAACCGCAAGCATACGTGTTACAAATTTAAAAATCTTTAATCTGCAAAAAAGTAAGTTGTAATTTTATTCTTGTGCTAATTTTTAATATAATTATGCTTCTTTCTTTAAAAACAGGATAGTATTATCATCGTAGTGACTTTCTTTGTTAAGGCAATGCATAAATGATGTTTCTTTAAAATCACGCATTGACACAATTGTTCAATATCATAAAGAATATATGAAATACATTTTAAAAGAGATTAAGATAAAATTAACCGTTTAATGATGTTTTATACAACGATTTAGTTACAAATGAAAAAACTGATTCGAATTATAATTGATACACAGTATTATAATTTTAAATTGACAATGAGATTATTAAATTATAATTAGAAGTATATTTATAAAACAAAAAATGAGAAAATCAAACGTAGCGCGTTTCGAACTCGAACTTAAGCCTGCAGATTAATGAGCAAACGACTTAACAGCTGAGCTACGACCAACGTAGTAATTTCATTACAAAATAAGCATTTAAGTTGCGTTATAATATTAGACAACCCTCCCCCATCCCTGTTTCTCGAGAACTAAGGAGCTTGTATAAAAGCCGTTGAACCTGAAGGAGTCTCTACCCTACAACATATATAAAAATAATCAAAATTTATGATTACCAAGCTTGGCCCTCTCCTTGTTAGATGTAAGTTTTCATTCCAAAAATCTTTCCGTTAATGCTCTCCAACTGGCGAGCATTTATTATAGTGCGTCTCAAAAGTATATGGACAGGCGATATTTTGAAATAACAGTTCAAAAAATGAAGCCATAATCACGAAAAAAAATAATAAACATATGGAATTATAATACAAGTTTATGACAACTAAGAAATGCAGTATAGGTTATACAAAATTTTTGTAAAAAAATCAAAATCAAAATAGGCTGTCTCAAAAATATATGGACTTTTCGAGTTTTTTGCATTTAAATTCGAATTTTGTATCCGTTCCTTTAAATTATCTTGAAAACCGTATCAAGTAAGCTTCAAACTAGTGTTTGGAGAATGTGTAGCTGTAAAGAGAACCAATTCTGCTCTACGTTTTGCTTTAATTCCTGAATAGTAGAAAATTGACAACCATGAGCATATATATCTCGTGCAAGTACTCCCCAAAGGTTTTTAATTGGATTTAGGTCTGGGCTGATAGCTGGGCAGTCTATAACAGTTACTTGATTCTGCGTAAACCAAGCTGTTGTTGAATGACAGATGTGAATCGACGCATTGTCCTCTAGGAATTTTCAGTTATCCCTTCCAAAAATGTTTCCAAATGGAAGTAGATTGGTTTTAAGGACATTTTAATAATCCTCAGAGAACTATTGACCATTAAGAGAAGCAATATCCGTTGTTCCATTGAAACAAATCGCGCCCCACACCCTCAGAGAATCCCCTCCTTGTTGTCGACTAATGAACTCCCAAGATTCTCGTCGCAGATCATGCCGATGGTATGCCCAGCCATCAGGGCCGTCCAAATTGGTTTTGCTTTCGTCACTGAAGAAACGCTTAGCAATTCATCTTCCCAAGGCTTGTGTTTTTTAGTTCAAAGAACGCGTGCATTTCTATGGTGCTCTTTCAGCATAGATTCCGCGCACATTCTGCGATATTTATGAATTTTGCTTGCCTGTATGCAACGGTGAACAGTAGATCTCTTAATAGGAAAAGTCTTCGAAATTTCACGAATAAATTTTTTTGGTGGTTGAAACTGCTCGAAAAATCTATCTCTCTTGTCGTAGAGTTGCTTTTTTTCGTCGACCTGAACTTTGTTTTGCAATCTCATTGTCACTTTTTGATAAAATTTCATAAATTTCGGATCTGTTACTCTTTATTTGTTTAGCAATATCAGAAATTTTAACATTTGAGTCTTTAAACGCCAAATTTTAGCTATATCATCAGCAGAGAATTGAACGTTGCAAGGCATTTTCTCACTATTCGATAATTGAAGAATGAGCGGTGATTTTATATTTTGCAGTGGGTACTTCACATGTACAAAACGCAGAAAATGCAAATTTTTTTGATACGGTGGAAATAAAAGCAATTCTCTTCATTGTCTATATATTTTTGGGACAGCTTATTTTGAATTTAATTTTTTTACAAAAATTCTGTAAAACCTATACTGTATTTTGTAATTGTAAACAAACATATATTATAATTCTATATGCTTATTATTATTTTTTTCGTGATTATGGCTTCATATTTTGAGCTGCTATTTCAAAAAAACGCTTCTCCGTATACTTATGAGACGCACTATATTTATTTTAATTTAGTAGAAAATAACTTGGAAATCAAAATCTGAAGATTTCAGTTATAGCATTTCATAAATTTCGTTTAGAAGTGATAAAATATTTTCGCTATAAGCAAATACATATGCGGAGATAGACCAGTTGAAATTATGTGACCCATAATCCTCCAGTTTTCATACGATCTACCAAAATCATGATTTTGGCAACCAGTATTGCTACCCGACATATCAAAATCGTTAACTAGATAATCAATATTGTCACTAAAAACAGTTGCTAGGTCTGTGATGTCAGATGAAACTGATCTATTGCCGAAATACTTGGAACTTTCTTTCCTTTATTTAACCCTTTAAAGAGTGACGTTACGTTTTCGCAACATTATGTTTGTGATTTTTTTATTTTATTGTGAATATCTTTTCCAACAAATTTGCTATATCATATTGTATATATTACTTTTTTTTTTAAATGGTTAATTGATTCGAGTTGTAAAATGTTTAAAACTGTGAATGAAATCGTACGGAACGTTTTGAAATTTTTTATTGATAAACTTCGGATTCTGTTCCCAAATGCACTATAAGGAATGAAATAAACTTCAGCAATTCAAGATACAGATATTGTAGCCGTCAAAGTATAACCTATGTGTAGTAATTGTAATGTACCGGTACATAGTAAACGCTTGAAAGATTTTCATATGGCAAAAATGCAATTAATTTGTACTGACGTTGCGTTTTCGCAACATATCATGTCTCAAATAAAAATAAAAAATAAATTTGTAATATTGCTTTTTTTCTCTTAATTAGCCATTAATATGTATAAAATAAAATGTTGTTTAATTTGTGTCAAGTATAAAAAGGTGCGGTCCTTAATGATATAACAATTAAACGCCCTGTGTTACCTTCGGTAACATACTCAGTTTAGTCGATTATCCGAACATGTCGGGACCGACCCTATTTCGGATAAGCAAAAGTTCGGATAAATGGACAGATAATATAAGGTATGTCTCTGACTATACTAAAACCTTCACAATGTATCCAGGCTTAGGACTGGCAGCACCATTTAGTGCTGGCGAGTTTAAAAACTTTTGTTGTTGTTGTTGTTTATTTACTTTTTATCATTTAAAATTTTCTTTTTCTTTTTTATCACTTTCTGTACTCCAGAGATTATAATTTAAGCAGAAAAGTTCGATTGTTGTTTGCTTCAAACAAAACATTCTTTCAAATACTGCCATATCTCGAAATCTTCTTAAATACGTTAGTTGAAAAGAATCAGCGTTCTTCTGCCGTTCGAGCGATTTCATAGCTGTCTCCAAACATTCAAAGGAAACAGAAAATCAGAATCCTGGGAATATCCTGGGTCATTTTTAAAGCATTCGTTTTCATTTTCTTCAATTTCTTTTTCATCTTGAATTTCATCCGCAATCACATCATCATTTAAAAATTTTTGAGAGAAATAGGGTTTTCGGATAAATGCAAGTTTTTTTTTGTTTGTTTGTTTGTTTTATGGGGGGGGGGGGGGAGGAGAGAAATAGGCTGTTCGGATAATTGGAAGTTCGGTTAATTGGAGTTCCGATAATCGGCGCTCTACTGTATTATAAAAAATATACTGAAAGTCTAATTCTTATTCTTGAATATAGGATTCATAGTAAAGGCATATTGGAATTAGTTTTCGACATTCAGATAGCGCACTAGTGACACATTTAAAACTAAAACTATATTTATGTTGAATTAGCACATAATTACCATTATTTCTTAAAATTTGTTAATAATCACACAATAGTCTGATTTTTGTGGATGCTGTCAATCGTCAACAATGGACATACACTGTAAAAACATTATGTAACGTTACTCCATAAAATTGGTGGCAACACTATAACAATATTAACTTATATAATGGCGTAACTTAAACTGATATAACTGGAGTAGTATTACACATTTAGTGTAACGTAACACCAGTTATATCGGTTAAATTACTCATTAAAATGGAGGCAGTATAGCTGCCACCAATTTTATGGGGTAACGTTACATAATTTTTTTACAGTGTATAATTTTCCTTATGTGCATTTTTAGTACATTATAATAGGGAGCAATCAAGTTTAATTATACACATATGATAAAATTTAATTAACCCCTTAAAGGGCGGTGATGCCGTCACGGCATCGCATAATTTTAATCCCAAATTGCCACACTGGCACAGGAATTTTATGATGAAAATGTCATCTTTATTAAGTACGCGAAAATTTACTTTTATTTGTTTACAAATAAAATCTCTTGTTAATACTGGTGTCATTAAATTATTTGAACATTTTACGAATACAAGTACCGTGCCCCTAAAAGGGTTAAAGCATGTATATTTTGTAATTTAATCAACATCGTTTTCTAACATATTTTTCTATAACATTTTCTGGAATTTGTCTGTGATGTTTTCTTAATGACTCGATAAAAGTACTTGACACTGATAGAAAGATAAATGAATTGCAAAACAATTAGCCAAATAGTAAAGATGATTGCAGTTTTTCAAATGATGATTCGGTTTTGGCATCCTGAGTTTCATCAGTTTGAATCTAATTTTTGCATTATACTTTATATATATATTTTTTTAATATTGATTAAAATTACGCTATCAATTCCTGAAAAATGTTTACAATTACTTTTTTGTTAAGTCTAAAAATCCAGTTATTAGAAATTACCAATGTAATCAATTCCACTGGATGAAAAAAAATGGAGGTTTATAAGAACCTACTCTCACGATTTTATTAAGCTAATTTATGTAACGATTTTATGAAACGGTTTACTGAAACGAATTTATGAAACTTTTTTAAAACGCTTAAATGCGGTGTTTATATAGCACAGTGACGGTAATTTTAGTATGTTGTTACAGTCATCTAGAACATGCATTTCATTGACGAGGATGTATATAGTATATATAGTTATTTTACAGGACCGCTCAAAAAAATCGATTAAATTGTCGCCTACGGAGTTCTTAAACTGCATTTTAGTGCCATTATGTTATTTGAAACTCTACTGCAAAATTAATATATGTTATTAAGACACACTGCTATATATTCTCCATGGAAAATATGGAGCGTAACATTTAACGTTATTTTACAGGGAAAGACAAAAAAATTCAGATGCATTATAATTTATCGCCAAATACAGTTCAAAGAGGCATAACTTGTATTTAACTTATGATGCTTCATGCATCTCAATGTATAACTATGTCATCAACTAACTTCTCAAACACTTTTTAAACTCACTTCCTATGAACTAATTTCGCTCAAATCTTCAGAAAAAGCTCCCACAATTGCCAAATTTATGTATTGATAAAAATTTTCATATTTTTATTTTATTTTATTTCTTATTTTTTGCTGGTAGCAGTTGTAATGGGAAATTGCATAACAAAAATTCTAAAATGGATTATTCTTTATATTTTTTCATATGGCAACCATACTCCAAGTTAAAATTTGGTAGTACAGGTTCAACAAGCTTTTCTTTTGCATTTAGAGTGATACTAGAGGAGGGAGGGGGTATAATGAAATTTAAGTGAAATTGATTTTTTATGTTTCACTGTATGATAACTTTATTGAAGTTAAAAAAAGTCCTTCCGGCCAGTGCCGGGAGGAAGAGGTAGCTTTCATATTCCTTATTTTAAAAGAGCCAACTTATATTATTCAAACACACGAAGCTAATTTAGTGGAAAGAGAATATAGGAGATTCAATACTAATTTTTATCAATACTAAATCATTATGAATGATAATTTCACGAAATTAGTCAGCTTTATCCAAGATGCTTTTATTTAAAGTAACTTATATTTGGCTGAGATGTTGATGTATACTATCCACATGCCTTCTTACATGGAAATAGGCGAATACGTGTGTTATCGCGTGACAAATACAAGATCGTTTCAAAATGTTAGCCATACTAGAAATTCAAAGTGCTATAATTCAACCATTTTTTAAGATATAAACAAAAGAACAAATTTTCAGAAACAAAATCTGCTCCGGAATCTTTGTATCAAGGCCAAACACATAAAAAAATCTTTTTCATTTTCCAATTGTTTAATACCTTATTTTAAATTTTAAATTTAATTTTTTTTAAATGGCAACCCTTTTGACACAAGATGACGAATTAAGCTGGCCAACGAACTCGGTCGAGACATTGGTATGTACTATGTACAGACCAAGTAACATCCAAATCGGTTCATAAATACGCTTGTTATCGCGTGACAAAAATCAGGTCGTTTTAAAATGTCAGCCACAATAGAAATTCAAAATGCTATAACTCAGCCATTTTTTTAGATTTAGACGAAACAAAAACTGTTCCGGAATCTTTGTATTAAGTTCAAACACATACGAAAAAAATCTTTTTCGTTTTTCAATTTCTTGGTATCTCATTTTAAATTTTAAATTTTTAAAATTTTTTTAAATGGCCGTCATTTTGAAACAAGATGGCGGATGAAGCTGGCCAACGAACTCGGTCGAGATATTTGTATGTACTATGTACACACCAAGGTACATCCAAATCGGTTCATAAATACGCCTGTTATCACGTGATAAATATCAGGACGTTTCAAAATGTCAGCCACGCTAGAAATTCAAAATGCTATAACTCAGCCATTTTTTAAGATATAGACGAAACAAAAACTGCTCCCGAATCTTTGTATCAAGGTCAAATACATAAAAAAGAAATATTTTTTCAATTTTCAATTTTTTGGTACCACATTTCAAATTTAAATTTTTCTTAAAAATTTAAATGGCTGCCATTTTTAAACAAGATGGCGGATGAAGCTGGCCAACGAACTCGGTCGAGACGTTGGTATATACTATGTACAAACGAAGTTACATCCAAATCGGTTTATAAATACACCTTTTATCGCGTGACAAATTTCAGGACGTTTCAAAATGTCAGCCACGCTAGAAATTCAAAATGCTATAACTCAGCCATTTTTTAAGATATAGACGAAACAAAAACTGCTCCGGAATCTTTGTATAAAGGTCAAATGCATAAGAAAAAAATATTTTTCCATTTTCAATTCTTTGGTACCACATTTCAAATTTAAAATTTTTAAAAAAATTTTAAATGGCCGCCATTTTGAAACAAAATGGCGGATGAAGCTGGCCAACGAACTCGGTTGAGACATTGGTATGTACTATGTACATACCGAATTACATTCAAATCGGTTCATAAATTCGAGAGTTACAGTATGACAAAGGTCAGATATATATATATATATATATATATATATCAACTTTTGAACGGAGGGTGGTTTCGGGGTCTGGGGGTCATGATCGATGAAAATATACCAAAATTTTTTGAAATCCCTTTCCTCCGAACGGCTGCAATAGGTAGCTTTTTGTAATGAAAGCTACCTAATAGATAGCAAGATTGACCGCAATTTTCTTTTGAGTTCATAGCGCCCCTTAGTAAACAACAAGATAACTCAATTTAAACAAAAAAAATTTTTTTTTACTTTTTTTAAAATAATTTTTTTAAATATTCTTCTACCACAGTCAAATTTACATTTTCATAAACAATAAAAATTTAAAATGCTTCTGCCACGGTCAAATTTATATTAGGTAGCTTTCATTACAAAAAGCTACCTATTGCAGCCGTTCGGAGGAAAGCGATTTCAAAAAATTTTGGTATATTTTCATCGATCATGACCCCCAGACCCCGAAACCACCCTCCGTTCAAAAGTTGATATATATATATATATATATATATATATATATATATATATATCCATATATATATATATATATATCTGACCTTTGTCATACTGTAACTCTCGAATTTATGAACCGATTTGGATGTAATTCGGTATGTACATAGTACATACCAATGTCTCGACCGAGTTCGTTGGCCAGCTTCATCCGCCATTTTGTTTCAAAATGGCGGCCATTTAAAGTTTTCTTAAAAATTTTAAATTTGAAATGTGGTACCAAAGAATTGAAAATGGAAAAATATATTTTTCTTATGTATTTGACCTTTATACAAAGACTCCGGAGCAGTTTTTGTTTCGTCTATATCTTAAAAAATGGCTGAGTTATAGCATTTTGAATTTCTAGCGTGGCTGACATTTTGAAACGTCCTGAATTTTGTCACGCGATAAAAGGCGTATTTATGAACCGATTTGGATGTAACTTCGTTTGTACACAGTACATACCAATGTCTCTACCGAGTTCGTTGGCCAGCTTCATCCGCCATCTTGTTTAAAAATGGCAGCTATTTAAATTTTTAAGAAAAATTTTAATTTGAAATGTGGGACCAAAAAATTGAAAATTGAAAAAACATTTTTTTTATGTATTTGAACTTGATACAAAGATTCGGGAGCAGTTTTTGTTTCGTCTATATCTCAAAAAATGGCTGAGTTATAGCATATTGAATTTCTAGCGTGGCTGACATTTTGAAACGTCCTGATATTTGTCACGTGATAACAGGCGTATTTATGAACCGATTTGGATGTACTTTGGTGTGTACATAGTACATACAAATATCTCGACCGAGTTCGTTGTCCAGCTTCATCCGCCATCTTGTTTCAAAATGGCGGCCATTTAAAAAAATTTAAAAAATTTAAAATTTAAAATGAGGTACCAAAATATTAGAAAATGAAAAAGATTTTTTTTGTATGTGTTTGACCTTACTACAAAGATCCCGGAACAGGTTTTGTTTCGTCTATATCTAAAAAAATGGCTGAGTTATAGCGTTTTGTATTTCTATTGTTGCTGACATTTTAAAACGACCTGATTTTTGTCACGCGATAACAAGCGTATTTATGAACCGATTTGGATGTTACTTGGTCTGTACATAGTACATACCAATGTCTCGACCGAGTTCGTTGGCCAGCTTTATTCGCCATCTTGTTTCAAAAGGGTTGCCATCTTAAAAAAATTAAATTTAAAATTTAAAATGAGGTATTAAAAAATTGGAAAATGAAAAAGATTTTTTTATGTGTTTGGCCTTGATACAAAGATTCCGGAGCAGATTTTGTTTCTGAAAATTTGTTCTTTTGTTTATATCTTAAAAAATGGTTGAATTATAACACTTTGAATTTCTAGTATGGCTAACATTTTGAAACGATTTTGTATTTGTCACGCGATAACACACGTATTCGCCTACTTCCATGTGAGAAAGCATGTGGATAGTATACATCAACATCTCAGCCAAATATAAGTTACTTTAAATAAAAGCAGCTTGGATAAAGTTGACTAATTTCGTGAAATTCTCATTCATAATGATTTAGTATTGATAAAAATTAGTATTGAATCTCCTGTATTCGGTTTCCAATAAATTGAGCTTCGTGTGTTTGAATAATATAAGTTGGCTTTTTTAAAATAAGGTATTTGAAAGCTACCTCTTCCTCCCGGCACTGGCCGGAAGGACTTTTTTCATAAAAAATTTCCTGTAATAGGGGTTTTTTAAGGTGGACAAGACGCTGACGGTAAATAAAGTAACAAAAATCGGTAAATGTTTTTTGTTTTATTTCCTGATACTACAACAAAAGAAAAAAAGAAACCTTTGTAAACTTTTTGTATGATTATTAACGTTTTCACATATGACAACCAGTTGCATAAATACGGGTAGATTACTTTAGGAACACCCCAATGGAGTGCAATCTCCAGCCCCCATTCCAGTCAGTCTCTATTCCTCGCACAGATAATCGGCTGTAATAAACGAATACCAAACTCATATAACAAATATATTCCAAGTTAAAATTAAATAGGATAGATTCAACTCAACTTTTTTTTAATGCTAATAAACCTTTCTACTTCTGCTCCCCCTCTGCCCCTGTCGATAAAAGGATTAACTAAATTAAAATAAAATTGATTTTTTTGTGAATCATTCTATGACTGTCGTACTCACTCAAGATAAAAAAATCCCTGCCGGCTCGGGCCTACAGGCGGAGGTAAATTTCGAAGTTAAGTACTAAATTCACCAACAAAACTTTTAAATCAAGATTAAAGATAAACCCAGTTCCATCGCTAAGAATGAGCTCTAGGGAGCTAAACATTTTGTGAAAATTCTAATATACACACACGCATGTATATGGAATAGGTTTAAAAATGGCTAAATCAAATTCAGAGAACCTCAAAGTGTTAAAATACGTTAATATTTCCATACTCGGGTTTTTATCATGTTTTAATACGTTTCTTCAAACTCAATGACGTTACATATTCACCTGTTGTGGTCCATTATATTTTCAATATGACGCAATTTTTTTTTTTTTTCTTTTAATTCGTTAAACTATTTATTTCATTTTGAATTTTCATGCAGAAATCTTGCTCTATAAAACTTATGACGTAATATTCAATTTGTTTTCAATTCGTCAAACTATTTATTTCATTTTGAATTTTCATGCAGAAATCTTGCTCTAGAAAACTTATGACGTAATATTCAATTTGTTTTCAATTCGTCAAACTGTTTATCTAATTCAATTTTTCACGTGAAAACATTGCATTAGAAAAACAATTGTTGTGGTGAGAATTTTATTGCTTTTTTTTTAATTGTTGGCAACAGCTATAACGAAAAATATTTATTTTTACCTGCCATTGTTGTGTAAAAGCTGGTTTTATCAGAATCATGTTAAGACTATATTCAAAATTTTAAACCTTCCCCATTCCCATTCCCTTGGACCGATTTTGCTCATTTTCAATCCCCGCCTAGAAATTAGCCATCTTAAAGTTGTTGGCGAGTTTGAAGACGTTCCGTGCATAATTGCGACTTTTATCGTGCGGACAAAATTTAGTACATACATACATACATATATATATATATATATATATATATATATATATATAAACTTTTGGGGTGGGGGTGGTTTTGGGTTTCTAGGGTCATGTAATGAAAAGTTATGAAGGAATTTTTCAAAAGTCGCACCATGGTAACGACTGCAATAGGTAGTATTTCTTACGAAATCTACCTAAAATAGCTAGTACTGATTTAAAACAATTTTCTTTTTTGTGTATAGTGACACCTGGCTGGAAATAAAGTAATCAAATTTAAGTATTTTTTTAATGCTTCCCTGTGTTATAGCTATAATGAAGTTTAAATACTTATAAAGGTGAAAATAGTTTTAAAAACACGTTTTATAAGTATTCAATGTTTATCTTAAAAGTAACATTTAATTTCATGACTGCAATCCATGATGTTTCACTCTTTCATTTATTAAAACACCTAAATGTCAACAATACGGATTAAATTGAACGTGGTTGTGACTAAAAACACTCTCTTTGGACCAAACCACTCTCGATAAAATATGCCGACGGACGCTCAATAAGCAAATTTAAAAAGAAATAGGCAAGGTTAATACCATAAAATTTGTGTTGCAATTGCAACGAAGGTGTTTATAACGAGACAGTCACTTGAAATCACCTTTTCTCATTTATTTATTATTACGATGGTAAGTTAGTAAGCAGATCACAAAAGCCAATAAAAAAAGGGAAACCAAGATACATACTTAAAAGGCATGTTTATTTCTCTATATAATCGTCATTTACATGGATACATTTGTCGCATCTCGTTATGAGTTTTCTAATACCTGCCTCTTAAAAGTATTTGTACTGCACTCTCAGCCATCTTTGTACCCCACATTAAACATCTTCATCAGTCGGCTGTTTGGTAAACCATGTGAACACCCTGTTGCAGTTGCTAATGCTGTTTATTGTTGTTCGCCTGCCAGCTCTAACCATTTCCTCAACCTTCTGCATTGTTTCTTCTGCCGCATTCTCAACAGGACGACCACTTCGTTCTTCGTCAACAACTTTTGAACGCCCCTGCTCATCTTGTACAGCTTTTGTCTCATAAATTCGAAATTGATATCTTACAGTTGGACAATGCTGCATACTTGAAACAACTTAGGGGAGATGGGGGCACATGTGAACAGTTCGCATAAATATAGCTTTTTCTCATGAATGGATTAATTTCTATGAACAAAACCTACTCAATTTAGTAAATAGAACTTTCTTTTATACATGGTATTTTTTTAAATATCACCTGTATAGTTCTTCTTGCATTTTTTACTAGTTTTATAAATTCGAAAAATTGTTCACATGTGCCCCATCAGCGGGGTAGTTGTGAACACACGCGGGGCACATGTGAACACAAGGAAAAAATATCCTTTGACATGCTTTTTATTCTGTTATTCATTTGTCATCGTAATTATTAGTTAATTACCTGTGAAATTCACCATAAAGAAATATATATATATATATATATATATATATATATATATATATATATATATTTCTCTAGTTTCTGGGAGGTAAGTTTATACAAAAGATTATAAATGAAAATAAGTATAATTTGGGGGTGGAGGCTTAGATGATTCATTAAGTATTGCTGAAAAAATAAATAAATAAGGAAGGAATTTTAAAAAAGAAATTAAAACTTTTAAATTTTGCTTTGGGGATTTTGTTTGGGAAAAATTTTAGGGAGGGGGCGTTTACATACTATTTATCTCAAATCTGCCGAAATACGAAAGATTCCCACTGCTGTATTTGCCTTATTTACTTGTAAATTATAGATGAAGAAGGGTTTCTTAATGATTAAAAAAAAAAATCTCGACTATAACTCCCCCCCCCCTCCCCTAGCTTCTTCTGCTTTTGAAAGAGGGAGGGGTTAGAATAGGGATTTTAGGGTAGTTATCAGTTTAAAAATTTTACTTTCTTAAAATATTACTCATATCTATCTCCATTCAAAGCATCATATGCATAACTGTTTTAGATATGGAAGTTAGCATCATTGCAAGTTTAGAACAAATGTAATAGAAAAATTGGCAAAGTTGTTCAAGGTAATACTTTTGTGTTAACAATGCATAAAAAATATTGTTGTAAACTGTTTAGTAAAATAATATATAACACTTATTGCATCTTAGAAAACATTAAATTTATTTAAATTACAATTGAATGTAAACGAGCTTGTTGCTCTTTATGTATTTGCTGAAAAATGTGTTTGATGAAGTTTCAATACAAAATCAACGTCATGTGAGGAAAATATCTTCTATTTCAGAAAAATTATAGATAATGGAACTGACATTATTTATCATTAAGTTAACTGAAAGGAAAAGAATCACAGAATGATTATTGGTACACTTGTGTACTGTTCATATCTGCCCCACATTGCTGCTTCTGTTAAATTGATAAATCATTAACATTTCCCAATTTTAGAAGAAAAAGAACTTTATTAAAAATATTTATTAGTATTCATAGTATATATTAAAACACTCAAATTCAAATAAATGAATAAATAAATAAAGTTATACGCTTATCAACTTGGAACTAAGATTTTACTTTTGAGATCTAAAAACAGTGTTTTGGCTACAGAGGACAAACAAAATGTCAAAAAGCTTCAAAAAATTTTTACCATATGTCTACAGGTGCTGTCATCTTTAGTAATTTTTTTCAAATAAAAAAACTTATAACAACTATTGAAAATTTGCGATGTTCACATCTGCCCCCTGTTCACATGTGCCCCCATCTCCCCTACATGTGTTTATAAACTTTTATCGTTTGGTTAAAAATTGCAGTTATGAATTTAATTTCATATGGACAAACTAACTTACCAGTTTTCGGTGGTCCTCTGCTAAAATTTCCAGTATCGAAATGATTTAGTAGGAAGACAGACAAAAGAAAGAGGAGGTAAGAAGACAAATTGAGAAGGTATCGGTTTACAGGTGCTCGGAGCTTCCTGATATATTTCAGCTGTGGCACAAGCAAAAGAAGTATGCATACAAACGGAAACAGAACCGTTCGCCACAGTACGTGTAAGCACTTCTGGTAAAAACGCAGCCTCGGCCATTTGATGAATTCTCCGAGCCAGTAAGATGATAACACTTGCTGCACCATAGAATGCGCTACAAACTGCAAATTTATAAAATAAAATGCATTAATAAACTTTTATCTCATACCGTGCATCGATATAATTTATTATTTATATTATTTCTGTTAGCAACATGCGTTTTCTGTGCACATACAAAACACATAACGATGAATGAAGCATCAATGGAAAGGTTTTACAACCGACTTCTCTTTGAAATAGTACACTCACATTTTGTTAAAAATATTGTTTGACTAAAAATTGTGATTAGTTAAAAATTAATGAAAAAAGTATCAGCAAATAAAGTAATTAATTCAAAAAAATTAAAATTCGTTTTATTGTTGCAACTGAGTCTTTGAAGAAACCGCATTAGATAAAATTAAATGGGTTTATTTATCCATTACTTCTAAAAATTATCTTTTATTTCCAAAACAACGTTAGTCAGTGACAATACCAAGATAAAATCCAATGACCGAAAACAGAACAAGAAAAAAATGTGATCGATCACAATGGTGAAAATGACTATGGGCGAATAGCTATTCGTTCCTTGGCACCTAGATTTTGAATATCACTATTTTCGAATAATAATATTTAATCGCGTAATTATGTGGTTTAATAATCCTAATATTACTATTCAGAAATAGTTGTATTCGTAGTCCGTAATATTTGGCATTTATACGGTGTCGAAAATGTGAAATAAAAGGCAGGTGTCGCTGCTAATTCGATAACCCCCACTTTGAAGTGAAATGAAGAGAACACTTCAGTGTTTGTTGTATGATTAAACCACCGAACCGATGTAACAATATTATGTAATAATGTTCGCTTCGAGAAGAAGCTATGAAGGAGAGATCCTAATAATATCTTGGAATATACTCATGATCAAGATTTGCGAATAAATATTTGTTAAGTTTTTAAGAAGTCACAATATCATTTTAGAAGTAACACATCTTACGTAAAAATATCTACACCCGGTATAAATTTGGAACGAAGCCAAGTGGGTTTCTAAATGGTGCATCGGCCGGGAAGGAAGTAAGGTCATTTAATTATTTTGATTGAAAACATTTTATTCGCAATAAATAACAAAAGAAAAAAAAAGTAACTTTGTTAAGTAGTAGAAAAAAAAATATGCTGTTTGTTTTTGAAGATAAATTCTTGTTCTGATTCATTTTATTTTGAAAACGAAAGTTGTTGTTCGAATTTAATGATGTGATATAAGGAAAAAAAAACTGTATAATTTAATGATTAGAAACTGAATTATTTATTCCATTGATATACAGTGTAGGTAAATAAACATGAATGATTTACTGAAATTTAAGAAAGAAAGGGCTGTTTTGAGAACAGCGGTAACTAAATATATAAATAAATTGGAAAGTGATGATTTGGAAAAATGCACAGAGAGCTCGCTAGAAGAATATGTTGGTTATTTAGATCAAATGAGTAAAGAATTAAAAACCTTTGATAATGAAATTAAAAATTTAATTAATGAGGATAAAGAATTTGAGAGTGAAGTGCAGAGTGTCATCGAATATAATCAAAATATAACGACTTGGATAAGCAGAATTAATGCGAGGATAAAAATTATTAAAGAATCGAAACAAATTACGCTCTCCAGTCCTGATAGTACACCACAAAGGGTTATATCTAATAAACCTAGCGAATCACCGGAAAATGCAGGAAATAATAGTTTAAACTTTAATAATGTAACAGTGAAATTACCCAAAATCGCGATTGCAAAATATTATGGTGATCCATGTTTATGGATGGAATTTTGGAATCAGTTTCAAAGCTCTATTGATAAAAACGAAAATTTGTCAAAAATAGATAAATTTTCATATTTAAAAACTCTTTTAGGAGGGGTCGCGTTCAATGTTGTAAACGGATTTGCTATGTCAGAGGAAAATTATGAAAAAGCAATAAAATTACTAAAACAAAGATTTGGTAGACAGGAATTAGTTGTAAACGGGCATATGTCAAAATTGTTAAACCTTAATCCCGTCAAGGACTCAACTAATATATTTGAGTTAAGAAAATTATATGACATTGTTAAAATTCAAATTCGAAGTTTAGAGTCGTTAAATGTAACGACTGAAATGTATGGTCATCTTTTGTATCCCATTCTGATTAGATTAATCCCAGATGATCTCGCTCTAAATTTTAATAGAAAACGTTTAGAAAAATCAGATGAAAACGAGTTTAATGTTTTAGAACTATTGAGATATTTAAAAATCGAAATTGAGTGTCGGGAATCTTCTCTTATGCTAAATTATTTTAAAGATACTAAAAGAAAGTATACAGGGCCCCCCGAAAAACAAAGTAGTAAAAATTATTTTAAGGGTTCGAGTTCTGCTAGCGTTCTTAATGCACAAATTCTATCATGCATATTTTGTTCTTCTCCCCATGATTCATTCAAATGTAGCTTGCCCCCGCAAGATAAGTTTAAGATATTGAAAAATTCTAATCGCTGTTTTAAATGCTTTAAATTTTTTCACAACAGCAAAAAGTATAGAAGTAAATTGTCTTGCTTTAAATGTAAAAATCAATATCACCATGGTTCTATTTGCACAAAAGACAGCAGAGGGTTAAATGCCGCTCAGGAGGATAAAATAAGCAATACGCGACAAAATTCTGAATCTCCTAATTATGGATTTGAGGCGACAGGAAATGTAAACAATTCTAGTTCCGAAATTGTTAGTTCTGTTTCGTATTGTAATAATAATGTGACGCATTCTAAAAATGTATATTTGCAGACATGTAAAGTAGTCGCGAGTTCTGATTTCAATTCAAAATTAACTAGAATATTTTTAGATAATGGGAGTCAGCGGTCATTTGTCAGTGAAGCTTTAGTGGATGCTTTGAATTTAAAGCCAGTAGGTCAGGAGATTTTATCAGTGTATTCTTTCGGAATGCAAAGTGCGGTAGAGAAAGTATATCCAATAGTAGAGGTAGAAATTGAAAGCTTAGATCAATCTTTCAAAGTGAAAATCCGAGCGCTTGTTGTTCCTCGGATATCTGACGCCGATATGTACGAACCGTCTGCACAAATTAGGGAATTTATGAGGGATAATAAAATGGAAATTGCTTATGCTTGTGTAGGAAAAGATTTGATGAATATTGAAATACTAATTGGATCAGACTTGTTTTGGGAATTCATTTTAAACGAACGAATATCCATTAATAATGACTCAGGAGCTATAAAAACGATTTTTGGATGGGTAATTACGGGACAGGAATTGAGAAAAGGAAATAGTTGTTCTCAAAATATTGCAGTAATGAAAAATGCTGTTGAATTAAATGATTTAAGAATATTTTGGGAAATTGATTCTATCGGAATTTCGGATGAGAGTGATGAATTATCTCAAAAGGATAAATTATTAATAGAAGAGTTTGAGAAAAAATTGCAATACAAAAATAATAGGTACACAACTAATCTTATTTGGGATTCAGGTTCACATGAAATTAATAATAATTTTTGCATTGCTAAAAAGCGGTTCGATAATTTGAAAGAAAAACTGAATAAAAATAAAGCAGTATGCGCTGAGTATAAGAAAGTTATCGATGAGCAGTTTCGTGAGGGAATTGTAGAAGAATCTAAAAATGGTGCGTTATTGTCTGGATACTATATGCCTCATAAGGCTGTTTTAAGACCAGATAAAGAAACTACGCGCGTGAGGATAGTTTTTGATGCGTCATCAAAGGAAAGCCATTCGAAATCTTTAAATGATGTTTTGGAATCAGGTCCAAATTTAAATCCTAATTTATTAGACGTGATACTTAAATTTCGAACATATGAAGTTGCTTTTTCTTCCGATATTGAGAAAGCATACTTAATGATAGAAATAGCAAAAGAAGATAGAAAATACTTAAAATTTCTTTGGTTTAATAATGGTGACTCTAACTCCTTTAGGGTAATGAATATGACACGTTTGCCTTTTGGAATTAGGTGTAGCGCTTTTGTCTTAGAGGCCACAATTAAGGCACACATTAAAAAATATAAAGAATTTTATCCTGAGGTTTTTGAAATGTTAAATAACTCCATGTACGTTGATGATCTTTATTCTGGGGCAGATACAGCTGAAAATGCTTTTAACCTTTCATCCAGTGCTAACACTATACTTAAGGACGCTAACATGAACTTACGTAAATTTAATTCAAATTCGACTGAGTTAAAAGAATTGTGGCAACAAAACGATATGTTAGATAACCCATCTGAGCGGTCTATGTTATTGGGATTGGAATGGGACGCTAATAAAGACATTATAAAAATTGATTCATTGGAATTTCAGAATGTTACAAGTAACACTAGTTTGGCCACTAAAAGATCAGTCCTGCGTGCTGCAGCAAAAATCTATGATCCCGCTGGATATATAGCCCCCTTTATAATCAGAATTAAGCTGTTAATGCAGAGAATATGGCTAAAAGGGCTAGGATGGGACGAAGAACTTCCCGAAGACCTAGATATTGAATTTAGAAACTGGTTAGTGGACGTTCAAGATTTGGAAAACATATCAGTCGATAGAAAATATTTTCTGGAAGGAGCCTATCCAACAGAAGTAACTATACATATTTTTTGCAATACTAATGACAAAGCATATGGAGCTGTCGCGTACTTCAGATACAAAAACAATGAGCTCATAAAAAATTTAGAAAACTTTAGTAGTATGCTAAAACTACTTCGAACAATTGCATGGGTTAAACGCTTTGTAAGGAAAGTTAGAAAATTACCTGGAAACGATGGTCCCTTATCTGCCGATGAAATTCAAGATGCGGAAATATTCTTCATTAAGTCAGTCCAGAAACAATTTTATAAACCAGAAATTGATTTGCTTAAATCGACGAGTGAGCTTCCAAAACAATCTGGCTTACTATCATTAGCACCGTTTCTTGATGAAAACGATTTATTAAGAATAAAGGGAAGACTGGACGAGAGTAAATATACTTATGCAGAAAAGCATCCAATCCTCCTGCCAAAGGACTCTCGATTTACAGAACTGCTAATATTACGAGAGCACAACAAAATGCTTCATAGTGGTGTTGCAGCTACACTATGTAAATTGCGTGAGAACTACTGGATTCCCAAGGGGAGGCAAGCAGTTAAAAAGGCCATCAACAAATGCCTCGTATGTCGAAAATATGCAGTGAAGCCAGCAAAACAAATGACGGCGCAACTTCCCAGAGATCGAATCTCAGAAACCCCGGTATTTTCCGTCTCTGGAGTAGACTTCACCGGTCCTGTTTATATAAAAAATGGTGACAACACCGAAAAGGCTTACATAGCTCTATTCACGTGTGCTGTGACTCGTGCTGTTCACCTTGAACTAGTTTCAGACTTATCAACTAAAAAGTTCATATTGGCACTTAGACGTTTTCTTAGCCGAAGAGGAAACTGTCGTATATTCTACTCCGACAATGCCAAAACCTTCAAATGTGCAAATAAAGAAAGTCAATATTTCTTTGACATACTTAAGCACCAGGATTTTCAAAATTTTATCTCTTCAGAAGGAATAACATGGAAATTCATCGTCGAACTTGCCCCATGGTGGGGAGGTTTCTATGAGAGGCTGATGAAAAGTGATAAAGACCAACCTAGGAAAAATCTTAGGAAAAGCTTTGCTTACTTTTGAAGAACTTATGACAGTGCTTGTAGAGGTGGAAAATGTTCTCATCCACAGACCACGAACATACGTTTATGATGGTTCCTCTGAGCCTGAGCCGCTAACACCGGCCCATTTCCTGCTTGCTGGAGACAAGGTAGGATACCCCTTTAAATTTAACGAGCTGTTTAATGCCTCTATAACTAGGACTAGCCTGATTAAAAGAAAAACGTATCAAACAAAACTTTTGAGCCGGATTTGGGAGTAATAGAAGACTGAGTATTTACTAGCAACTAAAAGCTTTCATTCTTTCGGAACTCCTAATGCTCAAAAAGACTTGAAAGTCAATGACATTGTTTTAATTGAAGGTGTAAGTAAATCAAAGTTCCTATGGAACTTAGGACGAATTATCGAGGTCAATAGAGGTCGTGATGGACTAGTCAGGTCTTGTGTCGTCAAGACCAAAAAGGGAAATTTAAGACGACCTACTCAACTTATATGTCCTTTTGAAATTGCTGATTAATAAAATAATTTTGTAAATAAATTTTCTGTAAATATAACAATATTTAATTTTAGTATTGTGTTTATGTAAATAACATTAATAACTTATTCTTTTACTGTATTATAACTGTAATATATTTAGCTATACTGTAAACACTGATATTATTTAATTTTGCATTTATTGTGTTATTTTATGAAAGCTTCTTGCAAAAATCCTGGCCAGGTATGTTTATGTTGTACATATTGGTAAGAAACATATGTTTTGTAATTATATTATGGTTTATTTAGTGCTTTATTTCAGATTTTCTTAAAGGTATAACTTTTAAAATCTATTGTTTCGAATAATTCCATATAGTATAATTTTGACATGTATATTGGTTTCAATAATTATTGGTAAAATTAGATTAAAAATGTAGTGTGATAATTTTGGCAATTATCAGGTGGGGAGTGTCGAAAATGTGAAATAAAAGGCAGGTGTCGCTGCTAATTCGATAACCCCCACTTTGAAGTGAAATGAAGAGAACACTTCAGTGTTTGTTGTATGATTGAACCACCGAACCGATGTAACGATATTGTGTAATAATGTTCGCTTCGAGAAGAAGCTATGAAGGAGAGATCCTAATAATATCTTGGAATATACTCATGATCAAGATTTGCGAATAAATATTTGTTAAGTTTTTAAGAAGTCACAATATCATTTTAGAAGTAACACATCTTACGTAAAAATATCTACACCCGGTATAAATTTGGAACGAAGCCAAGTGGGTTTCTAAATACGGTTATCGTCAATCCTTAAACCTTAATTAGTCGCACTGGTATATTTTGAACACCGTTGGATGTTACAAATTTAAATATGCCTGTTACATTTACGAAAATACTGTCACATATGCCTATGTTGAGGGGGTTTTATTACATTGTACTACGTGGTACTTGTGTTTAACTTAAAATTAAACTCGTAAAAACATTAATTTGTTTTCCTAGAAATTTATAAATATAGAGTATACAAAATACACTGTGTGGGAAGTTTCGCTGTGTGAATTTTTCCCAGATATTTCAAGGCGTGCAGAAGTAAATTATTTATGTCCATTTTGCCAAATGCCTTATAAATGAAATAGGATTATTACCTTTTTTGTATAATTTTTACGTCACTAAATCCCATTGACTGCAAAATATATATTGAGAGGTTTTCTAAAAGTTTTTATTTTATTCTTATAAAATAAATAATTGATAAGAGACATATATATTTAAAGATTTAAGAAATATAATGAGCACAGAAAAGTTTCCAAAAAAGTTAGCATTAGTGCGTGGCACAGTATTTACTGATTCTTGAAAAATCTTACATGTTGGACTTGAGTCGATTTTTTAATCACCGTTTCAAATAATCTTAAAGATTGCACTGATAAAGCCTCCGACGGGTCTACTGATACTACAATAAAATTAACCCTTTATCTACTGATGGTACTTATAAGTACCATTAAAATAACTTGTTATAAAATTCCTTTAATACATCGATTAGTTGTAATACAGTTTAGAATGAGTTATAGATACATTACTTTATCTTGTTACAAAAGCATTATCGGTTACACAAAACAAAAAATATTTTTAAAAGGTTGATTTCTTTTGCCTTTGCATTTTTTCAGCTTTCTTGGCGTTGGGGGGGGGGGGAATTTTTCAAATCGAAAATATTTCTATATTTCTATTGTAAGAACATTATATTTGTCCATTGCCTAATTCTACAAAATACTAAGAAAAAGATTTAAAATAAAAGATTTGAGTGGGGTTATAAATAGTGCACAAAATCCCTATAAATTCAGATTTAATGAATCCTTCTAAAATCCTTATAAAATTTATTAAGTGATTATGTAAATCTTCTAATTTAGTTTAAACAATTCACAAAAAATGCTTTAGAAGATAAATTTTTTATGAATTCATAATGCAGTATATAAAGGGTTAAAATGAATACTTCCAGCCGCATAGCATAAATTATATTTAAATATATTTTATGGTATTCAGCTTCTGATTCATTACAGCTAATATGATTCATGATGGTCATACTAATAACAGTAGTAATAAAATTAACCTTTTATATCACCGCATTGCAGATCTACAACATAACCAAAAGTCAATGTTACTTAAACAGTGGAGTTTAAAAAAAGATAATTTTGTTTATTTATTCCTGCTATCTCCGAACACAGCAGATATTATAAATTGTTCATAGAATCCTCAACAGACGACGATACTCAGTTAATTTTTCATGCCAAAGTTTTATTTATCCTTTGAACAGTTCTGCATCGTTGTTGCTAATGTTAACTTCGTAAATTTTATAAAATTAAAACGGTTGAAGACGTCCAAAACTAGATTTTTTACAAAGGCGTATAATATATAATTTTGTATTAGAAAATGAACACGATATATGTGAAGTATGTAATTTTCTGTTTATCACAGATGTGAAAAAAGTACCTTTCAATCAATATTTTTACATTTTAAATATTTTTTATTATTTTTTACATGCTTAAAATAATGTATTCTAACATTTGAATAAATATTTTTTTAATCCGAATTGTTGACCCACAAAGGGTTAACAATAACAGTAATACAATAAAAAATATTATGTCTGTTTTGAAAATCCCCTTATCTATGCGAAAACTGTGTTAATTACATATTAGTTAACAAATACGACGTGGAATCTGTAGAAATTCCGCGGAATAAAAAAAATTTAATAAAGAATTATTAGACTGAACTTAAAATAAACCTAGAAAATTAGTTACAATAAAAAATTAAGCTTACATTGGCTATTTCAATTATCTTTCAATTGACACAGTTTATCTTTTTCTAAAGCGCGGTAACCCCACCCTGAACCCCTCTTTTAAGATCATTTTTAAACACATGAATGTAAAAAGGAAAACAGAATTAAATGGTGTTTTCTCCGGGTGTTGTTGAAAAAACTTTTTTTTTTTTTCTTATCGCTTAAATATTTTAAATTACATAAAAATAATTTTTTTTTCAAAATCAGGGAAAGAGAAATTTAGCTAAATTTGAAAAACCAGGTAGAGGCAATTTCCCTCTCTTTCTTCACCCCTCCCTCTTTCGGACGGCCATGATTATCATAATTACAAATGGATCCTCAAACATTGTAATGGAAGTTGTGTCAGGTTAGAGATATAGTTATTGATGCTCATTCTGTTCGACCGATCAGCCTTTGTGTGCGAATTGTAATGCAAATTTTTTTTCACTACGAGAGCAATGTTTATAAGAATTCAATTAACAAAACAATGCATGTTGGATAGTAAATTTAAGGCCATTTTTAATTTTCCTACACATAATCTATGGTTATCAAGTTCGTGGGAGGGACCGTCTCTAAGATCGATATCATGACTTTTCGAAAGACGTTACAATTTGCAAAACCGAATATATACAGACTGCCTACGTATATATATTCATCTCACTGCCCTTAATCAAAAACAATCATTTTTCGACTATCAAATAATTGTTTTTGGACTAGTAAATACTATGTAGGAATTTCATTGTTCAACACGTAATGAAGTGGCTTTTCTGGCAGACATTGACGAAGCAGTTTTCGGTGTTTATAAGTCGGTTTACAATTCCCAGTAGCAGAAATGTTTGTTGATTTTATACAAAGTGTTAATTTTATTCATTTTAAATTAAAAATAACCAACTATAGTTATTTTTACACGTTGAACACCAAATTGAAATCACCACACGTGCCTGGGGAGCCACAGGATTCTTTTTTAAATAATATGGTAATAAATTATCAATCGATGCGTTAAACGTTTGAGGTAAGAAAAACCCACAAATTGAATTTGTACAATTATTCCAATTTGATATTCACGATCATAAAAATATTTAACAGCTTAAACCATTAAAAAGCATTAACACCAACGTTTAAAAATGCACAAATAATACATGAAAAGCAGCAAACAGCTGTTTCGAATCTACTAGCGAGATTCTTCTTCAGTGCAAGATAAGACAAGACACAGCTCGCTAGAAAAAGCAAGGCTGAGCGAGGGACAAGGAGAGCTCAGCCTTGCATTTTCTAGCACGCTGTGCCTTGCCTTATCTTGCACTGAAGTAGAATCTCGCTAGTGGATTCGTTGGCTGCTTTTCATGTATTATTTGAGCATTTTTAAACGTTGGTTTTCTGCTTTTTAATATTGTTGCACAAAGGCTTTGTTTGTTATTTTTAAGCTTAAACCATGTTTAGATAAATTTCTGGAAACTAGAAATTGAATGCCCAGGATTTTCTCTATAAATAAAGGCATAAATAAAATAGAAAATAGAAAACAGAAAACATTTGCACTGTCTGGGGTGTAATGTGAATTTCTGTAAAAAAGGAACTGGTACTTACTTCTTTCTGTTTATAATCGAGAGCTAGTTGAAGTCGAGGAAACTCTATCTTCTCGAAGGTTCCTTCGTAACCCCATGGGAGTTTTAGAAGGGTTTCTATTTCTGATGTGCTTCGGCATTTGGAAAGCAACTCCACAGTGAAGTTGCGAACTTGTTGAGCCAGTTCTCTGTATTCAGCCTATTGAGATCAAGAATAAAAAAGAAAAAGAAAGTAAATAAAAAGATTGCAAAAGGAATTTGATCATAATGTTTAAGAGGCACGTACTGTCATGCATGGGATCAAAATATATACCACTCTCCTTTAACTCTGTCGCAAGTCATCGTATAAAAATTATTCTGGTTTTAACTGACCTGGTATTAACATTTACTATTAAATTCTATGCATCACTGTAAAAAAAACGGACTAAAATACGGAAACACTACTGGCAATCTAGACGCCAGTACTATTTCCGTATTTTAATGGAACTTTTTCCCGGTAAATTACAGAAAAATGTCCGTTAAATTCCAAAAAAAACGGAAATTTTTCTGCAATTTACGGGAAACAGTTCCGTTAAATTACGGAAATAATACTGGCGTCTAGATTGCCAGTAGTATTTCCGTATTTTAGTCCGTTTTTTTACAGTGATGGATTAGGTTTTGGAGATATCCTACTTATTAAAAATTCCACGCAACTTTCTCTTTTCAAATGCCGATATCCACTTTTGACAGACGGGAAAAATAAACCTTGAATTTTGCTTTTTTTTTCTTTGTGTACTATTTAAAAAAAAAAAAATTGTAAAAAATCCCCTTTAAATATTTTTTTAATGACACAGTTTGTAAGCAGGATAATCAGATTGTCGAATGCTGAAATACATATATATATAGATTATAATAAGTATAAAAAGGGTACAGGGATGTTCAAAAAATTATCTACGTAAAAGCACTAAAACAATTCAATTTTTGAAAAACATTTTTATAAATATTAAAAAGCTCTAAAAACAATTAGAACATAGGATAAATGAATGAATGATCTATCATATTCCTGCACATATTTTTAGACTAACAATTCATGCAACGTAAGGATGAAAATTTAAATAACAGATATTGTCTCGTAAAGATCTTCGCGTCAGCTAGAAATTCAAATAAAACAATTCACAAGACATTCTCAAAGCGTTTTCTTTCAAGTTCACTACCTAACTAAGCTGTTCTAATAATGCTGCTGTAATTTTTTTTACTGTTCTTCGCCACTAATATTGTTTCAAAAATGGATTATCACTAATATGCAGGATATCAGGTGATTAAAAATCAATGGCTTCACTTAATGCATTTTTTATGCTGGTTACAGAACTGTTCTTAGTTTTCTTCTGTCACGTATAGTTTGTTTGCAACCGACCCGAATTGATTTGTTCACCGCCAAGAACAAGCGGGCAGTCACACATAACGCAAATGTACTTCTGGATACTTGCCAACTTATCTAATGACTTTTAGAAGATACTATTAAGAAATATTTAGTATGAGGTACACAAATGGCAAAACTGTGGTGACTTCAATGTTACAGTAATGTGGGATCCCATTTCCCGAAACCCCACAGAGCTGGCTTAGATCCAAAACCCTACAAAACCAGCTTACAAAACCACCGCCAGGAGTCTGTCTCACAACTCCGAATTGAAGGACTCTAGTGATGCTGACGCATGCGCGCAGCAAGTGGCTGTCGGCGGCAGGCGTGCTGCGAGTTTGAAAGGAACGGAAGTGACGGAAAAAAACGAGAGAACAGAATTCGATGGTTGGTGCTGATATGAGGTGGTGGACGCAAGAAGGTAGTAATAAAAAGACGTAGCTCGAATTAAGATGTATTAAACGTTTTTTTTGTGAGTGCTTGTCATCATGTATTCGCCCTGTAAATATAGCTTTTTCCAATATAACTATTTTTTCAAGAGAAGTCGTCTTTATTTCGGTTTTAAGTGTCAATTTTATTTGTGATCAAAAGATGTTCCATAGTAATACTATTAAGATAACAAGCTGGATACACAAAAATGCCTTGCTTTTTATGTGAATTGGACGGTCAGGCAAAGCAAAAACATTAGCTTATGAAAGTTTGGCCAGAGCGGGAAAAGTTTGTTCCAGGGACTAAAAACATCGTGCATGAACCACTCGTAAACTCCTAAAAAATCTTGCTTCCACCATTACATCAAATTAGGATTAATGAAACAATTTGTAAAGGCTCTACCACAGGATGGGAATTGCTTCAAGTACCTTACTATGAAATTTCCCTTCATCGTACACGGAATATTAAAAGCTGTAATTTTCGTTGGTCCTCAAATCAAAAAACTGATGAAGGACAAAGATTCAAAGATTTTGAAAAAACGATAAATGAGATAAAAAAAAAAAAAAAAAAAAAAAAAAAAAAGACGCATGGACCGCCTTCAAATGCGTTACCGAAAACTTTCTAGGGAATAAGAAAGATCCAAATTACAGGAATATTGTTGAAATAATGCTGTAAAATTCCAATTAGTTGTGCTGTAATATGAGTGTAAAAATGCACTTGCTGCATTCCCATATAGACTGCTTTCCAGAAAATCTGGGACATTACAGTGAAGAGAACAGTGGGCACTTTCAGCAGGATATCAAAAAGATGGAGAATAAGTACCTGGGAAGATGGAATGTAAATAACATGGATAGACTACTGTTGGATGTTAAAGAGGGACATAAATGATGACGGGAGATCTGCAAGAAAGACATAAAGGGGACAGTTTCTTTAATTGAACACTGTTTGCTTTTCGTTTTATTAAAGAAATATCATGAACTTATAAAACCATTTTTTACAGTATTTTTAACGTGTTTAATGAAATACTTTGTATGAAATTATGATAAATTTTTGATTGCACTAGTTAAAATATTGAAAACACAACTTCTTATTTTTTGAAAAATCCTGACGCAATAGACAAAAATGGAAGTCATTTCCGGAATCAGCATCAAAAATTGATTCAGGAAAATTTGTTCATAAGAAATCATCTGACGAAAAGTTTAAAAATGCAGACTGGTGTTATCTTTTATTTAAGGTCAACTGCATATGCGTTATCTATGTTTCCTTTTTTACACTATTTTATTTAACAACTTGATTCTTGGATGAAAAAATGGAATTATGTAATTGATTTTTTACTCTCTTCCTGTTAGACTAGAGTTATACAAATTAGATATATAGGTGTATTTCCGAAAACAGTGTTATAACATTTTAATATTTTTAGACCTTAAAGGGACAGTGGACGTTTAAAAAAATTCTTTTAATTTTCAAATTAGATATATGAAATTTTGTGCAAATATACATTTCACCATAAGTATATAGAACACCTTAAAAGACATTTCCAATCTTGTTATAATTTTAAGAACTTTTAAAAAATTTAAAATTTTAAAATGCTCCTTGCGTCTTAATTTTTGAGATATTTCCTCGATTTTGGATTTTAATCACGTGAAAATCTATTTCAAAGAAATCTGTGTATCGATTTTAGGTAGATTTCGTAAGAAATACTACCTATTGCAGTCGTTACCATGGTGCGACTTTTGAGAAATTCCTTCATAACTTTTCATTATACGACCCCAGGAACCCAAAACCACCCCCACCTAAAAAGTTTATATATATATATATATATATATATATGTATGTATGTATGTACTAAATTTTGTCAGCACGATAAAAGTCGCAATTATGCACGAATGGTCTTCAAACTCCCCAACAACTTTGAGATAGCTAGTATCTCGGCGAGGATTGAAAATGGGCAAAATCGGCCCAAGGGAATAGAAATGGGGAGGGTTCAAAATTTTGAATATCGTTTTAACATGATTCTGATAAAACCAGCTCTTTCACAACAATGACAGAAAAAAAATAAATATTTTGCATTATAGCAGTTGCCAACAATTAAAAAAAGCAATAAAATTCTCACCACAACAATTGATTTCCTATTGCAAAATTTTCACGCGAAAATTAATGAAATAAAAAGTTTGACGAATTGAAAACAAATTGAATATTACGTCATAAGTTTTCTAGAGCAAGATTTCCGCCTGAAAACTCAAAATGAAATAAATAGTTTGACGAATTAAAAAAAAATCAAAATATTGCGTCATATTAGAAATATAATGGACACCAGCAGGTGAATAGGTAACGTCATGTGAGTTTGAAGAAACGTATTAAAACATGATAAAAACCAGACTATGGAAATATTAACATATTTTAACACTTTGAGGTTCTCTGAATTTGCTTTAGCCATTTTTAAACCTATTCCATATACATGCGTGTGTGTATTCCTGTATATTAGAATTTTCACAAAATGTTTAGCTCAACTAGAGCTCATTCTTGGTGAAGGAACTGAGTTTATCTCTAATCTTGATTTAAATTTTGTTGGTGAATTTAGTACTTAACTTCGAAATCTACCTCCGCCTGTAGGCCCGAGCCGACAGGGATTTTTTTTAATCCCTTAAATAGTTCATTTTTTAGAGATATTTTTCTGAATCCCTTAATGATTTTCCTCAAAATTCTGCCTTATAATAAGTTAAAAATCCAATTTAATTGTCTTAATAAAGTATAATTTTAAAATGTTTTACACAGTTTCTTTTTAAGTAATATCAGGATTCTTCCTTATCTGTTTCATGAGTATATAGAACACCTTAAAAGACATTTCCAATCTTGTTATAATTTTAAGAACTTTTAGAAAATTTTAAATTTTAAAATACTCCTTGCGTTTTAATTTTTTAGATATTTCCTCGATTTTGGATTTTAATCACGTAAAACTCTATTTCAAAGAAATCTGTGTATCGATTTTTTTAATCCCTTAAATACACTGGTTATCAAAAATTCAGGAAAAGTCACAAAATGCTAATTTTCAAATACGCGAACACTCAAAAGGAAATAATATAATTCGAGTAATTACTATCTCTACAACACAGCTAGCCCATATAACATCTCATTCATGTCACACATGGTCACAAGTGTCACAGTCCCTACGGTGAAGCAAAAAAATAGGAAATTCCATACATCTCATTATGAGTCTCAAATGATCACTATATGTGACTCCAGTGAGACGTCACTGTGACCGCTGCTTTGTGCCGAGTCATCATGTGACTTTACAATGTAGTTACATTGTGACTCTCGTGTGACTGTCATTTGTAGACTCAATTTCAAAGTCATCGTGAACGCTGCATTGTGATAAGTTACCAAATAATGTCACATTAAAGTCACATGATGACTTTCAGGTGACAGAGAGACTACTGTGAAGTCCCTATTGTGCTCTTTTGGGAAAAGTCTCCATGTGACTATAATATGATATTATTTGGTGACTTATCATAATGCAACGTTCATGATGATTTTGAAATTGAGTCTAAAAATGACAGTCACATGAGAGTCACAATTTAACTACATTGTAAAATCACCTGGTGACTCGTCAAAAAGCAGCAGTCACATTGACTTCTCAGTGGAGTCACATACAGTGATCATTTGAGATTCTTAATGAGATGTATGGAATTTCCTATTTTTTTGCTTCACCGTAATGACTGTGACACTTGTGACCATGTGTGACATGAATGAGATGTTATATGGGCTAGCTGTGTTGTAGAGATAGTAATTACTCGAATTATGTTATTTCCTTTAAGTGTTCGCGTATTTGAAAATTAGCATTGACTTTTCCTTAATTTTTGATAACCAGTGTAGTTAATTTTTAGAGATATTTTTCTGAATCCCTTAATGATTTTCATCAAAATTCTGCCTTATAATAAGTTAAAAATTTAATTGTCTTAATAAAGTCTAATTTTAAAATGTTATGCACTGTTTCTTTTTAAGTAATATCAGGATTCTTCCTTATCAGTTTCATGAATTTTGATCCTAAATTAAGTAGCAAGGAAGCACTTCAAAAATTTTAAAAAAGCTGAAACATCAGCATGGAGAAAAACAGATTTAAAGTATATTAAAAGGCCAAAAAATTATTTGTGAATAAAATTAAAACACTTGTAACTTTGCGTAAAATAATCGCATCTGCATGCAGTTTTCCACGAATGACGTAGTACAAATTGGAGATTAATATTGCACACAAAAAGATATGTCGATTTTGGGGTCGATTTTTGCTCAAATAAAGGACCACGGTCCTCTTAAGATTACATCTTTTAAAGCAACTATCACGTGATAATTTAAATAAATATTCTAAAAATTATGGGGAGACAGCAATTTAAAAATTAAATGTACAAACCCTTAATTCTTTGTCAGTGACAGCACATTCTTCAAGTTCACGATCTAATACAAAACCATACAATATAGGATCATTAGTTACTTGGACTATGTGTGCAGGGTTGCTGATAGCTTTATAGGCGTTCAGACGGACTTGGGGAAAAGCAGCGCCAGCTTCTCGAATTAACTCTTTGCACCTTGGACAAATACCTACCAAAATAATTTGATTTCATTTTTAGAAAATCTCTGGTCATACTTATCTCTTGCTTTATGGAAACTACAAAACCATAAAAAAAAAATCAGAATGAAATTATATTATAAAAGTTACTAATAATTCTACAAGTGAATAAAGTTTGAACGCATCTCAACAGCGAAGCACTGATTTGTAAAGCATCGACGAGCTTCAATAACTAACTTCTATATACGAGGGTGACTCTGAAAGTTTTGTAACAGAAAAAATCGGGCAGCAAAGTAACATTAACTGCGGCCGTTTAGTTAACTGTTGTCATCAAATATTTCCCGTCCACTCCTTGTCACGTGACTGACAGAGCTAGTTTAAACCAGTTCCTATGCTGACTCAATCTCATTAAAGATATCGATCTCGCCTGGAAATTCCCGCATAATCATTTTTTATGATTTTAAAGTAGGTTTAAATTAAAAAGACTGTTTTAAAAGAATATCAAAAGCTTTCTAACTTCTCACCCTTCATATACAACCGTATTTAGATGATTTTGAGAATTTAAGCACGAAAACTTTATTTCGAAGATGACTAGCAAAGTGGAAGGCCCTCAACATCAACAGTATCCTCAATGTTGAAAAACTAAAGGTAATTTTAAAAGATAACCCACATATTGTATACCAATCTATTCAGTAGACTCTAAATATCGGATCGGCAGCAATATTTAAATTGCTGGTGATCTAATGTGAGGAAGCTTTGTAGGCCTCATCAGCTGACCGAGGAGCAAAAGCAAACAAGTGTGTCAGGGTGCCAAGTAATGTTGGTAAAATTTTATTTCACCAAACGTCTTTATGAAGTTGTCACAGAAGATGAAGCATGGATGTATCAATTTGATCCACAAAGTAAAAGTTCAAACACCGCAATCTCCAGCTTGGGTGTTTGAAAATAAACAACTGCCAACAAAAGTCAAGCGTCCGAAGAGCATCTGCAAGAAAAATGGTGGCCACATTTTTTTCCAAAATTTGCCATATTGCCTCATAGACCGGGGGGTGGGGGGGGCAGTACAGACAATCACCACATCGAGTTCATGGCTGAAATTGCATAATTAGTTAAGACCCGATTCGCATATTAAAACGCAATCGGTCCGCCAAGCCCTATCTTAGTGGAAAACACCTGAAAACCCGATTTTAGCAGTTGACTCGTAGGTTTACCATTGTGTTTTCCTGCACCCAAAGGTATGAAACCATAGAGCTCTGGAAGCAGGAAAACATGACGGTAAACCTACGAGTCAACCGCTAAAATCGGGTTTTCAGGAGTTTTTCATCAAGATATGACTTGGCAGACCGATTGTGTTTTAATATGCGAATCGTGTTTTAACTAATTCCGGAACTTCAGCCGTGAACTCGATGAGGTGATTGTCTGTGCTGACGCCTTCCGGTCTATCAGTACCTTTGGAAGAACAAAACACTGTTACTGCCAACGAGTATACAGAGATTTTTCTACCAGAGGACATTAAAAAGTTGGAAGAAAAGCGACCAAAGAAAAGAGCAATAGACATTATTCTTCCCCATGACAATGCCTCAGATTATTCTACTTCAAAAACAAACGTCTTTTTAAAATAAAATAAGACTCAGTTGATTGGTCATCCACCATAAAGCCCTGACCTTGCACCAAGTGAATCTTATTTGTTTCCCAAAGTCAAGGGAAGTTTTCTTGACACAAAAATTACAAGTGTCAATGTAGCACTGGAGCTCTATTTAACCTTCCTCGAAGAAATCAGCTTAGATAAGTAAAAAATATTTTTGAAATCTATTTTCAAAGAATGAATAAATGTATTGAGTGTAAAGGTGATTATTATGAGAGAAAATAAAATCTTTAAATGTTGTAAATTGTAATTATAGGTATTGCAAAACTTTCAGAGTGACCTTCGTACTGTTACAACTTTGAGGCACACTTACCTTAATATGCTTGCTTACTATATCAGAATAAAATTGTTAATCTTCATTTATTCCTTCCATAGTTTATAGTATAAGATCTAAAATTTTTGTTCACCTTTCTAAATATTGATCTTTCTTCCATTCACTTAAGCATTTCAGTATAACAGATTTGAAAATTATTTTCATTAACCTTTAACTGATGTTACCGGTCTCACAGACCGGAGCTTTTTCCAATTTTTATAGCTTAACTTGTAATTTTCAGTTTAACTACAAACACTACAGAAATTTGTTTCGTTTGGAACTTTAATACTATCATGAGAGACTTTTGAAAAGGTGAATTTTAGTTACAACAGCCGTGTGCAAAAAGCTTAGTACAAAAACGTCATCCTATGAGTTAATCGCTCTTTTTATTCATCTTTCGATGGAGCGGTCTCACAGACCACTTCACACTAGTTATGTAACAATTTCTGTCACATCAGTTAAAAGTTAAATTACAGAATCTTACATGCACAGAATATACCGAAAAAATACTAGTGAAATTATATAAGCATTTACAAAGAAATTCCACAAAGCATATTTCTTTGTCCTTAGTTACGTTACAATAGATGTTCAAATAGCACTCTTTCAACTTCTAGATACGCATTTGCACTCTGAAACATATTCGTGGAAACACGTTTCAGTATGTCAGGGTATGGTATGATTATCACGAAATCGCTGCATTATCTGTTCGCTGCTGTTAATTGTTAAGTCGGATAGAGCATAATGTTCACGAGGTTCTCAGGGTTTGATCTAGACTAATTTGGCAAAATTCTCATTCAAATTCAGTTTTCAGGAAAATTGGGAATGAAACGTCTATAACCGGGTTCCTCGCATTTTAGCTTCATGTTTTCGACTAAAATTAGCCCAAATCTTATAATTAAGAAATAATATATTTTGTGACTGAACTATTTAAGTGGCCGCCATTTTGAAATAAGATGACGTATCAAGTGGGACAAGAAACGTAGTCGAGATTTTGCTAAGTCCTGTACACATGCAAATCGATTTATAAATACGAGTTCTATAGCAGGACAAAAGTTAGATATATATATAAGCAATAGTAAATATCGTAATCACCAACAAAAAGAAATACACATTTATGTGAATAGCGGTAAAATTCTGCAGTGAAACACACAAATTGAAAATAATCAAGCAAAAGAATATATTTGACCTGAGCTAACAACACCCCCCTCCTCCCACTCACCAAACAAGAAAACACGAAATATAACAATTTAAAAAATGAAAAATTCCAACAATAAAAACACAGAAAACGAAACAAAAATCCGGCTGCGACATCGTCGGCAGCGCTTTTATATTTAAAAAGCAGCAATATTTGTATTTTGTAATGTGGTTTAACATCTTTTAACATTTTTAATCATCGGTTAAGTAATAAAACACATTTTGTGTAACTTTAATTTTCACATTATTTATTCTCATACATATTTTATTAACCATTATAATCTTAATTGATCAATTTATTTGAAAATGACTGTCTCATCCCTTCCCGCAACCAACGACTTAGACACGCCGTGTTATTCCATCGATCCCAGCTTCTGTTCAGCCTATCTTTGTCACAGGGCACTTCGATAATTGGCAGAAAGCAGCCTATGTTGCTCATGTGACAACCATGAGAAGTGGATGTATCGCGATCTGTCTCTTTTCTTGGCTGCGTATATTCCTATAATTTTTTAACCGCTACACCTCTGGTTTTTTAACACTTTCCAAAGTAGTTGAAAAGTGTTTTATGACTTCGGTTTTGAGTGTCCAAACTCTAACTCTTTTAAACATATTCGGATTGTTCTGTAATTTTTATATCTAACAAAAACATAACTGTAAAAAAGGGAGACAAGTTCTGTAAAGACAATGGCAAGAAAAGAAGTGATATCTAAGGGGGTGCCAAGTTCAAATAATATTCACTCAAACTTACCTACTGAAGTATTATAGCATTGTTTAAATTGTTTAAAAATAAAAATTATTGATAGCATATTATTAATAAATCTAGAACTTGGCAAGTTTTTGCCTACGAGTCATTTATTTTTATTAATGACATTATTATATCAAAACTTGTTATTTCATGTTTGGAAGCCTTCATTTGAGTGAGCTCCTTCCCCTTGAAGGGTGGTGGGATAAAATATATCCCACCTAATTTTAACTACAAAATGTTACATTGACACCAGAATTCAGGACTAAAAAGTTTAATTTTATTAAACGTGAAAAGAGGCTTTTACTCATTTTGAAATAAATTTGTTTTTAAATTCTGGTGTGATTCAATCATTTCAGCATGTCACGAATAAAAGTTCTTTGCTCCTGAAGGGTTAAAGGGGTGCAGTCTCTAGAGTGATGACCAAGAGCAAGCGTAAGTGTATCTGCCTCTTTGTCAGGCCTCTTAGTCTGTTTGCATTGAGGTTTCCCAAGGGTGGGCGCTAGAGTGATAATCAAAGACGAGCGGGAGTGTACTGTGTATTTATTTGTTTTTAAAATCTTTAACATGAGTCATTTGTTTATAATAATAACTATATTAATTTTCTTTTATAATGACATTGTTGTTAATATTAACATCATCATTTTATTAAGACATGAAATTGGTAGGCATAACATTTATCAAAAACTTGCCAAGTTCTAGATTTATTATTAATATGCTATCAATATTTTTTTATTTCTAAACAATTTAAAAAATGCTATAATACTTCAGTAGGTAAGTTTGAGTGAATATTATTTGAGCTTGGTACCCACTTAGATGTCACTTCTTTTCTTGCCATTGTCTTTACAGAACTTGTCTCCCTTTTTTCACAGTTATGTTTTTCTAAGATATCGTTACTTTTTGTAAAGTTACAATATATTTAGACACTTTACTTAATGCATTTTAATGTGTTTACATGTGACTATTTTATTCACCAAGCAACATTCAATCTTAATTTAAATTTCCTACAATAAAGTATTTGGCTGTCAATTTGCGGCAGAAATCTGTATTTTAATACTGCTATATTGAATGCATGTTTTGAAATGAAATGTAATGATTCGAAATTTTTATTGTTTCTGAAACAACAATTCCTATCAAATTCCTATATTAAATTTTCCTATTAAATATTTCAATTAAATTTCCTATAGCTGGGCCTGATTTTTTGTACTGAAAGTGAAAAATAAAGTTATGTGCTTATGCCACATTGTGTTTCATTCATCCATGGGCGGCTGCAAAGAGGCAGTGCAGAAGAAGGACATTGCCCCTCCCTGGATTTTCAAGCCCCACCAGTGGCTGAGAGGTTCTGCTCTCGAAGCTGGTAGACGGGAGGTGCTGGGTTCGATCCCAATCGCGCCCGTCGGCCTAATTGTTCGGAGTTTTCGTGGTTTTCTTCGAACCTTGGATTTCCAAGCGTTAATACGGGTTAGGTTCCCTTAGAAAGACCCCCACGAAGGGCACTCCCCCCCCCCCTGGGCCTATATCCCTCGTGCAGATAATTGGCCGTCATAAAATACAACCAACCAACCAACCCTGGATTTTCAAATTTAATTAAATATTCTTTTTCTCTGATGATTTTGAAAATAAAAATGAACTTTATTCTTCTCAAGTGATTTAAAATAATTAAAACACTGAGAAAAAAGGGAAATAAAAATTTTTCTTATAGCCGAAATTTTTTACTACAATTACCTGGATATTTCGTTCGCAAACAGGGTTTTTCTCAAGTTTTGTACCGTACTATCGCATTTGAGAGTTCTAATTTTTTAAAATTTCCTGTTTTCGAAATGAACACTCGGGTTTTTGAAAAATAAGACCGCAACTGTTTATTGAAAATTTGATAAGGTTCGGAGAAAAAAACTTGACATTAAGGGTTTTCGGTATTTCATAATAGGTGAATATTAAAGGAAGAAAGTAGTTACTCAATGTTAATCGGCTTCAGATCAGACTAGTTTCAAATGAATCAGGCCTTATTCATTAAAGGAATATTTCAAGATAAAATGATTTTTAGAGTTATTTTTCCTTAATTCGAGTAAATTTCCTTATTTTCAACGTCCCCTGCCTGCTTAAAATATCCCAGTACGTTTAAATAACCAATTCTCTTTTAATACATGGAAATTATTCCAGAGAGAAACATTCGCCTTGCATACAATATTTCAAATGAAAAACAAATTTCAAAGTGATTGCTTAAAAGGCGCAAAGGCCAACATAGTGAAAAAGATTCCAAGCCGGGACTCGAACCCGGGCCATCAGTATAGCGCACTGACGTTCTACCGACTAAACCACTTGGAACGATACCTAGCTTGGAAAATTTCTCACTATTATATGTTGGCAAGGCTACAAACGTAGCACAAGATGGAATATTTTATCGTGAGCCACCGACCTGGGGCGAGCACGAAACATAATTAAATCCAGCATCGTTAGAAACTATTTTAATACATGGAAATTATTCCAGAGAGAAACATTCGCCTTGCATACAATATTTCAAATGAAAAACAAATTTTAAAGTGATTGCTTAAAAGGCGCAAAGGCCAACATAGTGAAAAAGATTCCAAGCCGGGACTCGAACCCGGGCCATCAGTATAGCGCACTGACGTTCTACCGACTAAACCACTTGGAACGATACCTAGCTCGGAAAATTTCTCATTATTATGTGTTGGCAAGGCTACAAACGTAGCACAAGATGGAATATTTTATCGTGAGCCACCGACCTGGGGCGAGCACGAAACATAATTAAATCCAGCATCGTTAGAAACTATTTTAATACATGGAAGTTATTCCAGAGAGAAACATTCGCCTTGCATACAATATTTCAAATGAAAAACAAATTTCAAAGTGATTGCTTAAAAGGCGCAAAGGCCAACATAGTGAAAAAGATTCCAAGCCGGGACTCGAATTTTTTTTTACTATTTTAATACATGGAAATTATTCCAATATTTAATACATGGAATAATTTCCATATATTAAAATAGTTTCTAACGATGCTGGATTTAATTATGTTTCGTGCTCGCCCCAGGTCGGTGGCTCACGACAAAATATTCCATCTTGTGCTACGTTTGTAGCCTTGCCAACATATAATAGTGAGAAATTTTCAGAGCTAGGTATCGTTCCAAGTGGTTTAGTCGGTAGAACGTCAGTGCGCTATACTGATGGCCCGGGTTCGAGTCCCGGCTTGGAATCTTTTTCCCTATGTTGGCCTTTGCGCCTTTTAAGCAATCACTTTGAAATTTGTTTTTCATTTGAAATAACCAATTCTCGGCAAATGTAACATATTATTTTTATCGTTTCATATGAAAGACTGTGCATTTAGCTATCCAAAACTGTTTTTGTTTTCTTTGTACTATCATTGGAAGTGGAGCTATTACTGTTTTTTTTTTCAGTTCTCAAACAAGAAGTTTTTATTTAAAAAACGGATATGTAAGTTTAGGCAACCTAAAGAAAAATAATATATTTCAATATTGAAATTAAGGAAGGTACAACGTACAAAACGAGAGATTTTTGAGGAGGTTTCTAATAAATTTTCCGAAATAAAAACTTTAAATGCGCTTTCTGAAAACATGATTTTTGTGAACAATCAGTTAAGGAAACAATCAGTTGCTGCATGCTTTGCTCGGATTCAGCGTTTGGCGCTTCTTTTGGCAAATTAAAATTTCGCCTAATAGACGTAACGTTAAGGTAAAAATGGACACCACCAGATAGGTAATTAATCTATTTTCACATTTTTTTAAATTATTCCTTAGTTTTATAGGGTAAACGAACTTCGTACCAAATTTGAAATTTGTAGGTACAGTAGCTGTATGAGGTTTCTTTATGAGTGTGTGAGTCAGTCAGTCAATGATAAAATTATCGATTATCAGACATTTTTAAATGTCATTATCACGGAAACTGATTAGGTGTTTTTTATGAAATTTTCAATTCTAATTAATTAGGGCTGCCTTACTACAAATTTCGTATTACAAGTACAGTGGCTAGAATACATAGTGTGCCGTTCCACGCTCAAAAAATGCACGCGAAAGTAATCCCCCAATAGATGGCGCTGACTGTAGTAGAGACTGGAAATTTCCGAAAGCAGATCGGATAAATTAATGCTTTTTCGATACTTATTTTAATATTATATAAGAAGACATTTAAATATAGGAATTAATATTTAGATGAAAACAAGCCTGAAATATTTCAATAATGAATATATTATTGACAAACTGTTATTTTAGAACAGAGACATATTTTTCAAATAAAAATTATATATATGTGAAAAGTAAATAAATTCAAATGTTAAGTTCGCTTTAGCTTTATTTACAAATAACAACTGTTCACTACTTCTAAAACTATGCAAACATACAATGAATATTTAAAAATAAACTCCCAATAGCAATATTTACTTTGTGTTATTTTCAAAACAAAGCCCCATTTGTTAAATAAATCTTTCTTACACTTGAAATCACATATTAAAATTCTTCAGAAAAAAAAATTATTCATGAATTATGTATGAAAAGTAAATAATTTCAAAAATAAATTCAAATGTTAAATTCGCTTTAGCTTTATTTACAAATATCAACAACTGTTCACTACTTCTAAAACTGTGCAAACATACAATGAATATTTAAAAATAAACTCCCAATAGCAATATTTACCTTGTGTTATTTTCAAAACAAAGCCCCATTTGTTAAATAAATCTTTCTTACACTTGAAATCACATATTAAAATTCTTAAGAAAAATTAAAATATATATATATATATATATGAATTATGTATGAAAAGTAAATAATTTCCAAAATAAATTCAAATGTTAAATTCGCTTTAGCTTTATTTACAAATATCAACAACTGTTCACTACTTCTAAAATTGTGCAAACATATAATGAATATTTAAAAATAAACTCCCAATAGCAATATTTACTTTGTGTTACTTTCAAAACAAAGCCCATTTGTTAAATAAATCTTTCCTACACTTGAAATCACATATTAAAATTCTTAAGAAAAAATGTAATTTATTTTTTTTTATGAATCCATGTATGAAAAAAGTAAATAAATTCAAAGGTTAAATTTGCTTTAGCTTTATTTACAAATATGAAATATCAACAACTGTTCACTACTTCTAAAACTGTGCAAACATACAATAAACATTTAAAAATAAACTCCCAATAGCAATATTTACTTTGTGTTATTTTCAAAACAAAGGCCCATTTGTTAAATAAATCATTTTCACATTGGAAATCACATATTAAAATTCTTAAGAGAAATTATAAACATTTGTTTCTTTATGAATTATGTATGAAAAGTAAATAATTTTTAAAATAAATTCAAAGGTTAAATTCGCTTTAGCATTATTTACAAATACCAACAACTGTTCACTACTTCCAAAACTGTGCAAACCAGTGTTGAATTCAGACACTTTTCTCCGGGAGGAATTTTTGTAGCTCCGGGGGAGGGGATTACACTTTTTGACCATTGAAAACATAATATCAAATCTTCCGGAGGGGCATGCCATTCCTCTGTGGAGGAATCTCCTTCCCCCGGGCCCAGGGTTCGTAAATATCGTGATATTTTCGAAAATATAAAAAATATCCGTTATTTTCAAAATAGTTAACTTACTGCTGACAATAAATATTTTTAAGCACAATATAAATTAGAAACTAAAACATATTGCACTTATCATGAAAACTTAATCAAACAATATTCTAAAAATGCATTTTTTTTTCTTTTTACTTAGAACAAAATTGGAGATCAACTAATTGAAAACAGATACATTTTGCTTTATACAGTTATTTAAAAAACAAATTACGACAACCAGGCGCAAAACAATACCTTTGCTGATATTTTTTGTTAGTTTTTCACTCATATTTTGTTTCTTAAACAGACATAATTAAAACTTTATGGGGAAAACTCGCGTTTGTTCACAATATGCTTCACTGTCACGGCGCTAAAAGCTTTCAAAATTCCCAGTCGGTGATAACATTCGCGCCACCTTGCGGCGTCCTCCCTTTCACGACCAAAAGAAAAAAGCGTTATGGTAACCAATGAACGGCACACTATCTATTCTAGCCACTGTATTACAAGTACGTAGGTCAAATAGATTTTGGGTAGTAGAGTGTCGAAATTTGGCGAAAACAGCTCGAAATGGTTCGTGTAATATAACACATGAGCATGTCAGAGGAACTTGGCTGACACATTGCCGTGTGTCTAGATTCACCAAGCAACATTAAATTTTAATTTTAATTTCCTACAACAAAGTATTTGGCTGTCAATTTGCACAGAAATCTATATTTTAATACTGCTGTATTGAATGCATGTTTTGAAACGAAATGTATTGATTCGAAATTTTTATTGTTTCTGAAAAAACAATATAATCCCTTAAGCTAATGTTAGAAAATTATTAAAATATCTCAATTTGTTGATTTTCTGTAAACAAGTAAACCCAGATAAACTCCCAGTAAGTAGATAGGTTTACAATAGAAGTCTATGGGAATTTGGTGAAATATTTGAGATAGAGCCAAGGTGGCGTCACTTTTGGCGAAAAATTTTGGTCGCCAAATTTGGCGATATATCGCCATGTTGGCGAGAAACTTGGTGGTATTTGGCTACAGAACAGCGTCCCCTCTTACGGCAAATTAAAATTTCGCCTAATAGACGTAATGTTAAAGTAAAAATGGACACCCCCAGGTGGGTAATTCTTCGATTTTTACAATTTTTTTATTTTATTCCTTAGTTTTATAGTGTAAACGAACTTCGCACCAAATTTGAAGTCTGTAGCTGCAGTAGATATATGAGATCTTTTTGATGAGTGAGTAAGTGAGTCAGTCAGTCAGTGATAAAATTATCGATTATCAGACATTTTCAAATGTCATTATCTCGGAAACTAATTGTGCATTATTTATAAAATTTTTGATTCTAGGTAATTAGGGTGGCCTTACTACGCATTTCGTATAAGTACGTAGGTCACATGGATTTTCAGTAGTGGGGCATCGAAATTTGACGAAAACAGCTCGAAATGGTTCGTGTAATATAACACACGACTATATCAGGCGAACTTGGCTGACACACTGTCGTGTGTCTAGATATTACTGACGTTTACTATAGCACGATCACTACTGAAAATGAAGTGTGTAGTATTTACAGTTCTTTTACAAAGACAGTTATAAGTAAACTGTCGCATTACGGTCAACGGAGGAAAATCGTTTGACGTGCATTTTAATGATGTAGTCAACGTCAGTCTTCATTTCCTATAACAACTTCATAAAGACGTTTGGAGGTGCCAGAATCAAATTTTACCAACATTACTTGGCACCATGACACTCTTGTCTGCTTTTGATCCTCGGTCAGCTCATGAGGCACCCATCTGCAACAAATGCTACAACGTCTGATGAAGACAACATCAAATGTAATGAAATTGATATGTATTTATGAAATGTACTAAAAACTGCATTCTGTAGAGCATTGGCTGCAAATCATTTATTATTCATTTATAGGGCCGCACAAAAACATTCCGTTACATAAGGTTTAAGGAAGAAAACTGTTTCCAGCGATTTTAATTTGGTTAGACTATTTCAAATATAGTAAAATTGATATAGATTAGTGAAGTTTACTTTAAAATACTTGCATTAGAATATGCTACGCATAGCACTTACCGTTCATTTAGAGGAACAAACGAATTATTTCAAATGCAGTACTGTAGCGGAAGTATTGCGTATTAGCGATATTTACTGTTAGTACGTTTTCAGTTATGATATGCGTTTTATTAAATTCTTGCTTACTACGTGAAATGTATAAATATTATAAATCATATGCAGGGTTACACAAAAGTATTCGTAAGCATTACTGAGTATGAGCGCAAATTGCTTGAAGGTGGTTTTTAATTGAGTAATGCATTTTCAAGCCTGACCATATTTAGTATACTAAGAGATTTTTATAAAAAATCATATACAGGGCCAAGCAAATAACTGGATAAATGGCCACCTATGGATGGTAATTTTTGGAAATGTGATTTCAGTAGTTCTCTTTTAAGCGTGTTTTAAAAAGAATTAAAATTTATGTAGCGTGTGTAAAAATTTGTATGTACTATACAGGGCTGTACAAAAGAATGCAAGTAAGCTTCCGTGTGTTAGTAGAAATTGGTAAAGGTGAATTTTCAACCCATTATGCGTTTTCTTACTAAACTAAATTTTAGCATACAACGTAGGATATATATATGCACAAAATAATTGGCGTACTTATTAGGCTGCAGATGGTAATTACTGAAATATGGTTTTCAAATATGTTATACGTTTTCTAAAATGCCTTTTAAGTACAGGGTGTTCGAAAAATAACGATCCATTTCTGTGAAAACACTAACTAATCTGTTGGTTTCTTTCACAGGTGTTTGAAGAAATTCTCTCCTCAGAAGAAAGAATAGCCATCGTTTCCTGGAAACTGGGTGATAAAACATATGAAAAGGTGCGTCAGCTGTACTATCAAAAATATGAAAAACAGCCACAGACAAGGGCCAATATCAGGCTATTTGTGGACAAATTCAGAAGAACCAGTAGCGTGGCGGATGAAAAACGCCCTGGACGACCATCAACATCTGACGATACCGTCAAGAGCATTCGTGAGGCCAACGGAAAGGAGCCAACGTGCTTCTGTTCATCGACTGATGATTTCGATGGTATAGCTGACGCACCTCTTCATATGTTTTGTCACCCAGTTTCCAGGAAACGATGGCTACCCTTTCTTCTAAGGAGAGCATTTCTTCAAACACCTGTGAAAAAAAAAAAAAAAAACGATAGATTAGTGTTTTCATAGAAAAGGATTGTTATTTTTGGAACACCCTGTATATTATTAACATTATTAAACAGCAAAGTTTTGTTAAAGATCTGAAAGCGTTGGAAAGTGTTTCATAATCTATGCTCGACGCATGATTTTTATTTCTTATTAACAATACAGTAGTCCATTAAAAAGTAAGACTTACAACTAGGAATATGCGGCTTTTCAATGAAGTGTCCTCTTCCTAAAAGCATGCGCACCATCTCATAATTTCCTAACTGTGCAGCTAGAATTAACGGAGTTATGTCCGCCGAGTAATCGGGACTCTCTTCATATCTTCGCTTTTCACTTCCAGGACTGAGTTTGCTACAGGGTGAAACGAAAATAAGAAACTCAGAACTGTTGCAATTTAAAGTAAATCATGAGCATAAAGCAGTAATCCATAAATTAAACACGATGTCTACTGTTTTAATCACTAGTAAGTTGCATCTTGATTCAATACTTTTCTTTTTTTAATTCTTGTATGTGTTTATTAGGATTTATTTCGATTTTATGTTATATTTAGTATTGTATAATATGTAAATAACGGAAAACTATAATTAAATAATACCGGGTGTCTTAAAATGAACTGACTGGGCTTAAAATTCCATAACTTGCAAATGGGGACAGCTATTAAAAAAAATTCTTGCAGGAGGGTTATGTAAGATGTCAAGAGTTTTTTCTCAGGAGTTGTCAGGAGTGCAATTCTCGATTTTGGTTTAAAACAGCAGCAACAGATGGCACTGCAAGCAATAGGAGCTAAATCTGGTCCATAACTTGCAAATGGGGACAGCTATTAAAAAAAATTCTTGCAGGAGGGTTATGTAAGATGTCAGGAGTTTTTCTCAGGAGTTGTCAGGAGTGCAATTCTCGATTTTGGTTTAAAACAGCAGCAACAGATGGCACTGCAAGCAATAGGAGCTAAATCTGGGCCTCCTTTTTTGGCCTCTCTCGGTATTGGTATTGATGCGAAATAAGGAGGTTAAATATATGGAGTAGGTCTCAAAGAACAAAATTGCATTGGCGACTGAGAGCCACTCCATATATTTAACCTCTTTGTCTGGCATCAATAGTGAGAGAAGAGGAAGGCCAAAAATTAGGCCCCGATTTAGCGTCTATTTCTTGCAGCGTCATCTATCGCTAGTATTTTAAACTAAAATCGAGAATCGTAGTAAAAAAGCTCCTGACATCTTACATAACCCTTTTGCAAGAATTTTTTTAAAGCTCTCACGATATGCAAGTTATTGAATTTTAAAATCAGTCGGTCCATTGTAGGACTACCGGTATGTAACTGCTACATTAAATTTGTGTGAATATGATTATATTTTTGATAACTAACAAAAATTTTATGCTATGACACAAAAATTTCGTATTTAGGTTCCAGAGAGTTTAGACAAAATTCAGCACCCCCCTATCCCGAAAGTCGGTCAAGATACGATAAAATGCTTTATAAATACACTCTAACTAACCAGCACAGCTAAAACGGTGACCACTTAATCCCTTCGCTACGAGCGTCTATTACATAATTTTTAATCTTTTATCTCCGGTTTTTCAAAATTGGAATTTTTGCCTGTTTAACCGCAGAAATATTCTGGTTGATAAAGCAACGTTTACAATTAAAAATTACTGGTTGGATTAATCCAGGATTCTGGGTCTCTTATGCGCAACGATGCTCGTCGCGATTGTGTTAAAAACCTTTTTCACCCTTTTTAGGAGCAACAAAAGCAGGGTTACAGTTAATACCAGCAAATGTTATTCATTTCAATGTGGTCATCCGTGAAAAGTGGAGTAAATTTAGGAAAGAAATGTCTTTCTTACTGAACACTTTTCTCGCTTTAGCTTTATAATATAAATATTTTTAATATATATACATATAATATATATATAAAACCTTTGTTGAAAAAAACGTGTCTCACTTTACAAAAAGGACACGAGCCACCACGGGTTGATTCATTCGATTATCAAATTACTTCGAAGCAGGTACTTCACTTTAACCCTTTAAGCCCCGACAGTACTTTTAAGTACCATTAAAAAAGTGTTATACAATTAATTTAGTATATCGATTGACAGTAATACAATTTACAATGAGTTGTATAAATACTTTACTTTATCTTGTTCCAAAAGTTTTATTTATTGCACAAAACAAAAGTTTTTTTAACGGATGATTTCTCTTTCATTTGCATCTATTCAGCTTTCTTGATATTGGAAGATTGCGAGTGGAAAGTTTCATTTCTTAAATGTTTCTATATTTCTATTGTAAGAGCATTATATTTGCACATTTCCTAATTCTAAAAAATACTTTTAAATATTCTTATAAAATAGATTTGAGTAGAGTTGTAAATGTTCCACAAAATCTCTATAAATAAATATTTTGTTGGTTAATTTTAATTGCCAATATCCTTATAAAATTTATTAATTGATTGCCTGAATCTTCTAATGAATTTTGAAAAATTCAGGGAAAATACTTTAAAAGATGGAATTTTCATTACTTCATAATTTGGGACATAAACGGATAACAGGGCTGTTCAACTAGCAACCCGCAGTCTGCGGGTGGCTCAATCCTACATTGAAATACGGCCGGAAATATAATCAAAAATTTCCTTAAAATATTGATATTTCAATGTAATTTTTTTTATTTGCGAGTTTCGTAATTTACTAAAAGTATTTTCTACATGGCATGCGAGTATAATTTTTTTGTTAGAAGAATACATTCAACACATTTCTTGTATTAAACCAGTAAGATAAAATATTATGTCAATACGTGTGAATCTACCATGAGTTCGCCTGTCTGAAATATAGTTTTACGTGACAAGTTGGAAGATGCTTGAGATATAAAGTTACCTTTTTTGTGAATCAGTGTAGGTATATTGATCTGTGAAAAAAAAATGATTTTTCATCCGTGAAAATATAATATAATCGACAATGAAAATATACAATCTCTTTCGAGTTACCCGAGATTTTTAAAAGCCTTCTTTATCTTTAGTAACCTCAAAAAGCAATATATTTTCGAGACTTAAAGAAGCCTTTATAAAACTGAGAGGTTTTCAAAGTGCATTCATCAGTTTTCAGGTCATTATTAATTCTCAACTCAACATTTTTCAGCAGAGTAAATGAATTTATACATGCAAGTGCTACAAAATTATATTAATTTTAATGTGTATTGTAATGATGTTATTTCACCATGTTTGTCTGTAAAGTATGTTTATTGAACATGAAAATGTTTACTTCAGAAGGAATAGTGTCCTAAAAACCTATATTCCGGTGTCAGAGAACTGATTAATGCACTCTAAAAATTGTTTAGACACGTTTCTGAAAATCAGTAGCAGCAAAATAAACTTTGTTTTTATAAACGCTTCTTTAATTCTCGAAAATATATTGGTTTCAGAGGTCTCTAAATATAGAGGAAGTTTTTTGGAATCGTGGGTAACTCGGGGGAGTTATTGTATATTCTCTTTCGTACTTATATTATTTTTTCCTACATTAAGAAATACTTCCTTTTTTTTACAGTATCGCAAAAGCTTGTGATATTTTAAGGTTGTATCCTTAAATAAAGGAAATTTGTAACTGTCCGACAGCTTAGAATGAATACAGTTAAAGTTGCTAAACTAATAATTCATAAACTAGTTCTTTGTAAAGTACTGAAATTGAGTCATCTGTGTAATTAAATGCTTGGTATAATGTAATTTCGAACACTTATCAAGAACTTTATTTGTTTCCATGCCAACAACAGACGCAAATGTTTAAACGCCGAAGTTGAAGCAAAAACAATATTTAGTTTTAACCCCTTCACGACGAGCGTTTTTTACACTTATTTTAATTCTTCGGCACCAGTTTTCAAAAATTGTAATTCTCGTCCTATTTAATAGCTGAAAATATGTGATTAGATATGGCAAAAATTCCTGTATTAAAATACTAGCGTTCAAATTCAAGGATTGCGTGCATTTTAAACGGCACGTATGTGTGACCCTCGTCGCGAATAGATTAATGTTTTCACTTATGTGCTCAATGAATCAAAAAGCATTTCTATTAAAAAAGAAGTTAAAGATAAAGAAGATTTTGCTTAACAACTATCATTAACCTTCCAGCAGGAGCGCGCGTATGTGACAGATACACTAGAGATAAATTTCGTTTTATATATTTAGTCCTGAGGGCACTTCGAGCACCTGATCTTAGCTATTCCTCTCTCTCCCTTTGACCTACTTTCAGTAACATTTTACAATATACATTTTACAATAGCATATCTAGGAAATACGCGCGACCTCTTATGGTGGTACAGTGGGCGCGAGCAGAAAGTTTAATACAAGTACAGTGTGTATGTGGCTCAAGATTAACTTCTTCCCCTGAATTGCAACAGGAGGCAAAAATTTATCAGCAAATATGACCCGAGGAAGTCAAAAAGTTGGACACAGGGCCTAATTAAGGCACGGTTCTGCAGGTTCGAGAACTTGGGCACCGAAATTTCAGGAGTCGTCAAATAACTCATTTTATACGGGATCACAGGATAACAAATGTAGATTCAAGTAATATTGCTCCATAAGGTGAACACATTTTAAAAAATTTTCAGCTTCAGAGCTTTAAAAATTTCAACCCCTATAGGGATCATGTCCTGCAGCGCTCAACTCTGTTTTCTTGACCATGGGCCATGGGTTGCTATACATCATATGTCCCAGTCAACTGGTCAACCTAACGTGGGACACCCAGTGTTGAGTTCCCTAGCAAGCTTAGTATTCATTTTATCGACCCCGAAGGGATGAAGGGCTGAGTGAATCTTACCCAGTCGGGAGGCGAACTCTAGACCTGTAGCGTGGTACCGCCACTTGCTGACTACTAAGTTTTTTAAATTTTACCCATTTTTAAGGCTTTTAATTATACCAGGATTTGTAAAATACATAAAGATATCCATATTAGATTGTCTTACCGCTTTACAAATACGATAACCCCTTAGCATCAGAACCTGCAACTTAATTTGACTTGATCGGGCCTTTGGGTAATATTAGGAATCATATGCACTCGTCGAAATTACTATATTAAAAAGGTTTTAATTACTATTTGTTACATGAATTACGCATTAACATTCTTGAAACTTGAGAAAGAATTATATCCTTACTTAAGAGCGTCAAGGATTCTCTCAGTTAATTCGGTATTTCCTGTAGCAACAGCGTGAAGAGCTGCATCTTTTACCTCAATATCAGGTCTCTGAAGCAAGTGCTGAACGATAGCAAGATGCTGTTTCTTGATGGCAATATGCAGAGCACTGACGCCCTTGTAATTTATGCAATTGATGTTTAGATTGCGATGCTCCTAAAAGTGGAAAAACACAACTCACTTAATTTGCTGGTACAAAATAATGTAAATCAACTGGAAGTATATTATCGTTGATTCGTATATGATGACATAAAAGGCCAATAATATGTAGTTTTACATGCGGTATGAATAAGAATGATTGCCATGATTGCAAATAATAATAACTTCGTTGTAAACAATGTTGCTATAGTTGTGCCAAGTCAAACATCCACAAACAAAAGACAGAAAAAAGCTCTTTTTTTCACTCTTTTATTTAACACAACAAGATGGAAATCTGCAATCAATTTTTCAGTCGTTTCCTTCATAGGCTCGAATTCTACAAATTATGTAAACAGGCGTGTTTCAGATTACAACATTTTGATATTTTAAGAACGTAATTATAAATAAGCTAGCAAAACTCGCGGCTTTGCTCGCTTAATGCTTGAATAATGCCAAGGGGTATTTGTGTGCCTATTTTTATTCGAAAAAATTACATTATATAAACATTAAAACATACATATAATTTCTTAAAAGCTGTTAAAAACGTAGAAAGATATTAGTTAATATAATCCTGAGATCTTTCTCAAACGCACAAGCGTTCATTTTCAAAGGGAAAAGATGACTGACTGGATTAGAAAACATACGTAAAAACAAAACAAAATACTACGCATGCGCGTTGCACATGCGTAGTATTTTGTTTTTACGTATATTTTCCAATCCAGTCAGTCATCTTTTCCCTTTGAAAATGAACGCGTGTGCGTTTGAGAAAGATCTCAGGGTTATATTAACTAATATCTTTGTATGTTTTTAACAGCTTTTAAGAAATTATATGTATGTTTTAACGTTTATATTAATAACAAGGTTGAAATTCCCTCACGACACTGGTTTGGGTACAGTGTTTTGATTCTATTAAAAATTACACTGTTAGGAATAATTAAAAAAATACTAATCAAGTCACAATTTGACTAAACTTCATTACTATACTGCATTAGGCGAAAATGAGACCTAAATTAATGGAAGAACTCAAATTCTAAATAAATGATAATTTAAAATGTAGCTTTTTTGAATTTTTTAGAATTAGAATTTGAAGCTTTTACGCTCATTTCAGTTTCCATTTGAGGTTGAATTTTTTAGAAACCGGACATAGCACACATTTGTCATTTACGTCTTAAAAATAACCCTCATATCATATTCCCAGCTAGTCTAGTGGTCTATCATTCCTCTGGCGGTAGTGGCATCAACATAAAATGTAGCATACGTTGGAACAGGTACTGTCCCATGAATTTGCCAACATAAATTTTGAAATCGGTTTGGTATTTCTTGAGATTCTAAAGAAATCGTAATTTAGAAAGTTTTTAAAAGGGTTTTTACTCATTTTACCCCTTTAAATTTCGAATCTTTTTGAAATTGTTCATAGAGAGAATTAAAATCTTATATCTAATCATACCAAATTTTAAATTTCTATCTTTAACAGTTCAATAGAAATCGTAATTTAGAACATTTTTAAAACGCTTTTCCCTTAATTCATCCTTTTAAGTTTCGATTTTTTTTTCAATTATTCTTACAGAGCTTTTACATCATAAGTAGGTACCCTACACAATTTCATCTTCAACAAATCCATAAAAATCGAAATTTAGAAAAATTTTAGAGCGCTTTTCGCTCATTTCACCTTTTTAAATTTGGTTGTTTTTTAGAAACACTTCTTAGAGAGCATTTGAATCTTATAAGTAATTACATGCCAAATTTCAAGTTTCTAGCCCTTTCAATATCACAAAAATTGCAATTTTAGAATGTTTTTCGCTCCTGTACCACCCTTTTGGTAGTGGCACCAACAAAAAATATAGCCTATGTTGGAGTAGAGACTGACACCATCAATTTTCCACCATTACTTTTGAAATCGGTCTGGTATTTCTTGAGATTCCATAGAAGTCGTAATTAGAAAGATTTTAGAACGCTTTTCGCTCCTTTCAACCTTTTAAATTTCGAAATTTTTAGTAACTGTCCATAGAGATCTTTTATATCTTAGAACGTTATATTAGAACGTATCTAATTTAGAACGTTTTTAGAATGCTTTTCATGCATTTTAAAACCTTTTAAATTTGATTTTTTTTTTTACTGTTCTTTTTTTAACTGTTTAGAACGTTTTTTGCTTCTACAATCCTCAAGTGCTAATGACACCGACATAAAATATAGCCTATCTTTGAACCGGGACTGTCACTATTTATTTGCAACCGTTACTTTAGAAATCGGTTTCGTATTTCCTGAGATTCCATAGAAATTGTAATTTAGAACGTTTTTAGGACGCTTTTCACGCATTTCCACCCCTTTTAAATTTCGAATTTTTTTCCGACTGTTTTTATACATGACTTAAATCTTATAAGTAACTACCATGCGAAATTTCAAGTGACTAGCAGCTTCACTATCGCAAAAATCGCAATTTTGAACTTTTTTTGCTCCTGCAACATCCAGGTGATAGTGGCATCGACATAAAATATAACTCATGTTGAATCAAGGACTTTCATCATCCATTTGCCACCATTACTTTTGAAATCGGTTTGGTAGTTCCTGAGATTGCATAGAAATCGTAATTTAGAACGTTTTTAGAACGCTTTTCCCTCCTTTTCAACCCCCTAAATTTAGATTTTTTCTTTTTTTTTAGAAACTGTTCATAGAGTCATTTATATCTTATAAGTAACTACCATGCAAAATTTCAAGTTTCTAGGCCCTTCAGTAACACGAAACTCGCATTTTTAACGCTTTTTTGCTCCTCCACCCCCTTGGAGGTAGTGGCATCGCAATAAAATATAGCCTATGTTAGAACAAGGACTGTTACCATTGATTTGCTACCATTATTTTTTAAATCGGTTTGATAGTTCTAGAGATTACCCCGTACAAATAAACACACAAACTTTACTTTTGTATAATATTATTATAGATAAATAAAATTTAAGGCACTTTCCGTTAGCCGACCGCAAGTGATAAATCCACAAATAAAATTATGTTTACAATTCTTTACGAGTTAGAACAATGTTTTTTAATAATCTGTGGTCTTTTAAACTTTTATTGTTTTGTCATTTTATATTTTTAACATTGATTTCTTTTCAAATTTTTAAATTGTGTCTTTTTGCTATAGTATTTTGACTTGGTTAGCTGATTTTATTTATACATTTTATCATTATATTTTTTCATTAAACTTTTTCTTTCACTCATCTTGTTATGTCATGCTTTTAAAATTTAATTCTATGTTTTTATCTTAACTGTTTTCTTGGCACGACTTTGCGCCATTAAACCCTATGAACCAACCAACTTTACGAGTTACAAACAATAAAGTTTCTTATGTATCAAACCACTCTAAACAAAATACGCCGTCAGGCTGTGAAGCTGCAATAATGAAATATTTTAAACACCAAAAGACAGAAAATAAAATATAGGGGAGATGGGGGCACATGTTAACAGTTCGCATAAATATAGCTTTTTCTCATAACTGGGTTAATTTCTATTAACAAAAACTACTTAATATAGTAAACAGAACTTTCTTTTACACATGGTAATTTTTTTTAAATCACCTGTATAGTTCTTCTTACATTTTTTAATAGTTTTATAAATTCAAAAAATTGTTCACATGTGCCCCGTCAGCGGGGTAGTTGGGAACACACATGGGGTACATGTGAACACAAGGAAAAAGTATCCTTTAACATACTTTTTATTCTTTTATTCATTTGGCATCGTACTGGTTAGTTATATTACCTTTTAAATTCACCGTGAAGAAAAATATATATATATATTTCTCTAGTTTCTGGGTGATATGTTTAAGCAAAAGATTACAAAATGAAAATAAGTAGATTTTGGGGGGAGAGGCTTAGATGATACATTAAATATTGTTGCAATAAAAAAAAAATAAAGAAGCAATTTTAAAAAAGAAATTAAAACTTTTAAATTTTGCTTAAGGGTTTTTGTTTGGGGGAAATTTTAGGGAGGGGCATTTACATACTATTTCGGAAATCTGCGGAATTACGAAAGATTCTCACTCTTGTATTTGCCTTATTTACTTGTAAATTATAGATTAAGAAGGGTTTTTTAATGATTAAAAAAAATCTCGACTATAACCCCCCCCCCCCCAACTTCTTTTGCTTTTGAAAGAGGGGGGGGGGGAGTACAATCGGGATTTTACGGTAGTTATCAGTTTAAAAATTTTACTTTCTAAAAATATTACTGGTATCTATCTCCATTCAAAGCATCATATACATAACTGTTTTAAAGTTGGAAGTAAGCCATCATTGCAAGGTTAGAACAAATGTAATAGAAAATTTTGCAAAGTTGTTCAAAATAATACTTTTGTATTAACAATGCATAAAAAGTATTGTTGTAAACCGTTTAGTAAAATAATATATAACACTTATTGCATTTTAGAAAACATTAAATTTATTTAAAGTACAATTGAACGCAAACGAGCTTGTTGTTCTTTATGTATTTGCTGAAAGATGTGTTTATGGAAGTTTCAATACAAAATCAACTTTGTGTGAGGAAAATATCTTCTATTTCAAGAAAATTGTAGATAATGGAACTGACATTATCTCTCATTAAGTTAACTGAAAGAAACAGAATCACAGAATGATTATTGGGGCACTTATGGGCTGTTCATATCTGCCCCCAACTTCTCTGTTCACAAGTGCCCCACATTGCTGCTTCTGTTAAATTGATGAATCATTAACATTTCTCAATTTTAGAAGAAAAAGAAATTTATAAAAAATGTTTATTAGTATTCATAGTATATGTTAAAACACTCAAATTCAAATAAATGAATAAATAAATAAAGTTATTCGCTTATGAACATGGAACAATGATTTTACTTTTCTAAAAACAGTGTTTTGGCTACAGAGGACAAACAAAATGTCATAGAGTTTCAAAAAATTTTTACCATATGTCTACAGGTGCTATCATCTTTAGTAATTTTTTTCAAATAAAAAAACCTATAATAACTAACGAAAAATTGCGATGTTCACATGTGCCCCCATCTCCCCTACATAATTTTTTATGCGTTTTTATTCATTTAATTTTGCACATTTCATAGTAACTGTTCTACATGGCTCGTGATAGTCTCACAGAATACATCCAAGTAGTACCCCATTTTATCCCAGACTTCGTGAATGCATTGTGCATAACTCTTTGGGACTGCTTTCAATATCTTCTTTGCCTACAACAACGACCGAACAAAAGAAGCACATAGGCAATCCACTAACATGTTTCACAATATTCTAGCGTAAAATAAACCACTTCTCGTGTGTTTTCTGTGTGACTAGAATACCAACACATAGAAACGTTGGTACTTCTTTCTTAGTGCTTCCCTGAGAGTTACGATTATGCCCAGGTTGCAGTTACGATTTCGCCAAGATCATGCATAAAGCTTTTTATACATGTTATTTACGTCTTATATGTCATACATCATATAAGTCATATATACGTCATGTATGCATTATATATGACTATATCTTGGTCATATAAGTCACGAGATAATATATACATCATATATTATTATAATGTCATATAATGCTTTATAATTTGGCCATAAATCAGGGTCGCTTTTCGATTCATCCGCGGGCGCCACAATAACACAAAAGTGCCGAAATGTTTAATAAAATAAAATGTTTAGCTACCTTCTGTATTGTATTTAAAGCGTTTATTCTGGACATTGTTTACAACGAAGTCGAAAAAAATACTTCAAAATGCATCCACCAGAGGGCGATTTTTAATAAATTACACATTCCGCATTACGGTAGTTTAGACATTTTATTTACAGGTTGTCCATAATTAAACGACCCTATTTTAAAGTTGTCTTCAGACGTAACTATTGTTCAGAATGTTTTGAAATTTTGTGGAGGACGTAATAAAGATATAGGAATTCGTTTGGGCGAAAAAAATATTAAGAGGCCGTTTTTTACGGAATTATACATTTAGCATACATTTACGATAGTTTAACAAATTTTGTTATAACCAAGCATGTTCCTCATGACGGTCATCCTTTTCAGAATGTTGCTCTATGTCCAAGAACATTTGCTAAATTAGCAAAATTTTGGTTAAATTTTAAGCATGCAATCTAGATCGAGGCTAAAACTCGTCTACTGGCGGTATTTGCGATTGCGCTTTACTGTCATTCTGACGGTACATTGGGTAGAGTAATGGATCAAAATACCGCCATCTTTAGGGTAAGGCTCCAATAATCTGGGCTAACTCATGCCGCCATTTAATTGCTTATAGGAAAGATCGATTGGCCACGGCACTTCTAGCCGCATGGGCAACGATCGCTGATTGGTCTTCGTAAATGGGAAACAAAATGCTTGACGTTTCAGCCTGTATTATAGTAGCCTTACTTTAGGGTTTGACGTCACATGTATAAAGCTCGTTGATTGTGAATTCGATTAAGGTACAAATCTACAAAGTAAGGTACAAGTAATCTACATAACTAAGAACAACTAATCTACAAAACTTTTGGTTTTGTTATTTTAAAAATAAGACTTACATTCAAGAATTTCTCAATGGCTGTTAAATTTCCGCTTTCGATGAGCTCAAAAAAATCTGCTTCATCGTCCATAAGTCGAGCAAGGGGGATACTACCTCTCCTACCTTCCAAGTTTTCGATACTAGTGACACGTTCTTCAGCATCTCTCTGATCGTCTGTGGCCATCCATGCCTGGGCACCTCTTCGCCACAAGCGTGGGGCTTTCGTTCGTTTTTTGGAAATGAGATGTTCTTTAGACATCGTCCACCCAGTCTTAATAAATGTACTAGGAAATATACAAAACAAATGTAACATTATGCTTATTAAATTAAAATGTAGCAAGTAAACTAAAAAAAATATAGTTGATTTTAAAAAAGAAAAGATGTTGAAAAAGAATATGAAAAAAAGAAAAACCGATGTTGAAAATAACATGCTTACGCAAATTTAAGCTCTTAAATAAAAATATTACATATAAATGATATAAAACCGTTTTAACACAACACAGATACATCATGGGGGAATAAAAATCATAAAGTAAAATATGAACTCATACCTGTTTCGAATAATATCCAGAAAAAGAAAAAATATATATAAAAGAAAAGATAAACGAAAATGGAAGATAGTGATTTTTTTTTTCTAGACATTATTCAAAACATGAGAGTTCTTATTTCAATTTGTGATTTCTATCCACCCCCGCCCCATTTGTGTATGATGTATCTGTTTTTCTTACAACAATTTTGTATCTGCATTCAAATTATTTTGCTACATTTGCGCATATAATTATGCATGTACTTCGATCTATTTATATTATAATTTTCACTTTGAATAGCACATATTCTTTCTGAAATCATAATTCTTATTTTTAAATGGCATTATACAATATGTAAGTAGTTAGCTAGATTTTTAGCTTTTAATAAACTTTTAAATATATATATATATATATATCAGTGGCGCGGCGTCCGGTCATCGCTGGATGCGGCGATGACCAAGCAATATTTTAAAACTCTTAATAAGCTTTTAAAACTCTACGATCCAGTTTTAGCAGAACATTTGGAGTTCATGTATAAGTGAAGGTAAGATTTAAAGTTTCTTTTTTGAACATTCAACCATTGAATTTTAGAGTTAATAATTTTTCACCACAAACTTAAATAATTGCGATGACCACCGAAAATTTTCACGCCACGCCACTGATATATATATATAACCACCAAATAAACATTACCGACCACCAATAAAAACCATGAAATTATGAATAAAATGAAATTAACTAATTGGCAACAATACATTTCCCTTCAACACACTTACATAGATTCCAAAAGCATAGTGAAAAATAGGAAAAATAGAATAACAGAAATTGAATAATGGAAATTTGTAGAACTTAGACAGAATCGTCTGGTCGCAAATGCCTAAAGTTCCACAAATAAAATGTGCGGTTTCATCTTCATATTAGCCATAAGATAACTAAAGAATATGAATTATATATATATATATATATATATATCCTTAAAGAAGCAGTCAGAATTGTGTTCTTTGGCATCATTAATCGGTACTCCCTTATTGTAACAGCCCCGTTTATGCAAGCTATTTCTGAAGAAAAAAAAAACAGTACCTTTCAGTTATAAGTTGGAAGGCAGTGTCACATTTTTGCACCAACTTTAGCGTCGATGATTTTGCTATAAATTATGGCACAGATAACTCAGCTGGTGTTCCATAGCAATATCGCACAGCTTTCTACAATATGAAATAAATGGCGACCCGATTACTGACGCTGCGCACATGAGAAAATGGCGATGAATCCAAATTTTTCAAAAGCACTTTCTGGCAAACATTATTTGCACTTTTAAACAGTCATCAGATTGTTAGATTTTTCTAAAATAACTGTAAATGTATCAATTTTACAATTCATGTATAAAACAAAAACAATAATAAGCCTCAGGGGTCGTCTTCATACTAAAATTGTACCAAACTTTAAAATACATATATTATATACATTTAAACTACATACTATACTATTATATGCATTTAAAATACATTCCTTTCACTCATCTCAATTAAAATACAGAAAAATATTTTTAAATAAGAAATCAAAATAAAGCAAAACATTTTATATCTTATTGGCAAGAAAAAAATGCTATTGGCAAGATTTGCGCCCGGATAACATAAATGTCCCAAAAACTCAAATTATAGTTTACATACATACATTTCTAATTTCACAATAAGCATTTTTACTGTGACATGGAATTTCTGGTTAAGCTTCCGTAATCGTGTTCAATATGCATCTTATACACATATCATATATGACTACAACTGGGCCATATGCATCACGAAATATCTACATCATATGTTATTATAATGCCATATATGCTTTATAATTTGGCGATACATTTTGATCGCTTGTCAATTCATCCTCGGGGGTTGCTATAATCCAAAAGTACCCATTATGATCAGTTAGAATAGTTTTAAATTAAATGTCACTTTACACCCTACTTTACTTTGGCTCATGAAAATGTTACCGTAATTTACCACTAGAGGGCGAGATTTTTTTCTGACGGCAATGTCATATACGCAACGGGTGCTTAACTGGCACCAAAGTGTCGTTATTTTGCTTGATATGGTAACCCGGATGTTGTTGTTTATGCTGTTGATGCTTTTGGCAAATTGGCGTCTGAAAAAAATCGCGCCAGTATATGACATCTGCACCAAAGATTTCATCCAATGACACCTCATTCATCTTTGTATACACTACATGTTAAATTCAGTATGCAATGTCAGATGTGGGCAAAAAGTCCTGGCACAGATGTCATTTGTATTGACTATAGTGGCGCCCTTTTTTCTGACGCCAATTTGGCGAAAACCTCGTTACTATATCATCTATATCCGGGTAACCATATCAAGCAAAATAAGGACACTTTGGCGCCAGTTAAGTACCCGGTGCGTATATGACATTGGCGCCAGAAAAAAATCGCGCCAATATGGGGCGTATATGAGATCTGTGCCAAAGTCCTATCCAATGATACCTCGTTCATCGTTGTACGCTACATTTTATTGAAGAAAAAGGGATGCTGATAACAAAAGTAATATATATGATTGCTTGCATATATGAAACAGTGAATATATAAAAGGTTAAACTTAAAATTACACTATGTGCAAAAGTTAGTACTTTCAACTATAAAAACATAGTCTTCTTCAGAGGAATATAAGAAATACAATTGTTGTATTACTTATATTCCTCTGAAGAAGACTATGTTTTTATAGTTGAAAGTACTAAGGTAATAATATAATTTAACATTTTAAAATACTGTGTCATCTTTTAAGTAATTTTGCACATAGTGTAAGTTTAACTTTAACTTTTAAAGATGAATTAAGCATTGCTATTTATTTATTTACTGATATAAAAGGTTGCTGGAAAATACACATGAAACTTTTCCTTTCCTCGCCGAAGCCATGTCCCTTATTTCGCCAAAGTCCCCGTGCTGGAAAACTACCAATTTTACAAACATTATTGTAACAGGTTCTAATCTATAGAAGAAACTAAATGAAAACTACAAGGTTTTGAACAGAAAATATCAATTCATTGCCTTAAGGACAAATTATAATTAAAAATTCTTTGGATAATACACTTGATGAAGAGAAACAGAAGCTGATACAGGTCAAATTGGCACAGATGTCATATATACGCACCGGGATACCTAATTGGCGCTAAAATGGCGTTATTTTGCCTGGCATAGTAACCCGTATATTGTTGTTTGTTTATTAATAAATTGTTTATTTATTTTTATTTTCTTTTTTAAAATTATATAAATTGTTTTGTTATATAGTTATTAATTAAACTTTTGGTACTTGTTAGTTATCCCGTCGACCAAATTACTGTCGCCAAATTGTAAGATTAAATGCCAATAATAATTGATCGTAAATGTCACATTCACTTGACAACACGTGTTTACTTCATCAAATGATTTTTATTTCGACGTTTTATTTGTATTTTTATAAATGTTATACTAATTTATTTGTTTTTTCGGTTTTTAAAATAAAAATTATGTCAATGTGTATAATTTGGCGAGTGGTTTGGCAATTTATATAATTTGGCGAAATTGATCGGCGAGATAACTAACAAGGGAACAAATGCTGTATATTCCCTCGGCCGCCATAGAGGATTTTTTCTTGGCGTGAAAACCCCTTTCCGCAAAGTAGTAAATGTCGCCAAGCAGTGATTTATGCGCATGTTAGGTTTGGTTGCCAGAACCGTGGTCGCCTTATCAATAAACAACGCCAACAAAAAATCGCCAAGAAATCCAAAATGGCAGCGGAGGGAATATACAGCATCTTAGCGCTAACACGCACCAAACTTTTTTATTTATTGTTATTTCCTTTTTAAAATAATAGAAAATTATTAAAAAATATATTGTATGTAACTGGTATTTGAAAACGAGGTTTTCGCTAACTTGGCATAAACAAATCTCGCCAAACCCGATTCGTATATGGCATCTGTGCCCTCAGATGTTGCATACGTTATGTTATGAGTCATATTTATAAATTAATTGAGAAAAAATTACCATAGTCGCACAAATATTATAAGCAAATTATAATTTTAAATAGAAATTGATTATGAGAAAATGTTACCTATTTCACTGTCTTTAATTAATAGTCAAGCAAGACACACTTTTATTTTTCTAAAGTAGTTGATGTCGAGTAAGAATGCAATTGCAACAGAAAAAATCAGTTGCCAATTAAGAAAAGAAAGCTATTATAAAATATCCAAGTATTTATATATTTAAAACAAAAGGCTGGTTTTTTTAATCATCTGCCCTGACCTCTCCCCTACTGAACCAATTTCGCTAATTATTATTCTTTTATTTTTTTTATGAAAGCTATCCATTTATAAATGTGCCTACAGAAGCTTTTTTTTTAAATATTCCCTTTTTTATATTTTAATTTTTAAAGTTTTTTATGAAATATCTTCAAAATGGTGGAAATCTTATTACTTCCATTGTTGCATGCAGAGAAAAACATGGAGGAAAGAGATAGATGGAGATGCAGTATTCCGTAAAAAAGGTTTGAAATATGAAACCATTTATCGCTCAAATTTAAACGTCTACAGAAGGCCCAAACAAAACAAGCACCTGGAACAGGGACCGAATTATTTGACATCACCCGTGTATTTTTTTCTCTAAATGAAAGTGATATGCTTATTTTTAAGCATTCTAAAGCAGCATTCGATTGTATTATGAATTAAAAACTGTACAGTAGAAACTCTTTTATCCGAAACTCTTTTAACCGAAACTCCTGGTTAACCGAAATCCATTTGCAAAGCTTTTTTTTTTTTTTTTTTTTTTTTTTTTTTACTAGCACATTCTTTGTGTGCAAAATCCATTTTGAAAGCTTTTTTTTTTAAAAACTATCATATTCCTTGAGTGCAAGCGGTCCTTTCCGAACTACGAGTACATATAAATACTTTCGATCCTCTTTCTCAGAGTTCCTTTGAATTTAACTTGAGCTCCAGTAAGCTGCAGAGTGGAACGAAGAAAACGAGCAAATTAGCAATTCTGAAGCTTTTGAATGTTTTGCAAAAGGTTTGGCATGGCTGGAGCTGCAGAAAGACTGTGATACTGCTATTGGTAAACTAATAATATTAAAAAACTCCGTGATAGAGCTTCAAAGCAAATGCAATCGAAAGTGCGACAGCCAAAACATTTTTTCAAACCCTTTTGATATATGTAAAAAGGTGCTCCATTTCAAAATTAAAATTCAGTTAATTTTTTCTTGTTTCTGTTTTGCTATTGCTTTTTTTATTATTATTAAGCACTTGTTACCATAATAAGAAATAATGCATATATTCCTTCTTAATCTTAAAATTGAAGCATTCTCGATTATCCGAAAATTTCGATTTTCCGAAGGGGGGGCGGGGTTCGGTCCCAATTACTTCGGATAATCGAGGTTCTACTGTATTATTAAAAGTTTTTTTCTTTTTTCCGTGAAAGAACGTGCTTATGTTTGGGCCTACTGTAGCGGATTTTTGGGTCACTTTTTTGGCGTCACCTCCAGCCACCTTACTGCATCTCCATCTATCTCTTTCCTCCATGAGAGAAAAGAGGAATAAAGTTTTTTTTATCATTATTGATTACATTTTTATTGATGCAATTTTCTCATTACAATTCGAAATAACTTTTTTTTTTTTTAAATCTGAACAGAAATTGACATAATGCTTTAAAAAACACGCGTTTTTCCTCATAGACCGGGAGGGAGGAGCACAGGCAATCACCTCATCGAGTTCATGGCTGAAATTCCCGAATTAGTTAAAGCTCGATTCGCGTATTAAAACGCAATCGGTCTGCCAAGTCCTATCTTGGTGGAAAACACCCGAAAACCCGATTTTAGCGGTTGACTCGTAGGTTTACCATTGTGTTTTCCTGCTTCAAATCCTCTGTGTTTTCATACCTTTGGGTGCAGGAAAACAATGTGTTTTCTTGCACCCAAATGTATAAAAACATGGAGGACTGGGTGCAGAAAAATTCAATGATAAACCTACGAGTCAACCGCTAAAATCGGGTTTTCGGGTTTTTTCCACCAAGATAGGACTTGGCAGACCGATTGCGTTTTAATACGCGAATCGAGCTTTAACTAATTCTGGAATTTCAGCCATGAACTCGATGAGGTGATTATCTGTGCTACCGCCTCCCGATCTATCATAAAAGCTATTACAGTTCAATATTTTTTTTTCCCCGCTGATACTGAGTTTGAGACACTAGGTAAAATGCTTCAGTGAGTGAAAATGGCGTCATATTAAAAATAAAGCGATCCTTTTCTTTGATAAAACTAAATATTTCACTATAATTGAGTCTAAAAGACATAAATTTCTGAAATTTTTACTCGTTGGTACTGACCATGTGAGATTAGAGCCTGAAGTCAAGAGTGCGAATGTGTCATGAAAAGTTGTAGTTGGAACACGGACTTTAAGTTTGGAGATATATTTATTAATAACATAGTGCACATTACTTCCTTCTATCTTTTTACTTCCATTACTATCACATTATTTCCTTCTATCTTTAAGAGAAAAAAGTATTGGATTCGTGAAAATTTTTGAATTCCGGTTTTCGGTGAATTGACACTTTTTAGGGGTTAGAGGTCCCGAAAAACACGTTTTTACAAAATACCTGTTTGTGACACAAATTGTGTAGGCGTTTTTTCTCAAGAACTAATGCAAGGATTTCCATAAAACTTCAGATTCACTTAGTCTCTGATATAAATTGGTGCTGATTTGGTGTAAATCGCCCGACAGGTAGCGCGGCTTTTCTGCATTTTCCATGATTCCCGCAATTGCTATACAGATTGCTACACACGTAGATGTCCTCGCATGTGCATTTTCAATCGGGCTGGATCCGATAGATCGCCAGAGTTATCTGCAATCAATTTTCGTTAAAAATTTATGAAAGTAGATAAGATTGTCTGAGGCTTTAAGTACTTGGAGATCAAAAAGTTGAAAATGAGCAAATTGCCATTTGAAAAAAAGTCTTTTTTTAACGCCTTTTTTTCGCACTTTGCTGTTCTTTTAAAAATGTTTATATTTTATACAAATAGCTGGATGTCGGCTGAACTCCATTAAATTATGTTCCCTTTAATCTAAAAGAAAACATAGCAAGATCGGTTTAATAGTTTTTGCATTCTGATCCCGCCGAGTTTGAAAACTAGTCGGATGCATCAATCCCTAAACTTTCTTCTATCTTATGCCTGTTAATACTTCAAAATTCACTATCACAGTGCCAAAATTAAATGGCAATCTATGCTCATCATGAGGATTCTAAAAAGATGAAATTCCGTGCATTAGTTCTTGAGATATGACTATCGCTGAAATCGTGTAAATCCAGCAAAATGCAGCGTAGCAGCGCCACCTATTGGGTGGTTTACAACAAAACCTAATCAGTAACAACTTATGTCAACGTCTAACTGAATATGAAGTTTGGGGAAAATCCGTGCATTAGTTTTCGAGATAGAGCTATTAAAGAAATCGTGAACAATGCAGCATAGTAGCGCCACCTATTGGTCTATTTTCACCAACACGTAATCAGTCAATCAACACATTATCAATTCACATCAAGGATTAACTGGATCTGAAGATTGATGAAAATCCGTGCATTAGTTCTTTAGATAGAGCAATTGCAGAAATCGTGAACAATGCAGCATAGCAGCGTCACCTGTTGGGCGATTTACACCAAAAACTAATCAGAACCAATTTATAAAACTACCTGAATATATTTTTTTATTAAATTCCGTTCATTAGTTGTCGAGATAGAGCGCTCTCAAAATTTGTGTCACTTACAGACAGACTCACAGACAGACATTTTGTAAAAACATATTTTTTGAGACCTCTGACCCCTAAAACGTGTAAATCCGTAGAAGAAAGTAAAAAGTCATTTTGCGTAAAATGCGTTTCTAAGTGCTTTAAAACGTTTATTCCAGCGGACGCGATGCAATCAAACATTAAATAACTGCGAAAATACTTCGAGTTCGGATAAAATTTTCCATACTTATTTTCCGGCAACCTATTAACCGTTTCGCACACTGAAGCTTTTTTTTTTTTCAATATTTATACAAGTTATTCAATATAAAGAAGCCATTTTTTATTTTTATATAGAAACGGAAATGATTTACCTAATGCGTGTAATTAGTGACAATTTTTTAGATACATACATAAACTAGTATAAAAGTTTATCAGGCTCCTTTTCATAGCTGTGTATATGGTTTGGCAACAAATCTCACTTTCTGAATCCCAAATTGCGCCAAGCTTTAAAAACTCCGCCGAGATCTCTCACTGTTAAAAATTTTGCAGCATTCTGGCAGGTCATTCGACCGTTTTTTGAAAAAACGGTTTCATAACCATAATTTAACTATATTATGATCATAAAATGGCCAATAATATGGTCAGAATAGTGTTAAATTACGGTTGTGTAACCGTTTTCGGAAAAAACGGTCAAATGACCTGCAGAATGCTACAAATTTTTAACAGTCAAACAAGTACCGAAAATAACAATTCTACTATTAATAAAAATAGATAATATTCATTCTAAACTATTTCTGCGCCTCGCTCTTGCAAAAAACAGGTAAAAGGTTGTTTATTTGTGAATTTCGTTTACTACCTCACTGTTAAAAATTTGCAGCATTTTGGCAGGTCATTTGACCGTTGTTTCCTAAAACGGTTACATAACCGTAATTTTAATACTATTCTGGTCATATTATTGGTCATTTTATGGCCAGAATATAGTTAAATTATGGTTACGAAACCATTTTTTCAAAAAACGGTCGAATGATCTGCCAGAATGCTGCGAAATTTTTAACAGTGTATCGTACAGTGAAAGAAATTTAGAAATTAGTTCCGCAATATCAGAGTAATCGCTATTCGCTCATGTCACCTTTTTAAATATTTCAGTCTGTTTCTTTTATCTCTTCTTAATGAAGATTTAGGTCGTAAAAGTAACTGACATTTCAAATTTCAAGTTTCCAGCCGTAACAATTTAAGAGAAATCGTAATTTTAGAACATTTTTTTTTAATTTCACCTGCTTAACCCGTCAACACACGCGCCCGTTTCTATGTACGTTACTACACGCGTGGGATAAATCTCCCACCATTTTATCGCTCATTATATTTTTGGCTAAATGTGTTTTTAAAACAAATCCACTGTTCTATATTGTAAAATGCATGAGTACTAATTTTTTAGGGAAAAAATCATGCTTTTCATATTTATTTTCAGATTTTATAGCAGTTTCTGTAAAAATCACATTTTTTTTTTTTTTTTTTTTTTTTTTTTTTTTTTTTTTTTTAAACATTTGGAAAAATGGTTATTGTTCTCGTCAGGATGGGAAATCAAAAGCATATCTGAAGGTTTTTATTGGTTTAATTCGCATTTTATTCGTTTTCTGATTGGTCTATATAGTAATCAGTATTTCCCTTTACTTTCAACAGAGATGGATACCTTCTGTTGCCACTATGACAAAAAAGTAATAAAAACTACAAAAAAAATTAATAACTCAGAAACAAACTGAGATACAGTTTTCAAACAAATTGCATTTAAAAGTACATTTTTTTCTCTATACGACGGTGTAAAAAGTAATATTGTGGGATGTTTAGAAGTTTAAGAATGAAATTTCATTTAAAATGGGTTCCAGATTTCCAAGAAATCTGATGATGGAAAAGCCTTTTTCCGAACAGCCAATGAAATGCTTGGATAATAGTCGCGGGCGATTTTTGTCGTTTGGAATTTTTACGTATAATAACACTATTAATGTTTAATCCATGGCGTACGTAATGTATGATCAACTCCGTGCGATTTTTATGTCTTAAATTTTAGTCTTCGAAAAAATCATTTTCCAAATGGTTCTTTGTAATTTGATAAATTGCTTTTTATTTTTATTTTTTTTTTATTTTTTTTTTTTTTTTAAATATGCAAACGCTTTGTTTTACACCTTAAAAGATGAATTATTTCACAAAATGGATATTAATTACATTTAATAACCTTTCATGAATATTTACAGGTAGCTTTTATGCTAGTCTTTCATTAAAATTATTTTAGTGTGTGTTATCCCGTATGAAATGAACGTATCGAAATTAAACATTTCTTCACGCGAGGGATTTTTTAGTCCCATGAGGTATATTTCTCCCCTCCTAGCGAACAAAGAAAAGACATTGCTTCACCCAACCCTGCTCGATCTTGACCGTGAAATGTACAAGGCAGGTCGAAGTATCTTCAAAAAATTTATCCCTTTTTTAGGGTTCCGTACTTAAAAAGTAAAAACTGAACCATTATAAGATCACTCCTGTGTCTGTCTGTCTGTCTGTCACAGCCATTTTACTCATAAACTATGGAACGTGGAAAGTTCAAATTCGGGGAAGTAATAAAGACCATTGACCCACATATTTTCAGATTAATAAACATTCGTAAATATATTTAGTAAAAAAGTAGAGGGGCTAATTATGCTACTTGGAAAAAAAAATCTTTTTTTTTTTGCATATCATGTGGGGAATCCTGTGAAAGCTTTTGTAACGCTGAACTCAAAAATACATTCCTTTTAATTTTAGGTATTATATTTTCAAAGATATTGTTGAAAATGTAGCGCAAAAATATGTCCCCCCCCCATCTAATTCCGAATCTACTGAAACTAAAATCATGAAAAAATTAGAGGTAGTAGACGTTAATGTAAACCTTGCCGGAAAATTATAGCGATTACCCTAGGTCACATAGTTTTTGAGTAATTAGCATTTTTCTGTTATACACAAATTTCGATTTACGGGCATTCAGAAAAATTGTTGAGCATCGCTGAATATACCTATCGTTGCAGAAGAATAAAAGCATTGTTGATAATGATTTTCGAAAAAAATCATCGGTAATTAGCCGAGATATTAACCCTTAAAGGTACGATCAGTTTGGACATACACAAGGACAGGGGCGGCGTACTCTACGCCTAGTTAACAACTTTTAATGATATATATGTATAATGTAATGTCCAGTAGCAATATAAAAGCAATAAACGTCAAATTGTTAAAAACATACTAATTTAAGAGGTCTCGGGACTCTAAAAAGTGAAAAAAATGGAAAAAAGACCATTTTCAACATTTAATGTCTTAAAATGTATATGATTTTAAAACACAATTTTAATTGGGATAAAAATTTGCAAGATGCAGAATTAGTATTTATAGGGGGCTCGAAACTGTTATACATTTGTCGAACAAAAAATTGGCATATCAATTTACGCGCAGGATTACAAAATAAATATTGCAACTAGAATGAAAATTTTGGTGCTTACTTATACTTCAGATTGTAATAATTTCCCTGAACTTAAATAAATTTGTATTTAAAGCATTTTTATATTTTTAATACAATGTTGCATTTAGCTAATACAAAATTTTGAAAATTTCAACGGTAACATCACCTAAAAGAACGTTTTTTTTTTTAACAATGAAAAGGAAATTTTAAGTTCAGTTTATACAGACTAACATGAAATATATGCTTTGAAAATTTCATGAAAAAATATTCAGAAGTTTTTGAGGTATCCTGCGCGGTATACCCAAAAAACGCCATTTGGAAAATAATTACTTTAAAGTTTCGGAAACGCCGCTTCAGCTATTGAGCAGGTATAATTCTAAAAGACAAAACTTCTGTTCTAAAGGGAATTCCAAGGAAATAATTATGTCAAAATATTCAGATAAGATAGGAGTTTAACATCTAAAAAAATTAAAATTTCTTAAATTTTGAAGCTTTAAGAGTACTGCGACCACTTAATCCTTTCCGACACGGAGTAATTCTATTTATTCACTTATGAAATAATGAACTGACACCAGAATTTATAAACGAATTTATTAGAAAATGCGAACTTGCTTATTTTCACGTACATGTTAAAAGGAAAATTTTATAATTAAATATTCTTGGTGCCGTTTGTCTGTTTTGGAATTAAAATTAGGTGTCCGTTTTTTAAGGGCATCGCCCTCGAAAGAGTTGATTAGAATGAATCGCATAAATACTGTGGGATTCGCGATAGTTTGCATTGATTGTATCTCTCATTACGCCTCGAGTGACTTTAAAAGTTAATTAAACACCTATCTGGAAAAACGCGGCACTGACCAAGGCGGCGTTGCAACTTTGAGACCTCAATTCGAAGTGCGCTTAGCACAATGCCAAATTTAAACTTTGAACAAAGGTTTTGTTTTAGCTACACTGTAGAAATAAAGGTTATTACTACGCTGAATTTAGTTTCATGAAATGCCAAATGAAGTTTAACTATGCTCTGCTTTTATTGTCAGTACCGAATTAAGTTCATAATAAACAGATTAGGATAATATTAAAAAAAAGAGTTATACGAATAGCTATATTTGATATTATTTAGGTTCCATATCTCTTTGAACTTTCATGGTATACCCATTTACACTTTTCTAATATATATAGTTATACCCAACCCTGCGTTGTATAGTTTTTTACAAAGTCTTAGTATTCTTTTAGCAACGTTTTTTTTTTTTTGTTTTTGTTTTTTTTTTGTTTTTTTTTTTTGTTTTTTTTTTTTACAATTACAAATTTAATACAATTACAAATTCATATATTTATTCTACGGAATCCTCTGTACACGAGTAATGCTCGCACTTGACCGTTTATTTTAATATATAAGGTGGTTGGGGTAGATTTTATCCCAGCGCGTGTGCTGATGGGTTAAGTGCAGGGGTGCCGAAATTGAAAAAAGAAAAAAAAAGATAGATAGAAACAAAAGAAACGAAAAGAAAGAAACACCTTACGTAGGGATAGTCACTATTATAAATACTCCAAGAAAATTTTCAAAAACAATTTTCATTAGTTTTAGAGTAATTGCGCTTCTTTAGAGTAATTTCTGCTCATTTCATCCTTATAAATTTTGAATATTTAAAAAAAACATTCTGTGCAAGTATTTATGTCATTAAAGCAGCCACCAACTCAAATTTGACGTTTTAGCCTTAACAATTTCTGAGAAATCGTAATTTTATAATTTTTTTCTCATTTACACCCCCTGAGAGGTAGAGATCTCGCAATAAAAAATAACCTAATATTTAAGCAGAGGCGGTCACTGTTATATAATTCTAACTAAAACTAAACTGTGTGGCTATACAATCCATGAAGGATCAGGGTCGACAGTGCCCATCTCTGTTTTCTTGACCCTGGGCCCCGAGGTGCTATACTGTATGCGTCCCGGCCTGGTGGTCGACCTAACGGGAGACCCTCGGTGTGGTCGGTCTAACGGGAGACCCCAAGCAAGCTTGGTACTCATTTTATCGACCCCATAGGGATGAACGGCTGAATGAACCTTGCCCAGTCGGGAGTCGAACTCTCGACCTGGGGTGCGGCAGCCAGATGCATTGACCATTACACCACTGGTCTTCACTGTTATATAATAGTGAAAGTATTTCTGAAATCGGTTCGGTAATTTCGGAGTACAGTAGAGCGCCGATTATCGGAACTCCAATTAACCGAACTTCCAATCATCCGAACTGTCTATTTCTCTGAAAAAAAATTTTTAACCGAACTTCCAGTTATTCGAACAGCCTATTTCTCCCAAAAAAATTTAGTAATTTAGTTTTCTAAAATTTCCGAATTAAAATTAAACTTAAAGTTTCAAAATAAACGCGATGTATGTATTCAATAGAATTTTTTTCTGTTCCTGCACTTTTCAATTTTGTGACAACTATGACAAAGAAAAGTTGGGAAAGGGGTTAGGGGGGGGAGGCGCCAAATTGAAAATTTGCCCCAGGCGCAGTTTTCTCTCCGCACGCTGCTGTGTGTTACACAGTAACAGTAAATTATCTAACTGGCAGTGTAAGTTCCATCGAAATCCATTAAGCAGAATCTTTTAAAAAGATTAATCTTTCGCAGTCGCATCATCTGACTATAGAACTTTCCCCCACAATTCTATAACTAAGCAACGTTGAACGATATATTATACACTATAACTTTCCCTAAAAAATCGAAATCCCCATTTCCATTTTATGTACAGTCATGGAAATAAAAAAGTAAACACCCCCTACCCAGATAGCATGAACATAAACAGAAAGTTTGATTTTTTCTTACATTATCTTGCCGTGACATATTTGAATTGAGAAATTCGCAGCAAATTTCCCGCAAAGTATACCATCTACTCTCTCGACTTTGCAACTAATAACAATACACGAAAGTTACAGGTACCGAACGATAGGAAATAAAGTCTACTTTTAAATGATGTATATAAAATTTGCTTAGGGGCCATCTACAAATCAAAACGAGACCAAACTTTGTTTTCTTCAATGGCAACACCCATTTTTGTCACTATATTTTAAATCCTCGGTTCAAACTATGTCCAGTAACGAAATTTCAAGTCATTTGGACAATAAGTATTTCAATTATAAACATTGAAAATTTAGAGCTTCTAATGTTAAATTACATTTTCATATTTTTATTAATATCACCTGGAATTATAATCCTAATGTGATAATTTTTTGTGTGGTTATAACACTAAGAAAAACAAACATTGAATTCGTAATTTTAAAATTTGTATAATATGAGTATGAAATTGATATTCGAAAAAGATATTAATTGCAATCTACATTTTTTTAATATATAGATAGATTTATATTTATTATGTCCTGCTTTATGCGAATTCTCAACAGACGCTTTCAGTCGTGACGTCAGATATGACGTTTTGCTTGGATACTGACTCCAAACAAACCGTTTCTATGCTGTGTTCTCTATTTTTACTATATTTTATAGCTATATTTTGCAGCTATATCTCATAGATATATGTTTTAATACTTTATATGCAGTGGTAACATTTTCTACAATTTATATTTAATAAGATATGAAACATAGCAACCGTTTGTTTGGAGTCAGTTTCCAAGCAAAACGTTATAATTGACGCCACACTGAAAGCGTCTATTTCAAATTTTCTTTCAAGTAGTTTTCGAATTATGGCTTAAAAAACGTATAAATGCGCAGAAAAGCATACTTTGAACAAAAAATATTTTTACTCATTTTACTGAAACATTTGGGATGGCAATAGTCGAAACATATTAAGCGAGTGAAATGGTCATATTGACTAGAACTGCGACATTAACAGAAGGGACATTTCATTCTCAACATTTCAACAATCGAGTACCGAACTTCCATTTGGATGCAGCCCCTAAAATAGGATCTTTTTAAAATAATTAATTTCTCTGAAACTAATCATACGAATTTCATTAAAGTTTGTATTTAGGCCTATTGAAGGGCGTAAAATTTATTTATGGTGTCAAACTTGGGTATTGCTATTGAAAGAAACAAAGTTTGGGTTCGTTTTGATATGTAAATGGCTCTCTAAGCAAATTTTATAGACATCATTTAAAAGTAGACTTTATTTCCAATCGTTTGGTACCAGTAACTTTCTTCTACAATAATTTGTTGCTGAGTTACCAGGGTGTATTTACTTCTTTTTTTTCACGAATATACATTGTAGATAAACAAAGTTTAAATTTTAATAATGTGAAAGTTAAAATTAATAAAAATTAGTTATGTTAAATATAGTTTAAAATTATTGTTTTCGCAGTTAGATTAATAATATATGTAAGACTGGCTGTTATTTGAAGGAAGGCCTCCTCGTATTCATTTAAAAAGCAAGAACCGAATCTGATAGGAAAACGTCTTTTTTGAATAATATATATATATATATATATATATATATATATATATAATAAATTTGAAATCACAAATATATGAATAAATTGGTAAAGTTCTAAAGATGAATTAGAAATGAACATAGGAAACCAGTATGTAAAATAAGAAACTATGAATAACCCACAGAATCTTTAGAGGAGCTTGTGAGTTCATTCATAGAAGATGCGTTATTTCATCCAATTTTGTCGGCATTAAGCCTAAAAAATGACAAAATTTAGCTTTTTATAACGCAATGATAACAGAAAATAGATAATAAAAATCCAAGAGATCTAAAAAAGATACACCTCACACAGGATATTAAAAATTAATAGAGCAAAATACATAAATTACATACTAGGAAGCAAAACTGCAGCATGTCTGGATGGAAAAACAGAGTTAAGACTATTTTAACATGTAGGCCAACAGTTGAGTATCTGGCTGAAACCCACAACTTTGCTGTCATCTGGAGTGAGAAAGGAAAAAATGTAAATTGGAACTGGATTATTAACAATAATATTTGGTGCTGCCATCTTTACCCAAAAAAAGAATGAAATTGATTGAAGAAATAAAGAAATGACTTAGATTAACATTTAGTTAAAGTAGAATGAAAAAATAGGAATAAACTTGATAATTACTGAGTAAATACAAAAATAAAATAAAGAATAGGAATAAATTAATAAAAATAAAATAAAGAATTATATAAAAATAAATAAATAGAAGGGCAATTGATTAAATTAACTAATTTAAAAACAAAATACACTGACGGAAAAAAAAAATCCCAACTCCAAGAAAGACTTGTGTTAGATAAACGAAATTTGGTAGGCGTGTTTACACATCTGAAAGATGACATCGATTGAAATTTCGTGCTTCGCGCATAAGTGTGGCGCTAGTAGCGCCACTCAGAACTTGCAGATCAAGTTTACTTTAAATGCGTGCTGTAAAGTTCGTGGGCGTTATTTAGCTTCGAAATGTGACGTATTGAGTTGATGTTAGCCAAGAATGTCTTTAACAAGACAAAGAAGCCATTGTCAACAGCTCACCGAGTTGGAACGAGGTCGCATATTCGGGCTACGAGAAGGTGGATTTTCTTTCCGTGATATTGCAGAAAGAGTTGGCTGGAATGTATCCACTGTGCATGATTGTTGGAAGTAGTGAAAGGGATGGTACTGCCTCAAGAAGACCAGGTTCCAGGCGGCCACGTGGCACTCCTGAGAGGGAAGATCGCCGTATTCGGCGTACGACTGTCGCGCATCGTACTGCGTCTACGGCAGAAATTCGAGCTGCAGTTGGTACCACAGTGACACAACGAACTGTTAGAAATCGGTTACTTCAAGGGCAGCTCCGAGCCAGGCGCCCTGTAGCGTGCATTCTACTGATTTCAAGCCATTGCCGTTTGCGACGCCATTGGTGTCAGGCCAGAGCTCATTGGAGGACGGAGTGGAGATCTGTTGTGTTTTCTGATGAAAAAGAATCGAGAGAAAAAATACGAAATTTAATCGAGACTAATACATATCAGTTAAGTTTCATGAATCAAATGCATTTCATTTTTAAAACATCGTTTTTTCCGCCTTATTCAAAATTTTCGGTTCTGTGGAACCTTAAAAACCTTTCCGTTTCCGCGTTAGACAGATTCCGGCTTAAACAGCACGGATTAATGTTATTTGCTTTGGGTTCGCCGGGACTTTGAAAATTTTCCGCGTTAGACAGATTTTTGGCTTACACAGAGTCCGCCTTAGACAGAATTTAATGTATTTCGTTTTTCAATATATTCTTTTCTGAGCAAATGAACAGGAGAAATGAGAGATGTTCTGAAATGTAAAAAATATTTCATAAATAAATATATCAATTTAACATTAAACATAAGATAAGATTTTTTTTTTCTTTTTTCGGATTGTTGTTATTTAAACGCAAAATAAAGTTGTATTTTAATAAAATATCTACGCTTCGAATTTTCATGACTCGTCTCCTCCAATGGATTCATTTATATTAAAACATCGTTATTCCATTTTTTAATTATTTTGTTTTTCAATAAATTCTTTTCTGATCAGATGACAACCGGAGATATGGGAAAAGATGCATAAATTTAAAAATATATATCAATTTAATATAAAGTGAAAGAAAGGCAATTTTTTTTCCGATTGTATTTATTTTAACGGAAAGTAAAGCTACGTTTCGATAAAATATCAAATTTTCATGATAACCCCCCCCCCCTCCCCTCAAAAAAAATATGGATTGATTTACATTAAAACTTTTTTCTTTTTTTCAGTAAATTCTTTTCTGGTGTGAATAGAAAGAAGAATATTTTTTAGAAGTAATTTTAATACATTTTAAATTTCAAAAGTTTTCTGAAAAATACTTTTAAAGCTGGTTATTGATTGAAAATACAGTTCCATTAATTCCAGCATTTGTTAAAGTTTCTGATTCTACACTCTTTTGTGTATGTGTGTGTTTTGGAAATTTTTTTTTAATTTTAATACATAAACATGGTTAAATTTTTAATTATGAAAAATTTTTTGAATAAGAACCACTCACTGATACTAGTCAAAAGGAACCACCACTGATGATGAAGTAATCATCCATAATGTAAGGGGATTTTTTCTTTTCCCTTTTAGCGTCCCTGTAAACGAGCTGTAAATGCTACACACTCAATGGCGGATCCAAGAGGTAGGTCACGGAGTGTCATGACCCCTTACCCATTTGAACAGCAGAAAAATGGTAAAATTATTTAAAAAATGAAATACATCTTTAATTCTTTCAATCATACCCCCCCCCCTCCCCGTCGACGTTCTCCTTTCTGAATTTTGTCTCCTTCCCCTCGGGATTGCACTTCAACTCGAAACCGCAAGCTGAGTTCCCGAGGCCGTCATCCTTGAATTTTGCCTGATGTTGGGAAAAAAACAGGCCCGTTAAAGCGGAGTTCCGGTTAAGAGGGAGGCTAACGTATATAGATATTTTCCTTTTCATGAAAGTATTGATGCTTGATTATGTTTTAAAAAATTATTACTTTTACACCACTAATTCTAATTAGAAAACGTTAAACAAAGATTTTGTTTGTTCTCAGTAGGCAGTTTCTTACCATTACAAAACAAATACGCCATGCTAGCTGATAAAACTAAAGGTATTCATGAAACTGTTGATATGAACAGCTCCCTAAACGTTGGCGACGTAGCTGGTGGCTCTGGAACAAAGAACGTAGAGGAAAAGAAGGGAAGGCTTTGGAAACCGTAACTAACCGCAACAATGCAAACAGCTCTGCTGGGAAACACACTCAAAGGGGAGATCCAATCATAGGCATTCTTCATTGCATCTACCAATTCGCCAAACTTTCTTGTAGTAAACCTAAGATAACACCTTCACGCCAACGCCCCGCGAGAATTCAAAACGACATTTCTCGGTCAGTTTGACTTGTGACAGCGATTGGGACAGATTTTTTAATATGATCTGTTCATGTTCTGTTGTTATGATATTTTCTGTATTGCAAATAGATAGCCGATGAATACGTACAATGGAAAAATCTTCAGTGATGCAGCACTCTGTAAAATAATAAATTTTACGTTTCGAAAGTTCCACTTTCACTCGAAATCTAACATAACAACTAACAGATTCATCTAACGTATTCTACGATCTTTGACCTTCAAGGGGTTTCTCCCTCGGAGAGAAGCTCCATCCACGAAAAGAGGGGGGGGGGGAGGGGAGCGCACTGCTTTCGCGTGGATAGGGGACAGCGGTGAGCACAGCGTTACTCCTCATTTTGATAATTATCGCTACTGGCGATCACGCAAAAGCGCGCCAAGTAAACCCCGTGTTATCTTTCGCCCCTTTATGCGGCTTCTACCGCTTAGCTGTTTGCACTGTTTCACTGAGGGTCGGGGATTTACATTGCGTCTTTGAAAGTTTCCCTTCTTCACGCTTCAATTTCTTTGTCTGGAACACCCACCACCCCTAAAATTAAAATACACCCCTTCTACATAGAAATTAAGGGAAAATGGCATGAACTTGCCGCCAAAATTAAAGAACAAACTGAGACCAACCCACTAATTAAAATGGATGGTGAATTATTAAAAGTTCACTGCAAAACCGACGCAGATTTTCGTAAAACCCAAGCTTACTTAGATACTAACGCCATAGCTTACACTACCCACCCTGAGCCGTGCGGAACAGCGCCCACGGAAAGTGGTTATTCGAGGAATCCCCTGTTATACCGATCCTCAAATCATCATTGATGAACTAAAACAGCACAATTTCGTTGCGAATAGAGCTTCCATGATGAAAAGCCGGAAACCCGATGCCACTGTATGTTGTAAATGTCTTGCCAAGAGCAAAGTTTGAGGAAATTTACCAAATAACAGAAATATGTTATATTAAAGTCACAATTGAACGTTTTAAAGGCACGGGCATTGTAAAACAATGTTACCGTTGCCAAAAATTTGGCCACTCATCTGAAATTTGTAAACTCCCTGCCAGTTACGCCAAGTGCTCAGGAGGGCATCTTACACCAGAATGTGACAAAATCGGAAAAATAACCCCTAAATGTAGTAACTGTTCTGGCCCTCACCCGGGTACTTATCGCGGTTGCCCTAAAACCCCCCAATTCCACAAAAATAATCAACTGTCAAAAAATCCCCCAAAAGAAAAACCTAAAGCTTTTCCGGACATGCTAGCTCAAATTATAATTATGCATAATACATGCAAGCTATAATTACGTGAAACCAACCTCAGCCCTCAAGTTACCAAGAAAGCCCCAGATACGGTTGCAACTCCAGCACCCAAACCTGAAACAGCTAATTCTAACGAAAATAAGCCAAAAGACCCTGAAAATGCAGCACCAGAAAATTCTAACAGCTCTAATTATATAACCGATCTAAAAGATATTCTTAAAACTTTCCAAGAGATGAAAGAAATCTTTAAATTCAACAAATTCATCCAATGTTTCCAAAACATAGCTAAACTTTCCAAAAACTGCAACGACCCAATGGAAAAAATATTTATAATTATCAACGCTTTTGACAGCTTGGCCACGGAATTCAACTCACCCAATAATGAGTAATTTCTACCCTTCTTTTTCCTCTTTAATCTTCCTCTCTTGGAATTGCAACTCTTTACATAATAGACTAGATGAACTAAAACTTCTCATTTCTGATCACCCTCATATTGATGTCCTTTTCTTACAGGAAACCTTCAGCCCTACCTTTAATATTAACATTCCTGGGTATAGGCTCTTTCACACTCCCCGTTCAGACGGTACCCCAAGAGGCGGCACCGCTATCTACATAAAACACCATATCCCCCATTATCTTTTTAACAGTTCTAATTTTAATGACATTGAATACACAAGTATTGTCATACAGCTTCCACACATTAACATTAACTTAGCTTCCATATATGCACCACCTAATGGTAATTTTCCTGTTAATAGTTAAACTCAGCTTTTCTCACATCACCAACACTGCTTCTTTGTTGGCGATTATAATGCCAGGAGCAGGCGTTGGAACTGCCACGGCAACTCTCACCGGGGTACCTCTCCGCATAATCTTGTCCAATAAGCCTACATGCACCTAATACTCCTACACACATAAGCACAGCGCCTAATACCCACGATTCCTTAATTGATCTTGCTATCTCTAAAAACCTCCCCTATCCTATCACCTCTACTCTCATTAAAGATCTTTCATCTGACCATTACCCTGTCTGTTTCAAAATTGACATAATAAACCCTATTTCTCCTCCTCCTTCCGTGGCCATTGACTGGAAAAAATTTACTAACCATCTTGATAATCAGGATATTACTTTTCCCATAATTAATTCTACATCTGACATTGATGATGCTGTGGATTTTCTAAATTCTAAAATTATTGAAGCCCAAAACCATGCTACGTTCAATACTTTCAAAAATAATAACTCATTCATTCCTCCCCGTTATATTTATAACCTGATTAAAAATCGTAACCAACTCCGGCGACAATTTCAAAATTCTAGAGACCCCTCCCTTAAACCCTTAATCAGTAGAGCTAATAATAGAATCAAAAATTGCCTTTATAAAGAAAAGCAAAAAAGTTGGAATAATTTTCTCAAAAATCTCGCTAGTGAGGATGCTTATCAAACGTAAAATCAGTAAAAAATACTCTCCCATTCCCCCTCTTTCGGACAATAATGTTAACTATGCATATACTGACCAGGACAAAGCAAACCTACTTGCCAACTCCTACGCTTTACAATTCTCTCCGAACCCAAACCTCGCTAGCCAGGCGCATCTTGATGAGGTTAGTGATACTGTTCGCAATTTCCTAGCCATCCTCCCTGATGACCCCACCCCCCTACAATTCAGCCTATTGTTATCCATAATATTATTAAAAAATTGAAAAAACGCAAGACCCCAGGTTACGACAAAATTTCTAACACTGCTCTTAAAAATCTTCCACCTAACTGTATTATCTATATCACCAATCTTACTAATGCTATCTTTAAATTTAACTACTTCCCGAAACCTTGGAAACTCTCTATCATATCACCCATACCCAAACCTGGAACTGATCTCTCTAATCCTACTAACTACAGACCTATCTCTCTCCTTCCTTCTCTCAGTAAAGTCATCGAACGTGTCATTAGGGCCCAGTTTCAGGACTTTATTCAGCAAAACAACATCCTTATGCCTGAACAATTTGGCTTTCGCCCAAAACATTCAACCCAACACCAGCTCCTTTGCGTTGTTGAGTTTCTCAGCGAAAAACTCAACGCGGAGATCCCAGCTGCTGCCATTTTCCTTGACGTCGCAAAGGCTTTTGACAAAGTCTGGCACGAAGGCCTTATATACAAATTAATTAAGCTAAAATTCCGTGCCAGACTAATACACTTAATATACTCATACCTCTGCGGTCGTACTTTTAGAGTCCGCATCAATAACATCTTATCCATAATTCTTTTTATACTTGCGGGCATTCTTCAGGGGTGCGTGTTGGGTCCAATGTTATTCAACATATTTTTCAATGACATCCCACGCTCATTACTTACTTATTTAGCTCTGTATGCGGACGATACATGTATCTACGCCTCAGCACACCACCCAGATAGTCTATACAGCTACCTGCAGACTCATCTAGATGACTTCCTTGACTGGTGCGACCTATGGCGCGTTCTAATGAATGAAAATAAAACTAAAGCTGTATGTTTCTCTCGTAAATTTATCTATCCCCAAAGACTAACAATTAATAACACTACCATTCCTTGGTCCGACAAGGCCAAGTACCTGGGTGTCATCCTTGATCGTAGGCTTACTTGGAGCAAACATGTTCTCTCCATCAGGGGGAAAGTCGCCGGAGCTTCTCTTGCCCTTAAACCACTTCTTAATAGTAAAACCCTTTCTGTCTACAATAAACTCCTCCTCTATAATTCCTGTATTCTTCCCATCATTACTTATGCCAGTCCTTTCTGGGGCTTTACCTGCAAGACCACTATGGATAACCTTAGCAAATTACATAATAAAAATCTCCGCACCGTTCGAAGCGCCTCAAGATACTTACGTAACTCCACTGTCCGAAGGGACCTAAATACTATCACCCTTAGGAAAAAAATTAAAGACCTTGCAAAAAACTTCTACACTACTTTATACGACCTTCCAAATGATATTGTGGCAGCGCTCCCAGACTACGACGCCTTCGAGCCCCACCATCGCAAACGCCCCAAATATTCCTCAATTATGGAATCCCCGTGAGCTTTGTGTTCACCGCATCAGATTGCTCTAGTAAATTTTTCTCTTTTCCTTTTTTTACACTTTAATATTTATATTAAAAAAAAACTCTATATATTCTATATAGAAAAAATATATATATATATATATTGCCCTGATTAGTGCCTTTTTGTTAATGTATGCAGCCTTGCTGCCTTCCTTAACCGCCTTTCCTTGCCCAAGCTTGGTGAGAGTAACCTTTGAACTAGTGCTAACTTTTATTTTTTACTTAATTATCTACTCTTTACAGCAGTCTAGTACTGCAGCTATACCTATATCTTAATATAATTCATTATTTATTTCAAGTTTTTAAACTTTCTTTAACTTATTTCTCTTTATTGTTCAAATCTTCTATGCTAGTAAAATCTTTAGTTTTTCCTCTTTTAAGTAATTGTAAACAACTACACATTTATTTTTTCCCAATGGCTCTTCTATATATGTAAGACATCACAATTATAAGACTGGGTGTAAAGTTGACTTCAACTAGGCAACCCCTTAACCGCTGCTTCACTGTTCTGTTCAGCAGTAGGCAGTTTTCGCTCTGCGCGAAACTAGCCAATCAGAATTTGAAATATTCGGATGAATGCTCTAAAGCAAAGCAGTTCTCCGTGCATACTAGACTAAGCACTGCAATATTTCATCCAAGGAATGTTATTCACAACAGCAAGGTGATCCAAAACAGACAGAAGTTTAATCTCGGTCATCTGCTCGCTCTGTGAAACAATAACACTTTGAACAAATTCGCCTTCCCTTTGACAAAGAAGATAGAATAGACTTTCTATTCTACCTTCTTTGCCTTGAGCAGTGCAGATGGGAAAAAACAGTAACTCGGTAATTCCTCAACCTTATCTAGCATTCCCTCCAAGTATTTATTATTCGGTAATGAAAATCATTAAAATTATAAATAAAGTATGTGGAAATTTTATAATTTGAACAAAGACATTAAATTTGCAAAAAATGACTTGTTTTCAAAAATAAATAAATTAAGAAAAAACTGTGTAGTAATGGCTGTTAATACATATACAAGTCTGTAAAAAAAAGTATATTTGTAGCTTCTTACTTTAATATATTTTTAAACCGATTTAAAAAATGAGCCGTTCAGTGCACAAATCGATTAACTCCATCAAATGAAAATGTTCTCTATAAACAGTTAAAATTATTGTAACTATAAAAATATTGTATCTATATAATATTTTTTCTCGGGATATTTTGATTGAACTCGTTAATTTTCTTTTAATCAAGGGTAACTTTTTATCACTGTATAAATATTAAGGCTGCGTCACTCGGAATACTATCGCTTCCATGACATAGAAAATTTTCAATGTTCCTTTGTTTTAAAAAACGCCACTTAAAATGGAGTTAGATTGTCTGCTGAACGCCTCAAATGTAGATTTCTCAATTCTGCAATGTATTTATATACAATATACTTGTTCGACAATGAATATTACACATAAATATACATTTTTTAAGCGACTTAAAAATGTAGGTTTCTCAATTCTGCAATATATTTTTATATAAGATGTTTATTCGACAATAAATATTGCATATAAATAAATTTGAAAGTACACCTGTGCCTGTTCACGAATACTGATTTTTTTTCTTTTGCCTCTCAAATGGCTCGTTTTTTATGGTATTTATTTTTATTAAGGTTTATAAGTAAATGATTTACTTTTCTGTTTCATCTCTACCTGTCTTTTTGTTTTCATGTAAGCACTAATACTTACTTATGTTTTTAAAAATACATTACTTTCACGCCACTAATTTAAATTTAAAAACTTTATTAGGATGAGCGAAGCTAATCCTATACTAGGCTACACAAATTACATTTCGTCGTACACTTTACAAAAAAACTGTTCAGTATTTTGACCTGAAATTAAACATAAAAATAAATTATGATCTGTAGATTTGCACAATATTACTTTTTTTACAGAATAGCCTTAAAAATTTATTATTTTAATTAATTTATTTTACATGTTTTTTTTTTTTTCCATTACGGACGCATTTTTGCAAATAAAAAATGAAACACGTATATTTTCAGAAGAAAAAATAAATCGTGGAACTGTTTAGATCCAAGAAACCCAAATATGATGTCAAAAATGGGTTTGGAAATTTAAAGTTGGTACATTTTTTTAAATGTAGACGACTTCGGAAATGTAATTTACACATAACAATAATTAGTAGAAACTATATCCAGTCTATTGGGATCTACAGATTTTTTATGATTATTTTTAGCGAATTAGTAAGGAATAACCACTTTTATTCCTTTTATCACTATTAATGCACTAGAAATGGTAGAACAGGGTTCGTACGCATCAGGGGATACCTGGGATTTTAGGTGTTTTAGTACCAGGAATTTCCTAAAATACTGGTCGCTATATCTGAAGATAGATTTTTTTATTAAATCACTTCATTAATATCACTTTACAAAAATTCTGGTAAAACGTCCTTGAAGCGTACGAACCCTGTAGAAAAACTAAGAAGGTTTTTTGCAATAGGCGCCAAATAGAATTGCTGTGGTGCTGCTAAGGGCTTCAACCCTTTTTTAAAGTATATTTCTTTAATGTAATAAGAATTAGTTATCAGTCAGTTAAAAATGAGATAAATTCAATATCTGTTACAATGTGACAGCAATTATGTTTACGAGACAGGTATCTTGTAGGAAGAGACATTTTGTATCCTTAAAAAATAACTTTATGTATTCATAAAATGCTGAATTGGTGCTTTACTATTAAAAGGTTTTCACAAAAAAAGAGACACAAAAAAATTCACTTTATTAGTCAAAAATCTTAAAATAATTTTCTAAATTTATTCTTCTCAGCATACTTTTTCCATGATTTGCAAAATTATTATCATAATTAGAGATCAAGGGAAATATTTAAATTTCGACAATTAAGAGAAATGCTCCAGGGATTGTAATCCTGTAAATTGCAGGATCCTGTGGTCAGCGTTTTTTTATCCCACAAATCTATCATATTTTCTCCATATAATCATCGCTTTATTTAATAATAGATTTTTCCATGATTAAATTAAATATTTTTTTATTTAAAATGCATACTAGAATTTCTTAATAGTTATTTAACCACGGAAAGTCTGTCGTTAAACAAAGCGAAGATTACTAACCGAAAATTATGTTGTAGATTTTGTAAATAAAAAAAATGCTGGCCGTTGAATTTCACAGCTTGCAGGATTGTAATCCAGAAGTGTCATAAAGTTTGCATTCCTCGATTTAAAAAAGGAGGAAGGAGCAAAGTACTAAAAGCTAAAGGACTGAAAGTATGCAAAATATTTCGTTAAAATCTAAAAGATATCATTCAAAGAAGAGATGAAAAAAATCCAGCCCAGGGCGCCGCGACTACTAAAGTTTTCCCTGGGTGCATGTTTTCTCTCTCAATTGCATGCAAAAATGACCACTTTGCTTTCCGATCCTGAAATTGTTTCGATGTATCTTTAATTTCTTTGTTATAATAAAAAATACCTCTCTTGCGTTGTCTCTGTTAACCGAGGATTATTCCCTAAACGAATTCTCGAAAATTAGTACACTAGTCAGAATGCATGTTACAACGAGGGAAAAAAATACTGGAGCGGCTTAGCCACTAAGGGCGCAAAGTTTTCCTTGGACAAGAGCGCACCGGCCCTCGGGCCAATGGGCCGGCGAGCTAGTCCGAGCCTGGGTCGCATATTCGGGCTACGAGAAGGTGGATTTTCTTTCCGCGATATTGCAGAAACACTTGGCTGGAATGTATCCACTGTGCATGATTGTTGGAAACAGTGGTCAATGGATGGTGCTGCATCAAGAAGACCGGGTTCCAAGCGGCCACGTGCACTCCTGAGAGGGAAGATCGCCATATTCGGCGTAAGACTGTGGCGCATCGTACTGCGTCTGCGGCAGAAATTCGAGCTGTAGTTGGTACCACAGTTACACAACGAACTGTTAGAAATCGGTTACTTCAAGGACAGCTCCAAACTAGGCTCCCTGTAGCGTGCATTCTACTGACTCCAAGCCATTGTCGTTTGCGACTCCATTCGTGTCAAACCAGAGCTCATTGGTGGGCGGAGTGGAGATCTGTTGTGTTTCTCTTTCATCAGAAAACACAACAGATCTCCACTCCGTCCTCCAATGAGCTCTGGATTGACACCAATGACGTCGCAAACGGCAATGGTTTGGAGTCAGTAGAATGCACGCTACAGGGCACCTGGTTCGGAGCTGTCCTTGAAGTAACCGATTTCTAACAGTTCGTTGTGTCACTGTGGTACCAACTACAGCTCGAATTTCTGCCGCAGACGCAGTACGATGCGCCACAGTCGTACACCAAATATGGTGATCTTCCCTCTCAGCAGTGCGCGTGGCCGCCTGGAACCCGGTCTTCTTGAGGCAGCACCATCCCTTGACCATTGTTTCCAACAATCATGCACAGTGGATACATTCCAGCCAAGTGTTTCTGCAATATCGCGGAAAGAAAATCCACCTTCTCGTAGCCCGAATATGCGACCTCGTTCCAACTCGGGGAGCTGTTGACAGTGGCTTCTTCGTCTTGTTAAAGGCATTCTTGGCTAACATCAACTCAATACGTCACGTTTCGTAGCTAAATAACGCCCACGAACTTTACAGCACGCATTTAAAGTAAACCTGATCTACAGGTTCTGAGTGGCGCCACTAGCGCCACACTTATGCGCGAAGCGCGAAATTTCAATCGATGACATCTTTCAGATGTATAAACATGTCTACCAAATTTCATTTATCTAACACAAGTCTTTCTTGGTGTTGGGATTTTTTTTTCCGCCAGTGTATATAGATATTTTTATTTTTCATGAAAATACTAATGCTTGCTTATGTTTAGAAAATTTATTACATTCACACCACGAATTCTAAGTAGAAACATTTATACAATGTATTTGTAAGTTTCCTCAGGTTACGACGGACCAAGTTATGTAAAGCTTTAAGATTTGAAATACTAGCCGTCCTTCTTTGCCTTGTATTTATTATTCCGTTATAAAAATCATTAAAATTATAAAGAATGTTGAATTTTATAATTTGAACAAAGAAGGCAAGAAGGCATTAAATTTTTAAAAAATGACGTGTTTTCAAAAATAAATAAACTAAGAAAAGAATGTATAGTAAAGGTTTTTAATACATATAAAAATCTGGAAAAAAAAGTATATTTATAGCTTCATATTTTAATATATATATATTAACCGATTTAAACAATGTAGATATTTCAATTCTGCAATATATTTATATATATAAGACATTTATTCGACAATAAATATTACATATAAAAATATTTAAATATTACCTGTGTCTGTTCACGAAATACTGATTTTTTTTCTTTTGCCTCTCAAATGGCTCGTTTTTTATGGTATCTATTTTTATTAATCTTTATAAATAAATGATTTACCTTTCTGTTTCTTCTCTATTTTTTCTTTTTCATTTAAACACTAATGCGTGCTTATGTTTAGAAAAATTATTACTTTCACACCACTAATCCTAATTAAGAAAGTTTATTACAAGAAATGAATCGGGTACAACAGTTTGCATTTTTTATACCATTTTTCTTAAAAAGTATTTTTAGATTTTTTAAACTTTTAGTTTTAATAAATTTATTACGTATTATTTATACTACAGCTAGACTTTCTTATACCAATGGCTCATTCATTAGAAGACACTCATCAATAGACTTGACGTAAAGTTGACGTCAGCTAGGAAACCCTTCAAAGTGACAACACTGTTAAGCCACTGTTAACAATTTGCATGCTCCAACAATGTGCAGTATATTTTACTTATACTCTACCGATTATTATATGAAATTACTAATGCATTTATAAAATAAAAGTATAGCGTGTTTTTAATTATTAAACCCTGGTATTACCATTACTGTGTCGTTTCTCTTAGAATTAATTTGAGCATACAAAAATGTTGTTGTCCTTCAAATGTTGTTGAAAGATCTTATATCCACTTTAACAAGTGACTAGTAGGTAATGTGCAGATTAACTAGCTAATGCGAGAAATGAAACAATTTCTGCACTTAAACTAATCGGCCTAATTAATATGCAGATTACCTAGCTAATATGCATGTTCTCTGATTTTTGCACTTTAATGGTAATAGTATACATAAATATTTTTATTTCCCATGGAAATAATAATCCTTACTTATGTTTAAAACAATTATCACTTTCACACCACGAATTCTAAGTAGAAAAAGTTGTACAATATATTTGTTGAGCTTACCCTATGCACTGCGGTGTCGACGGACCATAAAATTGTGGTTAAAATATTCGGATGAACGCACTAAAGCAGTTCTCCGTGCGGGATAAACTAAGGAACACAGACAAATAAAAGCTTCTTAACTCTTAAAATCTATAATCGTAATCTATGGTAAGAATTATATTCTTTGATTAAACCACGGTTACTAAGAGGAAGTTGCAATCAGGTGATTTACTTTTCATCCTCAAATCAAAACTGCCCGGTTGACCTCCAGCCGCGCCGCATTTTCGCCGACCCCAACCGTTATAGCAAAAATTTGAAGATTGAAATTCTCTTACTAGAAAACATATACGTACAGGTTTACCAGCTTGGCGCTTTTATCATATCAGACATGACCATTTTCATCCCATCAACATTTTTTTCAAATTTTTCAGTTGATTAGCAAAACTTTCTCTAAATGTTGTAATAAACCAATGGTTTATAATAAATAAAAGTACATCTACCATCAATTATATATTTTTACACTTATTGTTTAGTTATTTTAAATCACCTGCAAAATATATTTTTAAATAATTAAAAGTAATTTGGTGAAAGTCCATGCAAAATTTTATTAATTTCAACAGAAGGAACTGCATGTTATTTAATATAATTCATTTATTAAACACACAACTTTATTTAATATTCTATTTTTATTTGTTGATAATAACAAATTATTATATTTGATAATTTATTATTAAAAACTGCAATGATACAATAATATTAATACTTAGATTATTATCAAATTATTATTATTATTATTTTTAATTATTATATTAGTAATGTAATGCTATCCATATATTTCAATAAATAAAATTTTACATATCACTATTTCATTGAAAATTAATGATAATTTATGATATTTATTTATAAAATATTATTTTCTTTAGACAATAAAGAAGATAATATTTATTATGAATTACACCTGTTTTATTTATAAACTAGAAAGGTAGCCCGTCAAAAATGACGGAAATTTAGATATAAGGATATATACAACTCATGTGCAAGAATATGTGTTTTCTCACTTGTTCCGCAGTGATAGATGAAAATAACACATTTTAAGAACGAAACACATTTATGAAAAACTGTGTACAGCAGAAGACCACTAATCTGCACAGTTTGGTTCCAAGTGTTATGCAGATTTGAGGCTTTTTGCGGTCATGTCTATTCAGTCTTTGTTTACATTTTTTAAAATTCATATATTGGACAATTTAGATTGTTAAGCCTTAAAAATAAATAAATTATACACTTGAAGTAAGGTAAAAACTATTAAATTATCGTATACGATTTCATGAAATGGTATTATATGGTATTATATGAGTGTGCTTCACGATCTTGGTTACGACGTTGGCGAAATTGGCTGCAACTTGTCATAATCCTAATAGTGTGGGCCGCTATAACAAAAAAATAAACCAGTTTTTAGTAAAATTTCTGATATAAAGTAGTTTTCAAAAACTTGTGTAAAATTGCAGGCCGTTCTCATGTTATGTCAGTCCAAGGAATAATATTTCTAACACTGAAGAGTTTACATGTATATGTGGAATTTAGAAAAGCTTTTCCAAAAGAAAGGTCCTGAAATGACATTGTAATTCCTCGAACTTCTAAGTTTAATCAGGCCCTTATGTTGTTTACTGAAATCTAATAAATACAGTTATTTTGGATATTACACCAGAATTAAACAGTTAAACTTATTTAACTTAAACCCGATGTTACTTCCCGATGTTATGTTTTAGTATTAAGAAAGAAAATTATTTAAATTTTTCAAATCATGCATTTATAATTTTTTTACGTCTTCAATAACTAAATAATGAAAAAATATGCTTTTGTTCTGAGCTCATAAATATGACAATAAAATAATGTAACTAAGAGACATTGCAAAATTAAATCTTTGTTATTTCAAACCATAAACACATGATACCGCCACCATTTTACCTACTATGACGTCATTAGAATATTGTCCATTGATTGTTGGAGAACATACTTTGTGAATGATTACCTCAATGATTTAATTTTGTTTACGGTTCACGATGAATGAATCACTTGTGTTTGTTTAGGTTTATGGAATGAGATATTAAGCTGTGAACCTAAATTCAAATGAAGTTATCCAAGGATATGAATATTTTTAATCGAAATTAAAAACAATGGTTTGATCTCGAACTAAAAAGTTTTAGTTTGTATAATTTTTTTATTTCTGTTAATTATTTATTTATGTACTTTTCCATTATAGCTCTTTATTAAAAAAAGCTTGGCGCCATTCGGGCATCAGAAAGTGAGATATGTTGCCAAAATATATAAACAGCTATGAAAACAAATCTAATGAACTTTTATTTTTGTTTATTGCACTTATATACATAAAAAAAAACCGTTTCTAAATATATATAATATTTTTATATACAAATTACGGCACAGATTTCAGATATGAACCGGGATACCTAACTGGCGCCAAAATGGTGTTATTTTGCGTGCTACGGTAACCCGGCTATTGTTTTTTATTTATTAATAAATTGTTTGTTTACTTTTATTTTCTGTTTTTTTAATTATATAAACTGTTTTGTTCTATAGTTATTATTCAAAATGTTATTTATTTATAGTTATTTCCTTTTCAAAATGATAGCAAATAATTTAAAAATATATATGTAACTGGTATTCGAAAGCGAGATTTTTGCCAAATTGGCGTCAGAGAAAAATCACGCCAAACCCGTTGCGTATATGACATCTGTGCAAACATTACTTCTGTTTCTTTATAAAAATGGGTAAATAGCTTTTTTTATATTAAATAAATTGTATACATACGGAACAAATTGCTTGTGAGTATGAAGCAGTAAATAGGTTGTCAGAAAATACGTTGGCAAACTTCTTTCTCGCCAAGAAATTTTTCTCCGAAGTATTGTACATAAGCAATGATTGATAGAGATGCATTTTTAATTATGATATGCGCTTTTATGTTTCACTACATTTATGCATACTATACTGTGTGTATAAATGCTACAGTTCATATGCAGGGATACACAAAATAATTCGTAAGGGTTACTGAGTATGAGAGTAAATTGCTTAAAGGTGGTTTTTAAAGGAGTTATTCATTTTTACGCTGAAATGCATTTAGTTTACCAAGAAATGTTTGTAGAATATAGATAAAATGATATACAGGGTCACGCAAAGCATTGGATACATAACCGTCTATGGATGATAATATCTGGAAATATGGTTTCAGTAGTTTTAAGAGTGTTTTAGTTTAAATTAAATTTTAGCTAAATAGTGGCATGTAATAACAGTACTATTGGCTATGGACGGTAACTGCTGAAATCAATTTTTAAAATTTTTTATGCGTTTTCTAAAATGTTTACTTAGTTATCTTATTTACCTTATTTCCCTAAATGACGAAGTTTTGAGTAATTGTTAGTTATCCCGCCGACCAAATTACTGTCGCCAAATTGTAAGATTAAATTCCAACAATGGTTGTCATTAATTAATGAATTGTAAGAATAAATGCTATGGCCAATAAAACCTTTAATTCGACGTTTTATTTGTATTTTTATTAATGTTTTACTAATTTATTTGTTCTTTCGTTATTTAAAATAAAAATTATGCCAATGTGTATAATTTGGCGAGTGGTTTGGCGATTTATATAATTTGGCGAAATTGGTCGATGGGATGACTAAGAAGTACCAAGTTTTGTTAAAGCATTCAGGATGTGTTCAAAAGTGTTTCATATTCTATGCTTAACGCATAATTTTTCTTTCTTCTTTAGCCTTATTTTGCATTTATTTTATTCTTATTTTTTTTTAGCTTTATACTGCTTTATAGAAACTTTGGCACAGTTGTCATATACGCCCCATATTGGCGCGATTTTTTTCCGACGCCAATTTGGCGAAAACATCAACAGCATAAACAACAATATCCGGGTTACCATATCAAGCAAAATAACGACACTTTGGCGCCAGTAAGTACCTGTTGCGCATTGACGTCAGAAAAAAATCGCGCCAATATGGGGAGTATATGACATCTGTGTCGAAACTTTAATATTTAATGTTTAAACTCTTAGCTCCCCCCCCCCCCCTTGCATATAGTACAAACTATAACACAGACAGCGCAAAATAATAGACAGTTTGGTATTTTTCCACTGTAGGGGCTTTGGCGTTTTTTAAAAAAATCTTGGTGTAATTCGGGCATCAGAAAGTGAGATTTGGGTACTTTTCAGTTATACAGATACCATTGTCGCCAAGCGTAATAGTTGGCGCAAAATGAAAATCACGTGAATTGAAGCATTTGAAAAATGAAAGAAAAAACATTGTCGATACTAAAGTGAGCATTTAAAAAATATAACTTTTGAAAATTCCAGACTTTTACGAACTATTTCATTAAATCACAAATATATACTTAAAATAAGTGAACAAATAACTGTTATAAAATAAAGCAATAAAATAAAACTCATATTAAACTGCTGGCATAAAATTACAAATATCTTTTAGCATTTTGAAATAATTGGCGCATTAGCATACATTTTGGCATGTTTTCCGTATAACGGAAAAATATCGAGATTTGTTGTCAAATCATATAAACAGCTATGAAAATAAACTTGATGAGCGTTTTTGTTTGTTTTATATGTTTATTTTATACGCATATTATTGATATTTTTATGTACAAATTACATTTGTTTCGGTATAAATTTAGAGAAACGTTTTTTTTTTTTTTTTTTTTAATGTTAAATAAGTCATATAAATTTCGAAAAAAATGCGTGTGTATATAAAATGAAACAGTGGATAGGTTCCTGGAAAATATGTTGCCAAATTTCCTTTTTCGCCAAGGCACCTATACTGGAAAAGTACCTAAAGCACATTAAAATCGCGCAGTTTAGGAGCTCACACAGTACAGCGTCGTCTATTGGCGGTTATTTTATTAGTAGCATCGGGAGGAAGATGTAAAGATGTACTTTAAATTCTCACTCATAGATTTTCAAAAAATATCTTAAAAGAGCGGAGTTTAAGTTAAATTTCGGTGACCTCCTTAATGAAAGATTAATGGTTTTAAATGGGAATTTCGCCAAATTAGCCAGCTATCGCCAAGTTGGCTAACATTTGGCGCTACTGTGGTAACCCTGAATTAGTATTTTTCAACAGTTACTCATTTCAATGAGGCGGTCCTACCGGAATTGTGAGGGACACACAGAGACTTGGATTTTATATAAATAGATTGGCGCGATTTTTTCCCGACGCCAATTTGGCAAAAACATCAACAGCATAAACAACAACATCCGGATTACCATATCAAGCAAAATTACGGCACTTTGGCGCCAGTTAAGTACCCGTTGTGTATATGACATTGGCGTCAGAAAAAAATCGCGCCAATATGGAGCGTATATGACATCTGTGCCGAAACTTTAAGATTTAATGTTTAAACTCTTCGCTCCACTCCCCTTGCATATAGTACAAACTATAACACGGATAGCGCAAAATAATAGACAGTTTGGTACTTTTCCACTGTAGGGGCTTTGGCATTTTTTTAAAAAACTTGGTGTAATTTGGGCATCAGAAAGTAAGATTTGGGTACTTTTCCGTTATGCGGACACCAAAGTCGCCAAGCGTAATAGTTGGCGCAAAATCGTGAATTGAAGCATTTGAAAAATAAAAGAAAAACCATTGTCGATTCTAAAGTGAGCATTTAAAAAATATAACATTTGAAAATTTCAGACTTTTACGAACTATTTCATCAAATCACAAATATATACTTAAAATATGTGAACAAATAACTGCTATAAAATAAAGCAATAAAATAAAACTCACATTAAATTGCTGGCATAAAATTACAAATATCTTTTAGCATTTTGAAATAATTGGCGCATTAGCATACATTTTGGCATGGTGTCCGTATAACGGAAAAATATCGAGATTTGTTGTCAAATCATATAAACAGCTACGAAAACAAATTTGATGAGCGTTTTTGTTTGTTTTATATGTATATTATTGATGTTTTTATGTACAAATTACATCTGTTTCTGTATAAAATTAGAGAAACGGCTTTTTTATGTTAAATAAATCGTATAAATATCGAAAAAAATGCGTGTGTATATAAAATGAAACAGTGAATAGGTTCCCGTAAAATATGTTACCAAATTTCCGTTTTCGCCAAGGCACCTATACTGGAAAAGTACCTAAAGTACATTAAAATCGCGCAGTTAGGAGCTCACACAGTACACCGTTCTCTATTGGCGGTTATTTTAGTAGTAGCATCGGGAGGAAGATGTAAAGATATACTTTAAATTCTCACCCATAGATTTCGAAAACATATCTTAAAAGAGTGGAGTTTAAATTAAACTTCGGTGACCTCCATTATGAAAGATTAATGGTTTTAAATGGGAATTTCACCAAATTAGCCAGCTATCGCCAAGTTGGCTAACATTTGGCGCTACTGTGGTAACCCTGCATTAATATTTTTCAACAATTACTCATGTCAATGAGGCGGTCCTACCGGAATAGTGAGGGACACACAGAGACTTGGATTTTATATAAATAGATGAAAATATTTAATGTCGATAATAAATAAATACCATAAACATTATAAAAATATCAATAATGATCAAACATTTCAGTAAACCGTTTAATGATTAAAATAAATAAATATATGTATTTAAATACTACATAACAGCATTTTTTTTTTTTTTTTTTTTTTTTTTTTTTTTTACAAAATATTTTAAAATTTATTGAACAGTTAATTAAAAAAGTTATAATTATATAATAATTCATAAAATAGTATTTTAACATTTTATAGTATGTACTATAAAATATCTCTCTATACCTATATTGTAATATTATAAATTTATTTATCTAGTATAGATAATATTTATTATTTATAAGTCACATGAAAGTTGATGACAGAAGAGAAGAGTCAAAACTGTTTAAGAAAATATTTTATCATTTTTGACTGGAATATTATTGTTCAGGACACATATTGTTCAGGTAAATTCATTATAAATATCAAATCAAATAAGTTTACATAAGCTCTACACAGTATCACCGTTTCACAATAACAAGAAATTGAAGTATTTTTTCGAAAGCCAAAAAAGTAATCGCCAATTTAGCATGATGACATGTAGCAACCTCGGTAACCCTGTACAAGTTTTCTAGTAAGAGAATTTCAATTAAGTCCCCACGCATGCGCAATTTGTTATTTTTGCTATAACGGTTGGGATCGGCGAAAATGCAGCCGCGCCTATAATCCTCACCGTTTAACGGTTGTCTGACCTCCAAAGGTCGATTTGTGACGTCATATGAAACTGCCCCGAGGCTAACGAAAAAGACAGGTTGCTGCGATGCATCCCGAGTGTCTTTTTTTTACAGACCGCTAGAGTGACGTGTTGTTCTTTTCGTACACCCGCATTGGTGCATTCGAGCATCACGTGACTCCAGCGGTCTGTAAAAAAGGGTACGTGGCATGCACCGCAGTAGCCTGCCTTTTTCGTTAGCCTAGAAACTACACTATACACCGTAGGGATCACCAAAATATGCGCTGAAGCATTTTCCCTCCTCTGACGTCATCTATACACCAGCCGAGGCTAACGAAAAAGACAGGGTACCGCGGTGGGTCCGATTCTTCTTTTTTTACAGACCGCCGGAGTCACGTGATGCTCGAATGCACCAATGAAGGTGTGTGAAAAGAGCATCACGTAACTCCAGAGGTCTGTAAAAAAAGAAGAATCGGACCCACCGCGGTAGCCTGTCTTTCTCGTTAGCCTCGTACACCAGCACTCTTTTATTGGTTGGCTGAGTTAGTTGCCTTCGAGATCAATGTACGTTGATGTTTTTTTCTTTTTGATTTAATTATTTGATTGCTAATCATGGTTTGCTGTGCAATAGCTGGTTGTAATAATCATGATAGATATCAGAAGGAAGGAATCAAGTATTAAATTCCATAGATTTCCAAAAGACAGAGAAATCAGATCTAAATGGATTAATAATTGTTGACGAACCGATTCATTTCTGTGCGCGTAGCATGAGTGTGTTCGACACATGTTGCATGCAACACTTTTCGGCATATTCTACTTACACTTACAATCTGCTGATTATTATTACTAATTCATTCATAAAATAAAAGTATAGCGTGTTTTTAATTAGTAATCCCTGTATTACCATTACTGAGTCGTTTGTCTTAGAATTAATTAAAAATGTTGCTGTTGTCCGAGGAAAGAACTTATATCGACTTTTAACAAGTAGCTAGTAAATAATTTGCAGATTAACTAGGTAATGTGAGAAATGAAACAATTTCTGCTTTTAACCCTTAACTGTAAACGTGAAAATCACGTGCACAGATAAAACACTTAATATTTTTTCAAATAGTGATCTTAAACATTTAATCTTTAATAGTAATGCATTAACAGGACCAATTTTTTAATATAACAGTATAAAAATAAGTTTGGAATGTGGGAGGGATGAAATATTAAATGCAGATATGTAGACGCAAACATCTCAGAGGCGTACGTTTCCGGTTAAGCGTTAAACGAATCGGCTTAACTAATCTGCTGATTACCTAGCTAATATGCACATTTCCTTATTTCCGCACTTTAGTGGTAATATACATAAATATTTTTATTTTTTATGGAAATGCTAATGCTTACTTGTGTTTAGAAAAATTATTACTTTCACATCACGAATTCTTAGTAGTAAAAGTTATAAAATGTATTTGTCGAGTTTAGCAGCTCCACTCCGGCTCCGACGGACCAAATGTTCTTTAGTTTAAAATATTCGGATGAACGCTCTAAAGCAGTTCTCCGTGCATTAGGGATGGGCATTTCCACTCGACTCTCGACTCACTTGCGGAAGTAAGATTGGTTGGTTGGTAGTAAAGATGACGCAATTCTACTTTTCGTATCAAATTTATCGCGCAGGAGAAAATATTTCAGCATAAGCTTGAATTATTTTGGTTTGATTTTATATAGAAGAAGTCTTTTATATTAAACTTTGTTGGATAGTAACTGGAAATAGCCAAACTAGATATCTTTACGGGCCGAAATTTCCAGGCCCCGTCCACAGAAAAAAAAAGTTCGGCTTGCTGATAGAAAAAAGTTTGTCCCGGCCCGTTGAAAAATAACTAACTACCCGCCCCGATATAAAATCTAAAACTCCATCCCGTACCAAAAAAATTACTGGTCCGGCCCTGTAGAAAACTTAAAATTTCGGGCCGATCTCGTCTTGACCCGACCTCCCCCTACCCCCCCCCCCCCCCAAAAAAAAAAAAAAAGTTAAAATCTATGTACTAAAAACTAGAAAACATGGATTTTTGCGTCGAGCATCTGCTTTGCATCGAGCATTTAGCATCTGCTTTTTTTTTTATCTTCTTTCCCCTAAGCATATCGTAAATTCAACTAATCTTTAACAAAATACTCTACTGCCCGCCCCCTTGTCTCTGTCCCTTTCCCTCCTTTCATTCAGACCGTCATCTTCCTAAACATACATGTACACTGCTTTTTTCTTTCCCAAAATCGCCAATACATAATTAAACCAAGATCTCCGTTCTCTCGTTCTCTGCTAAACAACCCAGCCCGGATTCGAAGAGTTGAAATCCGATACTGAGTCGAAGAATCGAAAATCCACTCTTCAATTCTCGACTCCGCAAGTCCGAAATTCGCAGTATGTGACAAACATGACAAGTTTTCATGGAATTAGCCTAAAGTCAATTTTCTCAAAACGGTGATTTTGGAAATTGCGCTCATGATTTCTAAGAAATGGCTGGAACACATTTAATTGAATTTCGACTGAAGATATTTACCCTGTAGGTGCACAAAATGAATAATTATTATGTTCATCAAGTAAGAAATTTCGAAATTATGAATATTTTTGTAAAATAAAAAGATAAAAATTTTGAGATTTTTTTTTTTTTTTATTTGTCTTCTCAGGAACAGTGTGGTCATTTTAAACATACATTATACCTCTACTCAATAAAATATTTTAGACTTAAATTTATTATTAAATTATTTTAATATTATTATTTAATTATTAGACTTTAAATTTTAAACTTCCCAGTGTAGGTCATTTTAAACATACATTATATCTCTACTCAATAAAATATTTTAGACTCACTGTGACAATTCAATTATGAAAAATCAAGTGCGAAAGGCATCTAGGGTGAATTCGTTTATTAAAAATCATTAAATTTCAAACGAAATTTAAAAACTTATATACATCTAGACTTTTTTTCAGATGATTATCTATTAGCATAAATCTCTTTTTAATGTGTGTTTAAAATTTGATATCCGAAAATCAATCAGATGTCGAGTTATAGTAATCGATATCAGGGTCTCACTTTCATGCAATTTGTCAGCTTCAATGGTACCTGACCCCTTAAGATTTATAAAGGAATGATTCGCCTTTCTATTTCTTATCTATCTTTTCTTTTTCATGGAAACACTAATGCTTATTTATGTTCAGAAAAAGTACTACTTTCACATAACTAATACTGATTAGAAAACGTTATTACAGAAAATGGATCGAGATAAGCATATTGTCCCGCTCCAACAACCGCCACAAAATAATTTGCAGTTTATTATATGAAATTGCTGATAAATGTATAGAATAAAAGTATAGTGTATTCATAATTAGTAATCCCTGATGTTACCATTACTGAGTTTACACCGTTGCGGCTATTTTCTCCATTCGTTTAAAAGGAAAACAATCAGAGCAAGCTCCGCCCTTTCAAAAAGAAACGAGGCCTGTTGGGTGCGATCGTCAATCATCCTTTCTATGTTATTGTACGCGAAACCGGCTTCAAGCTCGTGGCGAAGCCCCGCCCCGCTTCGTATTGTCATCGTTGTATTTTATGGGAGATTTGGTTTTGTTGAGCGTCTTTGGTTTACAATGTTTCTTGGGGATTTTCCCTTGCTGCATGCTGCCACGTTCCGGGCTATTTTTAAGATTTTTCTGCATTTTATGAAGGCTATTTTTACACAAGCATTCTGCATACTGGAGATAAGGACTTTTGTCTCAGGTGTCCCAAAAGTGATTCGTCTAATTCCAAGTGGTTTTAATTGTAAGCGAAGCGAATTAACAATAAACTGCACACCTCGCGTGTTGTCACTGTTCAAGCGAGCGTGTCGTCGGCAGGTCTTTAAAGGCAACAACAACAAAAAATTAGTAATTATTTTTTAAACCGAATAGCCCATTTGTTAATAACCAAGTGACGCGTTCCTACATTCTAAATATTCAAGAAGCATTAACAAATTTAAGATGTGGAATGAATTATAATTTCCCAAACGAAATTATTTTATTACTTCTCGTAAAAAATGTAGAGGTAGAAGGTTCCTTCTATCTCTATGGTAGAAAAATATAGTGAGTACATTAAGGAATTTCAAATTTAATTTTACTATAACGGCATACGCGCTGGAACATAGTCTGTTCAAAGTTAATGCAGCTCTCGCATTCATAGCTTTCTCGATAATAGTATATTCGCAGATACCCTCAATCTAAAAAAATTACTTTTTACATACCCTTGCAGTTTTTTACGAAGAGTAAAAAATATCGTAACACCAAACCAAATGATTTCATGCTTATTTTACTGAAATGAGTAAAGCCTTCATGGGAAATCAAGATATTCCAACACATAAGAAAACAGCGCCAAGAGACGTTTTAACAACAGAAATGGCAGAGTTTTGTCGAAGGACCGGCGAGCTTATAAATATTATGGAGTATGATTGATAAGATCCATATAGATTAAATTTAACATCTTGAGAACGTGAACATTTTTCTTTTTCTTCTTTTTTAATACGAAAATACAAGACAAGACTATTCCGAGTACATCTTAATTCTCTTCTTTCAATGTTTCCACTCCTTTATTGACGATCAAGAAAAACAGCGCAGGAAAAGAGGGCGCTGCTATCATACACAAATGTACAGGAAGAAATTTACGTTTTCTCACACCGGTAATCCGAAAGAGCTACATATTAATATCATTTTCGTCCATCAAAATTCTGTATGCTCTGGTTTCTCTTCATAAGACGAGCTAATCTTTCGCCTTTTACTAAAGATTACCGTGGAGAGGAACAACTTAATGAGCCTAAAACTAATTTTTGGAATCCCACCGAAAGGTGGGGCGTTTACCAAGAAAGAACGCACCTGCTCCAACCAAAGCTGGATACAGTCGTGCCCTCACTTACGGCGCCTGATCTGGAAAGTTTTTTCCTTTAATTAGACGCACTTTGAACTTTTTTGAAGACTTTTTGTTCTGTGAAGGGAAAATTTCCCGCGACAGTCACGTGATTGTGAAAAACAAATAAAAAAGTAAATGGCAAACCTAAAACTACAAGATGTGCTTAGGCGCATTTAAGAGAACATTTTGAGAAAAGCGAATTTTATCTTATTTTGTCTATTGTATTACCTTGAAATGGACGACAGAGCGATAGCTAAATGTCAAAATGAATAAGTTTTGTTTTATTTACTTTATCTGCAGAAGCATGAAAAAATTGATAATGACAAACATGGGAGGAAAAGTTAAATTATTTTTATTATTTGATAAAAATCTTATAGATGGGATGAAAAGAAATAAAAACTATTTAATTTTTGCCTAAAAGAAAAGAGACTTTTATATTTTAAATCTTCTTAAAAAGATTTTTAAAATGTAATTTAAGGCAAAAATTAATTTTAAATACCTTGTATTAACACCCATCAGTAATATTAAAAGTTGTCTTTTTGCCTCCAAATACCACCTGTCTACTTCAACCCATGGACCGGGGCGTGATTAAGACTTTTAAAGCATATTATACAGTAAAGCCCCGATTATCGGCGAGCGGATGGTCCGCTGTGCGGTTTACCCGCGAAACGAATTTTTTTTTAAATTTAAATTCAAGCCAACAGCAAGGAAAATACAATAAGCCCTACTAATAAATATAAACAGAATAATTCATGTATTCGGATGTAATAGAAGAATATTTCTAGATTCGGTTGCCATGTTTAAAATATCAGATATAAAATCTTGATGTCTTTTCTTGATTTTATTAACAAAACGTAAACACAGAAATTAAAATATTTAACAATTAAAGACTATTATGATGAATTCCAGAGGAGCATATCAAGAATAGCTTAATTTTTGAGATAGAAAAGTGTTTCCAAAGCAAGAAGCAAAAACAAATGACTGGTTTTTTTTTAAAAAGTGTAACTCAACACTTTTTGTACAGTATGTATTCTTGTATGGCTTGGTTTCTTGTTTACTGTTCTTTATTTTAGTGATTTAGACGTATATGTATGTATTTTATGTATAAAATGTATGAATATGTATTTTAAAAGTTTTATTATGTTTTTTGTACACTAAAACTTAGTTTTTATGTTGAATTTTCTTTTTTTCGTGCTTGCACCCCATTTTCAGTCTTTTTCGGGTTATCCGCGATGCCCTTGCCACCCAATTCCGCGGATAATCAGGGCTGTACTGTATATGCGACGTTCGTTTACCACTTTGAATGCAGTAATAAGTTACAGAGAATTGACAGTGAAAGAGTTGTGGAAGAAATTTAACATCTCAGATGCAGTCACAGTCATGGAGGGATTCGTGGGGTGAAGTTCAGCAAAAAACAATGAATGATGCGCGGGAAAAACTGTGCCTCTTTTCCTTCGCAGAGGCTAACAAAACATTTGAAAATTGTGACTCTGCTACTCTGCATCTTTCCTAATTGATGAAGTTGTCGAAAATGGAAGAGAACGCAACTCAGAGATGGATGCTGAAGATGTTGCTGAACTCATAAACTCCCCTGATCCGGAATTAACCATCGACGAATTTATTGAATTAAAGAAACAAGGTACTGTCAAAGAAATAGATGGAGATTTTGAGCCTACGGAAAAGATTATGACAGTTGCAAAATTAACCGAAAGACAAAACCTTATTGAAGCTGGAATGACGGTTCTTGAAGATACTGATTCGGACGAGCAAAGTGTAGCAATGACTAATAAAATATTAGAAAACTCACTTTGTTGTTACATAAGTTCTAAGAGAAATAAAGAAAAATTTGTCAGTTCACACTCCATTGCAAGATTGTTTTTCACGTGTTCAAAGACTCGAACGGGGCAGTTAGAAGAACAAAAAATTGTAATTTAACAACTTACTGATTTATTCCAAATGCATGTATTGCAAACACATTTTTTTGGTAATTTTTAAATGTATGTAACATAATCCCTAAATGCAATAGAATATGTTCATTAGGTTTTCGTGAATTTTTATTGCTTATCCTTTTTTTTCTTATCTAAACGTACCTCGACTTACGTTGCTAGTCTTGGAACGAATTGATGGCGTAAGTCGAGGTATTACTGTATATAGAAAAGTGTGCGGTGGGTCGTTTACTAATAATGAACTCACAATGAGGATGTTTTAATTTTAAATTTATGAACTATGACATGCATATTTTTAAATTGTGGAGTATTAAGTGGATAAGAATGCAAACAAATAACAACCAAATATCATTCTGTTTCTATTAAAATAAAAATATCTTTAAAGAATTCACACTAATTAATCAGAACTAAAAATATTCTTCATATCATAAAACCTTACATAATAAAAAGATAAATGAAAACTGCAGAAACATATTTTTAGAATTTCACTCAGGGCCGAAACTAGCCTTTTTGGCGCCCGGGGTAAACATGGATTTTGGCGCCCCCCCCCCCCCCCCCTCCACCACAAAGTAAATTTACAAAAAAGAATTTTACTAAATATCTAACGGACAACTTATTTTTAAATTTAAAATATATAAAACTGAACTACGTAATCAGATTTGTCAAACTATGAAGTTACGGATAGAACTTAACCAAACCTTATATATACGTTTTCCACAATGAACGTCAGGCTCCAGTTGAAAATGGAGATATTCCCCTGAAGGGACTCCGTGATAGTGATTTTTGTGCAATTTTCTCAATTTTCAGCAGCGTAAGTGAAGGATTTATGAATATGTTTCAACAAAATTTTATTTAGAGATAATGTATTAGGCCAAGGTTTGTACAAAATGGTGGAGAAAATAGGCCTCAACGAAGTGCTGCGATTTTTTTTTCGGACGGGCGCAGTAGCAGTTGAAAAAAAGAAAATATGCTGAATCATGCAATTATCCAATCAAGGTTTATTCTCCATATTTGTAATATAAGCAAAAATTTTCTTGTGTTAATGTATTTGTAGATCCATTAAAATCTTTGAAAAGTTATTGAAAAGAATTGCATTTTAATCTTTTTAAACTTTTTTTTTTCATAGTCTAAATGAGGTCGATATCTAAAAAAGAAAGGTTTTACTAAGAATTTTACTCTGTGCATTCCCCTTCCCGCTGTCCTGGGCAGTCAGCGCCCATGGCAAAAAAAAAAAAAAAAAAAAAAAAAAAAAAAAAAAAAAAGAAAGAAAGGAAGCTCAACACTGTTCAGCGGAAAAAAACAAACAGCTTTCATGGAATTTTTTTACCTAGAAGAAAAATCAGACTGAGGGGTCACTTCTCCTTTGGTAGTTATCCGTAGTGGACAGTAGGGTGTCCCACAATAGAGACTGACCTTGGAAAACGGTCAGTCGGACAGTCTTGGAAAACGGTTGGATTCTCCCTCAGATTCTCCTCACAGGAAGTGATTTAAAAGATAGAAAGCAAACGCATAGGCATGATACTTTGAAATTTTGTATTGTAATGAATCTTTTTATCTATTTGTAAAGTTTAATGCATTTGGTTCAGTTTTCCTTTTAAATTTTCCAGTTGCGAGACATTTTTATACAAATGTCATAATATGTATATATATATGTATATATATACATTCTTGTGTCAAACGTCAAAGAAAATCTTCATTTTGGCGCCCCCTTCACCTCCTGTTAAAGCGGCGCCCGGGGCACATGCCCCCTCTGCCCCCCCCCCTAGTTTCGGCCCTGATTTCACTCAACTTTCATTTTATACAGCAAAAATATCTCTGCCAATTTAATTCTTAAAAGAGAATAAATCATTATGAAATATAATAAAGACAAAAATAATGAACTTAATGAAGATTGATTCAGATTTAACAACAACAACAACAAAAATAATGAACATAATATGAAAACAGACTTAAGAGAAATTTCACCACATGTAACACACGTCATCAATACATGAAAATACTAGCGTAGCATTTCCCCTTCAAAACTGGTTGTTTGACAGGCATGCGCATGCAGATTTGCTGGTAGGAGCGATTGCTGTAAATGTAATGAGAACTACATTCCGGACTTTCAAATGTCAAGTACTGGGTGCCTGTTCTTTCGTACAGACGTCTCTGCTTTTCTATATATCCAGTGTTGACAATCTGCTATGTTTTTTTATTCAGACTGCTTGATTACTACCAAATTTTCCAAGATAGTACAATTCACCTTAATTTTGCATTATTTTATTTTTCATTAAATTCATTTCTTCTTCAAAAAAGCTATGGGAATAAAGAAATCCGAATTTTAAAAAAGTATCGAACTGGCAGCACTGCTTTGACCTGCAGCTAAAGTTATTTTCATGTAAATAGTGAATTGTAGAAGTCTTTTTATTAACCTTTAAAGGAAATAACTTTAATTGTTTCCGAACTCAGTATGGTAAAATAAAAGTTAAATTTCAAAATTTTTCTAATTTCTATCAATAAATAAGACACTGGCAAGAAAACTTAAAAGTACAACAAAGGTCATTCCGCAGAATCCCAACAAATTCTACTTTTTTTCGAGACTATCCCATCTTAATTAATTCCCATACTTTATAAGTGGAAACATATATAACCAAAAATCGATAAGTTTAAGGCATTGACCAAGGGTCGGCTGGCTGGGAGTTAAATACGTTGGACCGTCGAGGAAGTTTTGGGATCATTATAACTTAAAATATATTTAATAGATTGGAGAGTTTTAACTAAGCACAAGTTTCATCCCTAAACAGTGTGGCCTGAAAATGATCTTACATTCACTATTTAAATCCGTCATTCTTTCATGAGCTACCGAGATATCACGAAGCAGACCAAAATATTTCTATTGCACTAATCGGTATCTTTAAAGTGTTAAATTTTCAGGCCGTTACTCGATGACGTGATAATACCGCCAAAATTTGGAAGTGGCTCCCGCTGTGCTCATCTCCTACCAAGATATGATGAGATCGACTGCAGTATTCGTATTGCACTAATTGATATGTTTAACATACTAAAATTTCATTCCGTTATTCGATGACGTGATAATACTGCTAAAATTAAGAGAATTGGCCCCCCGCTCTGCTCATCTCATGCCAAGATATAAAAAAACTAGTTCTTGCAGCGAAGCTGCAAGCCTTCGTCCGGCGACATAGGACACTCGGGGCCCAGACTTGCGCACAACTGACACGGAGCGATAACGACGCAGACTGAAATAATATTTGCATTGCACTAATCGGTATCTTTAATACGGCAAAATTTCATTCCGTTACACGATGACGTGATAATATCGCCAAAATTAAGAATTCGCGCCCCGCTCTGCCCATCTCATACCAAGATATGACGACGCAGACTGAAATATTTTTATTGGGCTAATCGGTATCTTTAATATGCCAAAATTTCGCGCCGTAACTCGGTGACATGATAATACCGCGAAAATTAAGAATTGGCGCCCCGCTGTGCTCAACTCGTACCAAGATATCACGAGGCAGACTGAAATATTCTTAAATAAGATGTATATGTTAATAACACATAAATTTGCTTAACGGTACACGTAAACAAGAGCTTTTTTATGAACTTGTGCAAATAAAATTAATGTTAAAGCATAATATCGACGTTTCGAAATGCTTCTGCAGTCGTCTTCAGGACAAATAGGATGATGAAATGCTTAAAAGTCTAGAGACGGAAGATTCTTGTCGCGTCTTGATCAATTATATGAATGGAAAAGCTCTTTTGTATATGTACCATTAAAACAAAATTATGTGTTTTTCACATATACATCTTATTTATTATATTTTATGATGCAATTGTCCTACTTATATGTTATCGAAATATACCTATGCTAGGCTAAATAATGGACTTTAATTTCATTTTTAAGTGTTTCAAAGCAGAGAGATTGCGACTTGGCCGAGAGATTTTGAATACTCGGCAAGCAGCTTTCGCCTCTAGACTTTTAAGCATTTCATCATTATATTTATCTTGAAGGTGACTGCAGAAGCAGTTCGAAACGTCGATATTATGCTTTATCATTAATTTTATTTGTACAAGTTCATAAACAATTTCCTTGTTATGTGTACCATTAAGCCAATTTATGTATTTTTAACATATACATCTTATTTATGGTGCAATTGTCCTACTTATATGTTATTGAAATATTCTTATTGTACTAATCAGTATCCTTAATGTGTTAAATTTTCAGGTCGTAACTAGATGACGTGATAATACCGCCAAAATTAAGAATTGGCGCTCCGATCTACTCATTTCATGCCAAGATATCACAAGGCAGACTGAAATATTTTTATTATACCAGTCGGTGTCTTTAATGCGCCAAAATTTTATCCGTAACTCGATGACGTTGTAAAAAGTCCGCGGCATGTCAATCAAATTTTGGGTTTGATTGTAGCATTAGACACACCTTTCTTTTGAATCTTAAGATCAAACATTTATTAAATCCTTGATTAATGTACAAAAGAAGAACTATTTACATTATTGTCAAATTGTAGGTTCGTGACATTTTATCACCAGTTTTGAAAAAGGTTTCAGGGTTAATATTATGAAGATAACATTGTCTATAAGTACAGACGTGCTGAAACACTTGAACTTATTGTCCAATAACATTTACAAACAGTTTTTAAAAGCTGGAAATTTTATAGAGTCTCATTATTTCTCCAAATAGAGATTTCTCACATATGGGACGGTGCGTCGCACTCCTCGTATTATTACTCTTCAATGGATGCTCGTCTCTAGCTTAACTCCTTCTCTCTTCCAGAAGTTTTTATCCTCCTCACGTCTACAGGATGCTAAATCCACCGCATCCTTCTCTAGATTCAAGAGCCATTGCTCTCTCTACCGAGGTTTTTTGGAACTCTCTCCTGCTTGATTGTTTTCAAACCCCACTCAAAATCGGAAGTGGTTTATCTCGATCACTCAAATTGTACAAAAGTGAGGTCACTCATAATCGGACCCATTATTGGATCTCAATCGGGAAAACACGAATTCGTACTGCACATTTCAGCACGGTGATATTTTGACCACAGCGGTCATTTTTAACCGAAGCCTTTTTCCTCCCAGGGTGCAATACCGAGGTCCTTTTGTTCAAGGCTCTTCTTAACACAAGAAAAGAACAGCTGTATTCAGATCATTTAAAAAGTCACCTTCATGAGAAAATATTCTAATAATGTTCCTGGTCCAGCTGGTCTCACGATGCAGGGCATTTGTCAAGGTTATTCCCACGCAGAGAGAAATTTTCCATTTAAAAGGAAATCGTTACATTGTGATAGTACTGTCAAATTGGCGCTCCGTTCTTCTCGCATTGTACCGCGTTATACCGAATTAGTCATTCTTTCACGTATTGTTAATATAATACGCTTTTCCTAAATCATTAATTCGTCTTGAATGTCGATAGCGAAGTAATATATAGGGCAATGTAATGTAAAATATTATGTTTATTGGTTTTGAATTGTACATTATGACGTCTTTTTTGTTATAAATTTTAGTCTGCCGGTGGGTTTCTACCAGGATATGCGCAAGCAGACCGAGATATTTTTAAAACACTTTTTCTACCTTAAATTTGGCGCCAATTTCATCTCGTAACTCGATGACGTGATAGTGACGACAAAATGACGAGTTGGCGGCGACCGCTGCTGCTTATATATCGTACCAAGAAATGCCGAGACAGACCAGCCATTTCTTCATCTATTACCAATAATCCTGTCCTACATCATGATTTCATCTTGTAAGTCCATGAAATCATGACTCATTTATGTCGCCGCCGCTGCTCTATAGTTAATTTATGTCACACCAGCGCTTTACAGGGGTGCCATTCTTATTAAAATTTTCGATTAGTTATTAAAACGCGTGAAAGAGAATAAAGGGCAGCACTTCGTGAATTATATCCAAATTGTTAAACTAGATGACAGCACTATAATAGCATTTTGTGCAATCCTTAGGTCAAATATTTATTATTTTTTTAAAAAGAAAATCTACCGAAGGGGGTCACTAAGCAGGTACACGAAACCAGTGTTGCGAGTTGGATACTTTTATTTTATTCAGATTGTTTAATTGCCACTACTTTTTTGAATGCGAAATATTTGCCTTATGCATGGAAAGTGCAGATTAAATACAGTGAAAATAAAACCAATTATGCTATTATTAAAATGGGGTGGCCATCAAGAAATCTGATGGTTGCAATCTGGTGGTCATCAAGCATATTTTAGAGGTCTACATGTGTCCAAATCTGGCCCGGCCCGCGGCAAAGCTCTAATTTTCTTTCATTTGACTCGATGGGACGTACCGGCTCGGGTCCTAATTTACATTTTTTCTGTTGACTTGGGCAGAGCCGTAACTAGCCAGAGAATGCTCTGGAAAGTTTTGTTGGGGCTAATTCTGAATGATTCCCCCTCCACCTTCGAATTATAATAATAGCAAACGTAGCGGAATAGCAACTCTGCTCGGATGGAACTTGTGCCCTCCTATCTATAGTCTTAGATCCTAGAAAACTTTATTAACCCTCTAATTCCCAGGGTAGAATACGTTCTAGAAATTCCGTAGTTCAGAGAATCTGAATTCGCACAACAAAATTTCAATAGTAAATTTCGCTTTATTTAAATACGGAATGTCTGTTATTAAATAAAGCAAATATTACTAGTTTAAATTTCTGGTGTGAATTTGGAATATCCGAATTAAAAAAATCCTCTAAATTCGAAACACTGTTGGTAGCATATGTGTTGTTACGCGTGTTTAATTAAATTTACTTGTTAATATACCGAGCATTTTGGCGTGTTTGTGTATTTAAACACTATTGAATACAACGTAATATCGAACGACCCATTTAATAAGCACACAGACAATCACAAACGGTAAACATACTTTACAACTCAAGTTACAGTTAACAACCGGTTAAATAGTTCTAAAGGTTAAGTGCAGAGTTCGGACTTAACACTATCGTTCATAGTTCAGGATAATGCCACATCTCCCTCTTTTAGAGATTTAGTCGCTTTGGAGGTTTAACAGTTCTTCCACTTCGAGTTACAACAGGTTGGTTGATTCTAGGGTTAAGCTGATCATTTCTCTTAGTTGAGTCTGAAGGGTTTGGTATTCCATTTTCAGGTACTTCACTTTTAGAAATTTCTGTAGAGAAAGCTTCCTCGATGTCATCATCTATCGGACGTGGTTGCAGTTTCGCACTTGGAATTAGATGTTTTCTGTTTCGTCTCAGTATATGATGTCCTTCTTTTACCAAATATGATCTTGGTGTGTCCGCATGTTTCTGAACTGTACCAACAGCCTTTCTATTGGTTATCCACACTTTCTCCCCTGGATTTATTGACTTGAGTTCATGGGAGTTGTGTCTTTGATTATAGTACCTTTCTTGCGTTTTTATTCGATGTTTCTCTATTTCTTCTAATTTCTCCTTCTGTATGAGCTTTGGTTGAAGTGCTGTTAGTGGTATGGGTAACGTTGTTTGAAATCTCCTACCCATCAATAACTCAGCTGGACTATATCCATTCTTTAAAGGCGAAGCTCTGTAACTGAATAGTGCTAAATAAGGATCTTTGGATTTTTTCAATCTGAGCTTGATAATTTTAACAGCAGCTTCTACAAATCCAATGCTCTGTGGGTATCTTGGACTAGACGTGATATGTTTAAACCCATATGTTTTTACAAATTGATAGAATTCAGCTGTTCTCGTTACTTCAAATTGTTTCCCATTGTCAGATCTAACAATATCAGGTATTCCATGTCTGGCGAAAATTAACTTGCAATGTAGAATCATTTCTCGAGATGTAAGCCTGGCCAATTTAGTAATTTCTGGATAACGCGAATAGTAATCAGTCACTAACAAATACCAGTCTGAATGAAGTTTGAACAGATCCATAGCTACTATTTCCCAAGGTCTTTGAGGAAATCCTGTGGGTTTCAACGGTTCCGAAGGATTTTTAGCTTCCTGTATACATGAAGTACACTCCCGCACCAACTTCTCTATGTCTTTCCTGATACCTGGCCAATATACTACAGATCTCGCTAAATCTCTACATTTACCTATCCCCATATGGCCTTCGTGTATTTTCTCTAAAATTTCATGTCTTAGCTTGCGTGGAATGATTATTCGAGTTCCTCGCATAAGTAATCCATTCTGCAAGGATATTTCGTATCTCAAAGGCCAATAAGGTAGACATCCTGGTTCTAATTTATTTTTTTCCGGCCATCCTCGTAAAGCATAGGCTGTTAACATTTTACATGTTGAATCTTGCTCTTGTTCCAATTTTACCTGTGTGAGTCTTTGCGGAGCTACAGAAATGGATTCTGTTAAAAGATTGACATAAGCTTCAACTTCGTCTTCTAATTCGAAATCTGGAACTTCCTCTTGGATAGGTGATCTAGATAACGCATCTGCTGCACATTCCTGGGATGTGGAAAATATCGAAAGAATATCTCATCAATCGCATTTTTAATCTTTGAAGACGAGGAGTTAAATCATCTAAGGATTTTCTTGTCAATATAGGGACAAGAGGTTTGTGATCTGTCTCTAGAAGAAACCTGGTGCCTATCAAGTAATTACAAAATTTTTCACATGCCCATGTTAGCGCAAGTGCTTCCTTTTCTATTTGTGCGTAGCGTCGCTCAGATGGCGTCAACGTGCGAGATGCGTATGCAATTACCCTCAATGTAGAGTCACTCTGTTTTTGACACAATGTCGCCCCCAGACCATAGGATGAGGCATATGCTGTCACAATAGATTCCTTGCCAGGATCAAAAATTGCCAGCACCGGTTCGGACGACAAAATCTCTTTAAGTTTTTTCAGTGCTTCATCTTGCGGTGAATCCCAAATGAATTCGTTCTTCGTGGATAATAAAGAATTCAGAGGTGCTAAAGTTTCGGAAAATCTTGGGATGAATCGTGCGAGGTAATTAGCCATACCAAGAAGTTGTTTAAGCTCCGCCTTATTTGTTGGAATTTTGAAGTTGCGTATAGCTGCAATCTTTTCTTCGTCGGGATGTAATCCTAACTCGTCGATGACATGACCCAAAAATTTTATGGTCTTGACATTTAAAACGCATTTTTGTTTATTTAGGGTAATTCCCGTTTGTTGAAGCCGTTTTAGAGTCATTTTTAACCGTTCGTCGTGTTCTGCCTGACTAGACACCCAAACAAGGATATCGTCCATGTTGCAGATAATCCCGTGAAGTCCTTCTAAGGCCTGCGACATTCTCCACTGGAAATGCTCAGGAGCCGATGAAATTCCGAATGGAAGACGCAAAAAACGAAATCTGCCGAAGGGTGTTATGAACGTTGTGAGGTAAGACGATTCTTCATCAAGAGGTATTTGCCAGAACCCGGAATTGGCATCCAATTTCGAAAAAATTTTTGCCCCTGCCAAAAGAGATAAATTGTATTCGGTGTTTGGCAGTGGGTGCCATTCCCTACGAATGCTTCTATTCAGTATTGTCAAATCTACGCAAATCCTGACATTTCCATCTTTTTTTCTGACAACAACGGCAGGAGAAAACCAATCAGTTGGTTTTTATACTGGCTGAATTACTTTAAATTCCTGCATTCTTCTAATTTCTAACTTTGTTTTTTCTAATAATGGCACAGGTATTCGCCGTGGAGAAGTAAGAGCATAAGGCTTAACGTCATCGATAAGTTCTATGTGGTAGTCACCTTTCAGTAAACTAAGTCCTTGAAATTGAGAAGGAAATTCATTAACAGGATCGAAACTACTAATACTATGCACACAATGGCCTAGTATATTAGGACCTAGTTCAAACATTTTTATGGCTGGTTTCCCCAACAAACAAACACGTCTGGAGACCTTCTATAACATATATTTCTTCCAAACAATGTTTTCCGTTATACTCTATATTTTCAACAATCTTCCCCTTAAGTTTTAAAGGTGATCTATCAGGACCCAAAATTACTTTATTTGTTCTTTTAATTTGAACATTTTTCCAACACTGTTTGTGCAACATGAGAAGGAATAACAGTGTGGTCAGCACCGCTATCAATTTTAAATTTAACAGATTTTCCTAATATCTTAATTGGTATAATCCAATCATCTTCATTTTCTATATTTCCTACTAAGCCTATAAAACCTGCTTCAAATTTAACTTCGTTAATCCTCTTAGTGGATGATAAACAAACTTTCTCCCAGTGCCCTTTCTTCTTACATTTTCTTCAAAAAGAGTCCTTGGCGGGACACTTCTTTTTATCGTGCGACGAATATCCACACCATTTACACTTTGAAATGCTTACATTAACTTCATTATCATGAAAATTTTTTCTATTTGAAAATTGTACACATTTCTTTTTATGAATTACTGCATTAGGGTCAGGTGGGGGAAAGTGGTCATAAAAACAGGCTTTTCAAACTTTCAGAAGATATAAACATCAGAATTTATGTGATGTTTTCTAAAATTTTGGGTGTTATTTTACATTACATTACTCTAGAGTACATCCATATCCATTTCAGAAATATTTTTAGGGAATAACACCTTTTTATAAAATATTTTTCCAGGCATGTTTTCATGACCACTTTACCCCAGGGGGTGGGGTAAAGTGAGTAGTGCATGGGGTAAAGTGGTCACATTGAAAAAGTGTAGTAAAAAAATAAACTAATGAATAAAAAGTGACATTTTATTATTTAAAAACATTTCAAACAACCTTTATAATAAGTTATCTGCCATTTTATTTTATTAAAGTGTAAATTTGTAATGTTAAAATTGCTTGTTGTTAAAATTTGGTTCTTCAAGGATTTTGATCAAATCTGATTCTGGAAAAGTATAATGATTGCCAAATTTGGATTTTTTTTAACATACTTTAAGAAAAATAATCATGTTTTTTCCCAATTGCTTTATTGATTTCTTCATTTCATATCTTAGCAACACTCAAGGTCCTATAGATATGGTTTGAGATGTCATCTTTAGCGATTATAAATGGATTCAAAAGAGAATGTTGACTAGGGATATTTTGTTGTTGTTTTTTTCCTTTTGGAAATTTAAGCAACTTTTAAGTATCCCATTCCCCTTGTTATTTTTGCAGATATATATATGCCTGTCAATACTACTCTGATCTTGGACTGGACACATTTCCTTTTCCTTTAAAACTATGTCTAACAATTCTATTCACATCTGAAATGAGTGTAGATAATGTTGCCAATGTAGATTATTTTAAATTTTTTTACATATTTTGCAGTCTGCTTTCTTGATACTGTTTCTTTAAAATTCCTTTCCAGGCTTTTTTAATGGGGGAAAATACACCTAGATCTAATGGTTGTAGACTATGACTAGTATGAGGTAGCAGGCAGAGTATTATAATATGATTGTCGATAGCTATTTTTCACAGCATCGTAATTCATTTATGTCCATCACAATCATAAATAAAAGGGCAGGCTTTTGTAAGCTTTCGGTGTACTATCTACTTAATAAAATGATCCATCTAAGATTCAAGTACAGAATCCTGCATCTATCCAGATTCCATGATTCATACAATACTCCTGCACGACCACCCTTTATCCATAATTCATATATACTCACTCATAAACGGCGAATGGAAGAATGTAATAACATAACCACTAGCTGATATACCAAAAGGAACACTAAACATTATCTTTCCTTTGGTTTCTGAATTTTATATAATGCATTGCATTGCGTACAATTTTTTAAACTGAACTATTTTGGCTATCCATATCCATTCCAGCCTCATCAACATTAAAAATTCTTTCAGAATTTTCTTGTGGGCTATTTTCTTACATAATACAAGTATGGGTATTAGAAAAAGTAGTTAATGTGTTGGTTGTTAAATTAGTTGATGTAACCTTTGCAAGCAATTCGGGTTTACACTTAGTTAATTCATTCACTATTCTGAACCTATTAAAAATTAAACCTAACCTTTTTTAACCCCCATATTATAAACTATTATTAAATAATAACTATTTGCAGTTAGTTTTTAATAGTTATTAGTATTTAATAAACTGGCATTGTATATAATGAATAATTTAACCCAGATCAAATATCTATAAGTTAAGCCTAACCCTATGATCACTTTACCCCATGTAACTAAAACTATTATGAAATAAAATCTGTGATAAATATAACTTAGCTATAAATGAAAATATGTTCTTGAGATATGTGAAAAACTTTCTGAACTGCCAATTTAACAAAATTTGGGATAAACAAAATGTAGCAGAAAAGTTAATTAAAGAGTTAAAAGAACAAGGTGTAACAAAGACAGACAAAATGAGTGCTCAGTGGCTCAAACATGTTACTAAAAATGTTTTTTTGAGTGAAAAACTTTGATCAATACTTAATAAATCTAAAATTAAAAGAAAATTATTCAAATTTCTATATTAGTCAGGATTCAGTGGCGTGGCGTGAAAATTTTCGGTGGTCATCGCAATTATTTAAGTTTGTGGTGAAAAATTATTAACTCTAAAATTCAATGGTTGAATGTTCAAAAAAGAAACTTTAAATCTTACCTTCACTTATACATGAACTCCAAATGTTCTGCTAAAACTGGATCGTAGAGTTTTAAAAGCTTATTAAGAGTTTTAAAATATTGCTTGGTCATCGCCGCATCCAGCGATGACCGGACGCCACGCCACTGTCAGGATTTTAGCCCTTTTTATGAATTATGACCACTTTACCCCGCCTGACCACTTTACCCCACCTGACCCTAACTGATGAATTATTTACTAAAACACACCGTTTGTTTTTTATCGATTCGGATAAACGAACTATGTCTACCGCTGTTTGCAAAGTAAGGTTAGGATCTAGTTGTAACTTTTCACTTAAAGCCAGATCAGTAATACCAACAACTATTCGAACCCTCAATAATTCATCATGTAATGCACCATAACTACATTTATCTGCAAGTGCATATAAATCAGTAATGAAATCATTAACGCACTCACCTTCTCTCTGTAGCCTTCTGTTAAACTCTACGCGTTCGAAAATTACGTTTCTTTTTACAATAAAATGATCATCGAATTTACTTAATACAGCCTGGAAGTTTTTCTTCTCAGCATCTGTTAAAGTGAAAGCGAGAAAAATATCTTCGGCCTTTTCGCCCATGAAATATATCAGAGCATCAACTTGTTCCTCTTGTGTCTTCGTATTCAAACCAGAAGCAGTTCGGAATCGAAGAAATCCCTGTTTCCATTTGGGCCACTCCGTTGGAGTTGAAAATTGAAATAAATCCGGTGGTGTTATATGATATGCCGACGCAGTTGACATAACTGTTCGCAGAACGAAACTAGAAGTTGATTTTGAACCTCGAACAAGGTAGAATATGCTAAGTTACTTCTTTACTTTTTAACCGCTGCCGCCATGTGTTGTTACGCGTGTTTAATTAACTTTACTTGTTAATATACCGAGCATTTTGGCGTGTTTGTGTATTTAAACACTATTGAATACAACGTAATATCGAACGACACATTTAATAAGCACACAGACAATCACAAACGGTAAACATACTTCACAACTCAAGTTACAGTTAACAACCGGTTAAATAGTTCTAAAGGTTAAGTGCAGAGTTCGGACTTAACACTATCCTTCATAGTTCAGGATAATGCCACAGCATATTTGTTACCATGGAGGGCATTAAATGGTTAATTAAAAAGTGTCAATGTGTATTTTGAACGCATGGAGAGCAGATACGGTTTTTGATGGAAAGAAACGGAAGATTCTCAGCCAATTAGGTATTTTCTGTAAATAAAATGTATAATGAAGAAAATAGTGAAAGCTAAAAAAAAGTTAAAATATTGCAGCCTAAACAAGGGGTCGGAAAGTAATTTTAAGTAGGGTCCGAATACTTTTGAAATTTTTTATCGAGGTCCCGAGAAAAAAAACACATAAGTAATATAAGTACTTAGTACTTTTAAATTTTTATTTTTACATACACATACATATAATAGTAAACAGAAAAGTTAGGTATTCTTTCTGAAAAATTACTACAGGTACACATTCTGAAAATGTTTACATATACATATTAAAGAAAAGACAAGTATTCATTGAAAAATTAATGCGAAAAATTACATTAGCGGTCTCGAGCCAGATTTTTATACTTTGATTCACGTGGTGAACAGTTAATGCGAAGAGTGTCTTCAAGGTGGGCGTCCGTTAATCTCGAATAATATTTGTTCTTAAAAAATTTCATTTTGGAGAGAGTTCTTTCACAGACATATGTGGAACCAAATATAATAGCCAGGTTAATAACTAGTTTTTTTCCCTACTTTCATGAGGCGAGCTTACCCCCAAAATTCTTCAAGGGATGCAGTTTTATACATTTGCAAAGAAATATCTTCTTACAAGTGAAATATGTGTCCATTTGAAGTAAAGGTTATTTTAAGATTGAACAACTTCGCAGTCACATCAGTCCATTCTGCAGCTGGAGCAACTTCAAAAGGCGATTTTAAGAATGGGAGCAATTTACCCATATGCCGATAAAAAACGGAATTTTTTGTAGAAATTGAGTTGGGAAAAGCAGGGCCTATTTTCACTGATTTTTGTGCGGGCCGAACCGAGAACTGTGAAACTGTAAGCGGCCGGAACCGAGAACTGTGAAACTGTAAGCGGGCCGGGCCGGGAAATTCCGTCCCGTGCAAATCTCTACTAGATTCCACGAAATGCCACTGTAGTGCTGCCATCTAGTTTAAGAATTTGGATATAATGTTTGTAGCGCTGCCATCTATTATCTTTCACGTGTTTTAGAAACTAATGGAAAATTTTAATAAAAATGCGATATGAAGCGCGTATGTGACATAAATTAGTCAGATTCATTAGGCTTCTTCTCTAAGGCTAGAATATATATAATAGCTCTATTCTTCACCAACCCAAAATATTTTTTAAAAAGCTGTTTTTTATGTCATTTCAGTCTATCTGCCCTAAGATTTCCGCTTAAACAAATTTGATATATATATATATTTTAATTAAAGCTGTTTATTTGTAGATGTGCCCGCTCTAGCTATGTTAAAAAATATTCCCATTGTTATATTTTAATTTAAATTTATGAAATTTCTTCAAAATGGTGGCAATCAAGATTAAGGTTTTCTCTCGTAAATAAAATTTGCCTTATCACATTCCTCCAATCAGAAAAGCAATTCCATCAGTGAAAATGGCGTCACATATTTTGTTTTAGTCAGTGGTTTTCATAAACTTACACATATTATAATGATACCGTTTTATTATTCAAATACGCAATAATTGCGGGAGAGCAGAACAAAGATTGTTGATAGAAAAATACTAGTAAGTGTAAATAAAATAAGAGTAAATAACCTGTCATAATAAGTAAGGTGTAAAGCGAAATGGTTCCGATGGGGAAAATGACGTCATTCGTAAAACAAAAGGTGGATTTTCATTCTTATAAATATATACAGGGTCTGTCCAGTAAGTAGTGAAACTAATTCCATAAAATTCGTTTATTTGAAGATAATTTTACTGACAGTTACTTCAAAATAACCTCCTCTGCATTAATACATCATTGCCAACAACTCTGTCACCCATTTATGCCCGCCTGGAAGTCTTCAACTGGAATGCTGATTAGAACGCGCGTTACGTTTTTCTGCAAGTTCTCCAGATTGTCAAAACGATGTCCTTTTAAGATGGATTTTAAGCGGGGGAATAGAAAAAAGCCCGGCAGTGACAGATTGTGGCTGTACGGTGGTTGGGGCAGAATTGTAGTGCTGCATTTGCCAGGAATTGGGTCATTTTGTATGATGTACTTGAACCAGCTGGTCACAAATTTTCCGCATTTGAAGTTCTTCCGTGGCAGGTACGTAATTCGTACCGATCGTAATTCATACCGAACAGGACCGATTTCGTAAGTCCCAATGTCTCTGCAATCATTTCCGACTATCACAGACCAAAAGCACTTACATTTTAGCCACACTGTCTGAAGTTGGAGAACTTGATGGACGCCCAGCGCATTCTTCGTCATCGATGTCCTCTCTTCCATCTTTGAAGGCTTTGTGCCACCTAAACACTTGAGCCTTGGATAATAAAATCCTTCCCCTAGGCCTCTTGTAACACAGGAAGCCTCTCAGTAGCCAATTTGTTTAGTTTTACACAAAACTTTATGGTGTATTTCTGCTCGACAGTTCACGTCATTCAGAAAACCTAACGCCTCATTCAAACACGTATCTGCTTCACGAGCGATCTGTGCGCTGTAAAGGCTCAATGCCCACTGACTTCCACTAGAATCTGTAGCTGACAGTCCCCACCGCACGTATCGCTCGCAAACTCCGTTCCTTTGGCCTTCGGCTTGGTGCAAAAAAATCAGTACCACTACTTAATGGACAGACCATATAGCATTTTATTATAACCATGCCAGTGATGATGTCATATTGGCTAACTCTTAGTTCTACAACCAGATAGACTGAAATCCTACTATTTACTTAAAAATTCTTCATGTGCACAAAATAAAATATTTCTGGAAATTACACCATTTGCAATCAATTACAATAAATATTTAATGAAGCTCGGGGATATTAAATCAATTGCTTAAATTACGCTCTCATCTCAGTACTGATAGTGAAAATGATGTCATATTCCAAAGAAAGGGTGCATTATCATGTAAACTCCAAAAGTGTGATGGTACTCAAAAAATTGGTCGAAACAATCAACTGATTAGTTAATATGCTTTCTATTCTGTAACGGAGTTACCATCAGTAAAAGAAAAGACTGACATATATAAATAACAATTGCTTATAACTCAAATTGTAACTCATTTATCGAAAAAAAAAAACTGCTCGATTATTATTATCGATTATCACTTCAATTTTTATGCCTGCAAGTATCACTCTTTTTCGTTTGGAAATCAGTCTGTAAATGAGCCAGAATGTTTCGCGCAGTGTTGAATTCAGGGGGTGACCCGCGGAGAGGAACATTCCTCCCCACGGAATAATGAGATGTCCCCCCCCCCCTCCACCCGGAATATTTGAGATTTTGTGTTTTCAATGGTCAAAAACTTCAATTTCCCTTCCCACCGCCCCCTCCCCTTCGGCGGAAGTGCCGGACGGGACGGGCTCGAGCCTATTTTCATTCACGGCACTCGGGGCGGGCCTAGTGACTGCTCTCTACGGGCCGGGTCGGGTTCAGGCCTCACTTTTTTCATGAAGGATCGGGCCGGTCCGGGTCTAACTTTCTTTCCTATACAGAGCCGGAACTGGTTTCATTCCTAGTCTTCGCGGCCCAAAATTTTCAGTCCTAGTTTTGACCTAGCCCGTATGAAAGTCATTGTCTCGGCGTGACTTGGTCCGTTCAAAGGTCAGTTAAATTAGGCCTGGCCCAAATTAAAAAAAAAAAAATGCATACATTTTTAACCACCATTATTCTACAATTAAACATTCAAAAATATTCTTTTTAAAGAATAGTAGATTTCTACTCTTATTAAAATGTAACTAAAATAAAATATAGTAAAACGCGTGAAAAAGAACCTGCCAAAATTACGGAATCTTATTTAAAATGAAAAACGTGTTGATCCATGCAAAATTAATATACTAATACGTAAGAAAAAAATGTATCATATAATACATTTACACTTGCTAAGAAGGGAACTTGTCTATAACGCATTTTCTTCTTCTTTTCTATGCAATTCTGCTTTGCAAGTTTTTACTGTATAGCATTTTTCAGATTTTTAACACTTCAATACATGGAATATGGGTTAACAATATTAATGATAACTAAAACATGACACTGAATTCATGACATATTAATGATAACTGAAACGTATAAGAAATAGAGATTCATTAAAAAAATAAATATCGCAGCCTGTGGCACTTCTATAAAAATGAAGGTTAGAAACATGAAAAAAAAGTTAAGATACATATTTTTGGTCAGGACTTCTTGTACGAGACAAATTTTTAACCAAATCGACGCAAAAAGCAATCTTTTGTAGAAATTAAATCGGCCGAGTCGGATTCGGACCGAAATTTTAACTTTTTTCCCGGCCGGGCCGGGCTCGGGCCGAACCTTTTATCTTTGTATTGGGCCGGGCAGAATTTTTTTTTCTATGAGTCGGGCAGGGCACGGGCCTGGAAATTTCGGTCCGTGCAGACCTCTAAGTTGAATCAGTGAAAAGAGATACGCCAAAGCAGAGGACTCTAATGAATAAATCATTCAGGAATAGTGCTGTCATCTAGTGTTCTAATTAAAATTCACAGTCTTTTTCAAGAGTTTTCAACTTTTTTGCTATTGTAGTTTACCTAAGCTACCAACTTTTGCTCGGGCCGCCTCCGTAGACAAGGAATTAGAGTAACGCGTTCATTGCGCAAGCTTAAAATTAGAATTTCGTGACGTGGCCAAATGTTTTTTACTTTTTTATTTAGTTCTTCGGATTCTGAGTCACTTTCACTATCAACAAATTCATAGTTTATATTATCGATATCACTCCCTGCATAAAAGTCGTCGTCCGACTCCAGTAATACCTCTTCCACCTCTGCACTTTTTAGCCTTTTGTTTTGCACGGTCCGGCGTTGCACTGAGCCTTTCCGAGTGTCTCGGTTGGTCACTCATATTATATATATATATAAAAAAACAATGCTTAAAGTAAATAAAAACAAAATATCAAGCACGCTAAATTAACGAATAACTAAACAAAATCGTCACGTCGTCGCCTTTTTCGGATGCCGCCACTGTGCGCACTGGCTAGCATAAACAATGGACAATGGCTGGCGGATCCACGAAAGTCGATCCCTCCCCTAGTGGCCAATATACATATTACGTGCCGTTTCGCTGTGGCCGTTATATTATTTCGCTTAGAAACTTGATAGCGACGTCCAAGCGATAACGCGTGATAGGCCGTTTTGTAAGAAGTCGCATCACGTGATATCGCGTGATTGGCAATTAGCGTGTTAACACATTGAACCCATGCGGAGGATTTCTCGCCGAACTATAGTTTCATGTTTCATACCACTTTTTTCGAATAGTACTTTTTACTTATTCAAACAACAAAAATTTACGAATAAATAAGGAGGAAATTACTATTTGAAAATAGAGGTACTCAAAAGTTAAAACGTAAGAATTCTGATTTTTCCACTTATGTCAGATACATAGAATGCCAAAGGGACAATAATTCCTTTTTCTATTTATTTTAACTCTCTACTATTATATTTAGATTTTTGACTAGATTGGATTTTGCTCCATGAGCTTCTATGTCATTTCGCCAGGGCCGAAACTACGGGGATGCAGAGGGGGCATGTGTCCTGGGCGCCAGAACGAAAGGGGGCGCCAAATGAAGATTTTGTTTGTCGTTTCATACAAAAATGTGTATATATATATATGAAATACAAAGAAATTCGCAAGTTAACGTTAAACCTATGGGGGCGTTCTTTTCACATTTGTAATAGTGAAGGTAACATTATACATAAAAAAAAAAAAATCTGCAACCAAAATCGAAAAAGTAAACACAAGAAAAAAATCATTTAAAACTGTTAATATGCAACTGAGAAATTTTAAAAAGAACGCTCTTATTGGTTTAACATTAGCAGTCCAGTTTCTTCGCGTGACTAGTGTAGGCTCTTAACGCTCAAGCTAATGTTAAACCTATGAGAGCGTTGTTTACATATCTCTTGCTAACATTTTAATTATTATTAAATGATTTTTATTTTTTAAGGATTTTTTTCTTTTTTTGCATAGGGTACTTGCAATCGATAATTTTTATTGTGCGTGAGGAGGGGGGGGGGGACGCCAAAATCCATGTTTGTCCCAGGCGCAAAAAAGCTAGTTTCTGCCCTGCAGTTCACTGTGCCGTTTCTAAATGATAAATTTTTCTGACAGTCGAAAAACTAAGTAATTTCACAATAAAAACCAAATATGTTCCAAGGCATCAATAATAGAAGGTAAATAGTGAGGGAGGCGGCATCACATAGTGGAAAACAATTTTAGCGTTCATGATGTTGCTACATAGGATAGATTAGCAGAGGTTGATCGCTAGACGTTGGCCGTGCTAAGCTGGGTAGGAAGGGAACTGTTCCAAGTGTAATGAAGAAAAAGTGATAATCTTAAAATAAGATGACCTAACCAAATGACCTGAAAAGTAAAACGGTCATTAGAACCGGGCCTTCTGGGCTCTGCCCATATAAAGGCTAATACGGTGATCTGTGCGCTTTGATGCCATAAATGTTTAATATGCTGATCCGTGTTTAAATCCTAAATCTATATTTAAAAAAAAAAAAAAAAAAAAAAAAAAAAAAAAAAAAAAAACATGATTTTTGAGAAAAGGAGCAAATGTACTACACTTTGTATAAATTTTAAAAATCTGATAGCTAAAACGCGAAAAACTGAAAAATATTTATAAAGCATGGAATCAATAAAAGATTAAATAAAAATTCGCCTGGGAAAATGTCTTGCACAAAATATTGAATCAGAAAAAAGCAACAGTCTTATTCTTCCAGTCATTCATTATCGAATCCATAGCCAAGGTTGGCGACAAACATCAGTGATGCTGGCAATAATTTAGTTTCAATCTTTATAGGAGCGACAACAATGGCGCCAAACTATGTTCGCTAACATTTACAAATTGGCTTTAAACCCGATTACGGAAGAATCCTTATATATATACATACATATATGTGTGTGTGTGTGTGTGCAAACTTTAAATGAAGTATAAAATAGTAACTAAAGCAAATAATAAAATATTTAAAAGAAATTATCTAACTCAAAGAAACACAACATAACCAGCTGAATCTTTACCAAAATCAACTGAAGCAACAAACTAAATATCAAAATAAAATATAATGCAAAATAAAATATGTATACATATATATGTTAGATAATCTTCAACACATCCTTAGGGGCTGAATGTATGAATATCTGAAGTCGCATAAATGCGTTTTTAACTATTTTTTAATAGATTTGTTATGCTACATCCCCTAACTAAAACTGCTGTTGAGATAGGACGAGATGACGTAAAACTTCAGACACCCCCTTACAAGCCGACAGGCGCCAGCACAGACAATCACCTCATCGAGTTTACGGCTGAAATTCATGAATGATTTAAAACTCGATACGCATATTAAAATGCAATCGGTCTGCCAAGTCCTATCTTGGTGGAAAACATCTGAAAACCCGATTTTAGCGGTTGACTCGTAGGTTTACCATTGTGTTTTCCTGCTTCAAATCCTCTGTGTTTTCATACCTTTGGGTGCAGGAAAACACAATGGTAAACCTACGAGTCAACTCGTAAAATCGGTCTTTCAGGTGTTTTCCACCAAGATAGGACTTGGCAGACCGATTGCGTTTTAATATGCGAAACGACTTTTAACTAATTCCGGAATTTCAGCCGTGAACTCGATGAGATGATTCTCTGTGCTGCCGCCTCCCGCTCTATTACGATTTCTAAAAATCCTTTCTCAGTGAGTCCCTGTTACGACTGCGAATATATAACCAAGAGTTCAACTTTCTAGCTTCAATAGTTTCGTCCGTGCATTGATGAATCAGGCTGTCGGGACAAAGCCTCTTTCTTACAGCTGTAGTTCGAAGTGGTGCCGGTATCGAAATTGCAAGTGTCAGCTGAGGCACCTATGTTATGAGAGCCTATTGTAAAATGAAAAGAATAACATGTTGACACGGCTACGCTGACATCATCCGTAATCGTGTTACCACTTGATTTCACTTTGAACGGGTTGTTTGATGTTGCTAGGATTCATTACACTTCTCCGCATGCGAAACAGCTATTTGCAGTTTTTCTTTATCTGTACCACCAAATCTATCCCACATACCAAATTCATGGAAGCTTAAGTTGGCTACAAAAACGTGACGCTGTTTCTCGGAATAAGAGAAAAGTGTTGCAGGTTTAAAATGCAAAGAATCTCGAGCAATGATTTTTGAGATCAAGCGTTATACCAACTGTCTGCTTGGTATGATATTCTGTACGACACGTTGGAAAAGCAGGTAAGCTAAGCTGAGGATGTAAAGCTTTCATTTTGTAAAAATACTATGTCTGATAGGTGACACTTGTCATTTTAATGTTTTCAAAAAAGGCCAGCTTATACCAGTGCAACAGCTCAAGATGAGTCTATTTAAAGCTACGAAACTCAGAATACTATGTCGTATGACAAAGAATTGAAATTGCAGTAACCCATGCTTGAACCTTTGGTACAATGTACAGACCGTGTCAAAAAAAAAAAAAAAAAAAAAAAAAAAAAAAAACCTAGTCGGATTTGTTCAATTTCTAAACTTTTTTCTGTCTCAAAGATGTTAATACTTCCTGAAAAATGCAGCATAGCAGAGTCACCGGTTAGGTGATTTACACCCAACTCTAATCTGCAACAACTTATGTCAACCTCTAACTGAATCTGAAGTTTGGTGAAAATTCGTGAATTAGTTGTTGAGATAGAGCTATGGAGGAAATCGTAAAAAATTCTGCATAGCAGCGTCACCTGTTGAGCGATTTGCACCAAAAACTAATTAGGACCAATTTATACTAGGGACTAACTGAATCTGAAGCTTGATGAAAATTCATGCATTAGTTCTTGAGATCAAGCTATTACGAAATTCGTGAAAAATGCAGCGTAGCAACGCCATCTGTAGGGCGATTTACACCAAAACGTAATCAGCATCAAACTATATCAAGGACTAATTGAATCTGAAGTTTGATGAAAATCCGTGCTTTAGTTATTGAGATAGAGTTAATGCGGAAATCGTTCAAAATTCAGTATAGCAGCGCCACCTGCTGGGTGATTTACACCAAGAAGTAATCAGCATCAATTTACATCAGGGACTAACTGAATCTAAAATTGTATTAAATTCCGTGAATTAGTTCTTGAGATAGAGCGCACACAAAATTTGTGTCACATACAGAGACGCAGACAACAGGCTCACAGACAGACATTTTGTAAAACATGTTTTTCGGGATCTCTGACTTCTAAAACGTACAAATTCGTCGAAAACCGGAATTCGAAAATTTTCACGAATCCAATACTTTCTTCTTGTAAAGATAGAAAAAAGTAAAAAAAAACCTAGAAAACAGGAATTCTGCTTTTTCAGAATTTAATGTCGCCCCCGATGGAAAAACTAGTATGTTGTGGCCATCACAAAACTTTCTTTTATATAAATCACGTCAATTAAATCATTTAAATAGTACAACAAATAAGTACGATTTAGCACCAATTCATATCAAAGTATATCTGAATTTGAAGTTGGATGAAAATTCGTGCATTAGCTCTTGGGATAGAGCTATAGCGGAAATTCTGAAAAATGTAGCATAGCAGCGCCACCTGTTGAGCGATTTACACCAAAAAAACAGCACTAAATGATATCAAGGTATACATGAATCCGAAGTTTGTTGAAAATCCAAGCATTAGTTCTTGAGATAAAGCTATTGCGGAAATTGCAAAAAATACAGCATAGCAGCGCCACCTGTCGAGCGATTTACACCAAAAATTAAACAGCACTAATTTATAGAGATGAGAGATTTTTTTTAGAGATGACATTTTAATAGCTGGGGGAAAGTAATAGAATACAGAGGGCTAAAAAGAAAAACAAGTTGGAAATAGCACGTCAAACGTAGAAAATGTGGTGCGTTCGTACTATAACTAGTTTTATAAACATTTTTTGCACCGCATACTGAGCAGAATGTATATTTTAGTGCACTCCATAAGTGCATATCCATTTCATTCTGTTCGAAAGGCTGTAACATCCTTAAAATGCACTTGAAATATTTTTTTCTGATTGGCCGCAATGTAGCGGAAAACTTTTGACTGTCCATGTCATTAAACTATACATCCGATTTTCATAAAATTTGAAATGACTCGACAACATTTTGCAACAGTTATATATTTAAAATTTCAAGCCATTCGGTTGTGCAGTTTTTGCTCTGTTATATGCGGACAGACGGACTGAACGACGACCATAGGTGCTACGTATTTATATAATTACGAACGCACCTAAAAAGGAAAAGATTCAGCCATTCTAACTCTGCTGCAAATCATCGTATATGGAAATTGAAATAAACTTTAAAAATTTCAGTACTAACGTGTAACGTCTCATTTGAACATCATCTGTCGATTCTTTGGAAAGTTTTACCTTCGTATTCGGAAGGAGAAGTCATTCGGTCAAATACTTTAGGAAGTATGAAGGTTTTAACTCCTAAAGTTAAATTCATTACTTACGCATCATACGTAGTATGGGATAAGTCTTGTAATCGTTTTAACTTTTGACGGATTTACACGTTTCAGACACTGGAGATTCCGAGAAACATATTTCTAGATTAAAAAAAAAATATGCCGTCCGCCTGTCTGTGTGTCTGTAAACGTTCTATTTCCCGAACAAATTGAGAGAGAGACTTGAAATTTGGTGTGTACGTAATATATAATAATGGGAAGAAGCCTATTGAATATCAGTAACCTCGCTCGATTATCCGGAACTATTTTTTTCGGACTCTCGAAATACTCATTCTGATAAAAGGTATATAAAAATTTTCTAAACTGTTTATTTTAAGCAGTGAATATAAAAGACAATAAAAAACATAAATTTTGCATAAAGAAGGAAGTCAATCAGATAATTATTTGCCGAGATATTTGTAATCCCATTTTCCACACTCTTCGATTTTTCATGACCTTGTATTTCCTTCAAATTTCAATTAAAAGATATATTTTAATTGGACACGAGTCGTTTAATCCGACGCAGTAAAGTAAACTGTTAATTAATAGGATTATCCCTTTTGGAGTTATAAGGATGTTTCTTTTACACAATTGGGTACTACTTGATCATCCTGTCGACCGAAAAACTAACGCCAAACTATAAGATTAAATGCCAATAATGGCTTATCGTAAATGTCACACAGAGTCAGATAATATAGACGAACACGCGAACGCCGTTCGCAGAAAATTTTCAAAGTTTGCAGACAGTTTTGATGGGTTTTTTTACAAATTTATTTATAAAAAAAAAGTTATTAAGACCCCGGGCGGAGAATTGGTGCAATGCATGCCGCAAACTCTTGAAAAGGTCTGCAGACTATTTTTCAACTGGAGAAAAAAAAAGTTTTTAAAAATTTTTAAGAAAGAGTCACAATATTAAGGAATGGTTTGTCTCAAAAACAGTAGATAAACTGACGAGTAAGAGTTCATCTCTTCCATTCATGGACTAATAACTTTTTTATTTTAACATTCATTTATTCGTATTTCAGTTATTTTATAGATTAACTAGCAAACTCCGCGGCTTTGCTCGCGAAATATATTTGAAATATGCCAAGTGATATTTATATGTCTAATTTTTATTAAAAGGTATTAACTAAATTTTTATTTATTAAAAGGTAACATTATATTTTATTAAAGGTTTTTTTATTAAAAGGTACTTATTACTTTTAGGAATAATTCAAAAATTACTATTTAAAACACAGTTTGATTAAACATCATTATTACACTGCATTAAGCAGAAATGAAACTTAAATTAATAAAATGAAATAAAACTAAATAAATGATAATTTAGAAAATATTTTGAAACTTTTATGCTCAATTAATACGCTCATTTCAGTATTCATTTGAAGTTTTGAATTTTTAAGAAACCCTCTTCTTACATCTTAAAATTAACCATCATGTCAAATTCCAAGTCCTACCAAGTCTCTCAACATAAAGGGCTATGTTGAAACAGGAACTGTCACCATTAATTTGCCAACATTAATTTTGAAATCGGTTTGTTATTTCCTAATATTCCACAGAAACGTAACTTAAAAAGCGTTTAAAGCCCTTTTTTAGAACGTTTGTTGTTCCTGTGATCCCCAGGTGGTAGAATCACCGGCATAAAATATAGCCTGCGTAGGACCAGAGACTGTTACCATTGATTCGCAATTATTACTTTTATAATCGGTTTATATTCCATGAAATTGCATAAAATCGTAATTTAGAACTTTTTTAGAATGCTTTTCGCCCCTCCCTTTTGAAATAACTTTGGTATTTCCATAGATCGAGTAGAAATCGCAATTTAGAACGTTTTTAGGACTCTTTTCGTGCATTTTCACCCCTTTTTAAATTTCCAATTTTTTCGAAACTGTTCTTAAAGATAATATGTAATAAATATGTACCTTGCCTAATTTTAAGTTGCTAGCCCCTACCGATCACAAAAATCGAAATTTAGATGTTTTTTTTGCTCCTGCAACGTCTTGGTGATAGTGATACCGACATAAAATAGCGTCTATGTTAGAGCAGAGGCTGTCAGCATCAATTTCCTACCATTACGTTTGAAATCAGATTCATTCTTTCTGAGATATTGCCGACAAGTCGGCATTTAGAAGTTTTTAGAACGCTTTACGCGCATTTTGCTCCTGCATTTTCTCTGGGGTAGTGGAAACAGATATAAAATATAGCCTATCTTGGAGCAAGATCTGTCACCATCCTTTTTACACCATTATATTTGAAATCGGTTCAGTACTTCCTGAGATTGCATAGAAATTGCAATTTAGAAAGTTTTTTACAACGCTTTTTGCGCATTTTGACCCCCTTTTAAATTTCGATTTTTTTAGGAAATGTCCTTAGAGATCATTGATATCTTATAACTAACTACCATTCCATATTTCACGATTCTAGGCCCTTCCGTAACGCAAAAGCCGCAATTTAGAACAATTTTCTCCAACACCCCTTTTGGGTTAGTGGCACTGACATAAAACATCGCCTATGTTGGAGCAATCTTTGTCACCATCATTTTGACGCCATTATTTTTTAGATCTGTTTGGTATTTCCTGAGATTGTGTAGACACAAATTGTGTAGACACAACCATTAGAACGTTTTTTAGAGCGCTTTACGCGCATTTTCACCCTATTTAAATTTCAAATTGTTTAAAAACTGTTCTTAGAAATCCTTTATATCTAATAAGTAGCTAATATTTCAAATTTCATATTTCTAGGCCCTTCGATAACGCAAAAATCGCATTTTTAGAACGTTTTTTGCTCCTGCACCCCCTTTCGGGTAGTGGCACCGACATAAAACATAGCCTATGTTGGAGCAAGGGTTGTCACCATCATTTTGACATCCTTATTTTGACAACATTATTTTTTAAATCGGTTTGGTATTTCCTGAGATTGTGTAGAAACCACCATTTACAACGTTTTTTAGAACGATTTTCGCGCATTTTCACCCCTTTCAAATTTCGAATTGTTTAAGAACTGTTCTTAGACATCCTTTATATCTTGTAAGTAACTAATATTCCAAATTTCATATTTCTAGGCCCTTCAGTAACGCTAAAATTGCATTTTTAGAACGTTTTTTGCTCCTACACCCCCTTTCGGGTAATGGCACCGACATAAAACATAGCCTATCTTGGAGCAAGCGTTGTCACCATCATTTTGACACCAATATTTTTTTAAATCGGTTTGGTATTTCCTGAGATTGAGTAGAAACTACCATTTAGAACGTTTTTTAGAACGCTTTTTGTGCATTTTCAATCCTTTCAAATTTCGAATTGTTTAAAAACTGTTCTTAGACATCATTTATATCTTATAAGTAACTAATATTCAAAATTTCATATTTGTAGGTCCTTCAGTAACACTAAAATCGCATTTTTAGAACGTTTTTTGCTCCTACACCCCCTTTCGGGTACTGGCACCGACATAAAACATATCCTATCTTGGAGAAAGCGTTGTCACCATCATTTTGACACCAATATTTTTTAAATCGGTTTGGTATTTCCTGAGATTGTGCAGAAACTACCATTTAGAACGTTTTTTAGAATGCTTTTTGAGCATTTCACCCCTTTTAAATTTCGAATTGTTTAAGAACTGTTCTTAGACATCATTTATATCTTGTAAGTAACTAATATTCCAAATTTCATATTTCTAGGCACTTCAGTAACGCAAAAATCGCATTTTTAGAACGTTTTTTGCTCCTACACCCCCTTTGGGGTAGTGGCATCGACATAAGATATAGCCTATGTTCTAAGTTGGACTCACACTATCATTTTGATACCATTACTTTTGGAATCGGTTCGGTAGTTCCAGATCTTACCTCCTACAAATAAACAATGTTTTCCTCTTTATAATAGGAGTATAGATAGATAAAATAAGTTTTGTTGAGCAATCATAAATTGATATCTTTATATAAGTTAATGATTAAAATATTTCACATTTTAATAAATATATATATTTTTAAATTTTCATTAGTTTTTCTTTCACTTATTAGTTGTCTGTATTAAGCATACCATTCAATACTACATTTCTTAACTGAGTTTTAATAATTCTTGTAAATTAATATTTTTCTTTTAGTGGTGTTGCTTTGTGGCACTCTACTCGCATATAACTGTTCATTTTTGCTGTTAGCGGCGATATAAGACTCGGAATGGGCACTGCGTTTTTTTGCAGAAAATTTGTAAGAAATTATTAGAGTTCGCAGACAGTTTTACATTTTATCTAAGTCTGATGTCACATTCACTTGACATTAAACACGTTACGTGTGCTTGTTACGTCATCAAGTGATTTTTAATTCTTTAGTATTTTTATTAATATTTTACTAATTTATTTGTTCTTTCGTTATTTAAAATAAAAATTATGCCAATTTGTACAATTTTGCGAGTAGTTTGGCGATTTATATAATTTGTCGAAATAGGTCGACGGGTTAATCAAGTAGTACCCGCAATTCAGTAATAGAACATTACTACGTATTAAAAATATTTAAATATACGTTTAAAGTTTATTTTGGAATTGCAATGCATTTTATAAATAGTTTACACATGTTTTATTTTCATATTTTATATTATACATATCCATGATGTGTAAGCATTACGGTGGCCCCCAACGACTAGTTTTTAATCATTGCAAAACAGGCTGAAATGCCGGTCGTTTTTTAAGCGTAACTTGTGTGAATGATATGTGATTTTGAATTTGTTTATTTCCTGCTTCGAGGAATGGATCTCTGTTAAAAGAAATTCACAAAAAGAAATCTGTTTTGAAAATTAATTAAAAACAAAAAAATTTAAATTGATTTTTGAAAAAAAAATATGAATCGTAATCTATAAATTTTGGACAGAAATCGATTTCTAGAAGCTTGCAATAGGCGAATCCAAAATGACATCTCATTCCGCTCAGTAGTTCTTGAGGGATGCTTATAAAACCATCTGCGTTGCAGTCTCTTTTAAGACGATTAAAATTGATTAAAAGTTAGGAATTCCAAACGTTAAACATACACAATTTATAAATTTCGTCACCAAATGACTTCCCGTTTAGTATCTGAAGGTGAAATTGGCCGATTAATCCTAACAGTTTGTTAAAATAAGTGTTTCCATTGAAAATTGTAAAGTTTGCTACAAAATCTAAAGGTAGACGACCCACTAAGCAAAACTATGCACAATATTAATTAAAAGATATTACTACTAATCGATTGGTACCAATGTCTATAACATTCAATTATTTGCGGCACAGTTAATAGGGGTGCGATTTTTGAAATATAGGATTGATTAAATAATACGGATAATGGAACTCGCAGCCAGTTGGCGAACAAGTGGGAAGTGTTGTCATAACAACGTCGTGCAATCAGTTGCAAAGTAAAATGAATGGTATTCCGATTATGAATGACTGTCACCCCAGTCAGGTAACATCCGTAATCAGAACACCTTTCATTTCGGCTTGCAGTAAGGCTGTGTGATGTTGCTATTGCAAAGCCTCCCTTCCCTTTGCCGCGCCAATTTCACTATCTGCAAAATACAAATATAAAAATCGTTGACGTTAAATCTGTTTGCAAAACAATAGCGCAGCCACCAGAGTCCAGACTATCATGTTTTGATTCACCTTCTTCTCAAATTTTAGCGTCTTTCTAGTACAAATGTAGTACAAAAATTTCAAAAATAAAATTTTTACCTTGCAATTATCGTTAATGTGAGAACAACGTACGTCCGGTCTGAGAGAATTTTTTATCAGAAAATGTGACCCAAAAGAAAGTCAAGTTTGTCCTGTTTTGTTTTTTTAAGTAATTTGTATTCTCCTAAAAACCGAGTAAGTGCCAGTACTTGAAATATGCAGATTCAAGGAAAATTTGTAAAAGAAAAAAAGGAGAAAAAGAAAAGAAAGAACTATCCGTAAGATCTTATTACGTTAAAAAACAAACAAAATTGTAATAAAAAATAATCCGAAACGAGATTTTTCCAGAATTACAGTTGATATGATAGATGTAAATTAAGTAAAACATGTTTCATAAATTACATTCATTATTTCACAACCTTAAAACAACGGAATAATAATGCTCCAGCTGATGAAACTGACGTAGTGAAAAAAAAACGCGTGTTTTAAAACATTTTACTAAGATTGCTGGAAAATGACGCCATTTTGATCAACTGCTTATCACTCTTGAAATTGTTTTTATTTATTCTCATTGTTGTCTCTGTTTTCGTTGAAATTTAGTTTCCTGCACTGGCAACAAAATCAAAACATGTGTAAAATATATATCTCAAAACTCAAAATTTGACGTTCAAACAATTCAGCATTGTTGGAGTTATTTAACGCAAAAAGTTATAGCTCAATTTTTTTTTAAACATTATTATGTAACAATGTTTAATTGTTTGAATCATTATCGCGTGCAGCAATAAATTTAATAAAGAATAGAATTAGGTTTCAAATTCAGTTCCAAAATTTTTTTCAGGTTTGAAGGTTGAATTATTAATTGCTCTTGAAAAAAATGGATACTAACCGTTGTATGTCTTTTTCTTCTTATTTTACAGATGGATTCACTGACGCCAGAAGACACCAAGCCTGGATTCAGTGCCCTAATGTGAATTTCTATTTGGGAGTAGTTTCCTCTTTGGATGGCGGACAGGATACTTGGAAACGCCTGGCTCCAGTGCGAGGATGGACGGAAGAAGCAGATGAAGCTCCTTCTCCGCAGCCTCCGAAGCGGTCTTGGTGGAAAAAATCTAAGGTAACTTGGTGGCGAAAGGCCTTGGCCTTTTGTTGCTGTTGCTACAAAGCCGAATTCTAATACAGTATAATTTAAAGATTGCAATCATTATCTCATATCGTATCAAAGGTTGCAATTTTTTTTCAACTGTATTTAGCAATTGATTTTAATTCATTTGAGCTATGAATTTTTAAATGTAACTCTCAAAATCTTAAAATCTAAATCTTTTATGCATCCTTTTATAAATTTTCTGAATGAATCAAGCAAAAACACTTTTCTCAAGTTAAAAATTTTTATGTCGGCTTCGTAGCATATTTTTCTTATTTATTTTATCTTTATGTAGTTTATATTTATTATCTTGTGATTTAATTTATATATATGTTTCATTACTTGGGCGGCCTTTTCTGTAAATATCAAAATTTTTTGCAATAGTTTAGAAATATTCATTTTTAACTTAATTCATTTGGCCATTCTACATATATATAAATTACTTTTTCTTTGAATGTACGTAGTCTTTTAAGTATATGTGTATAAACTTAAGAAAAAAAAACATAAATAGCCAAAAAACATATAAAAAACAGATCAATATAAAACTAAGCCAAACAAAAGACAAAGATAAAACAAAACAAAAATAGGCAAAAAAACATATAAAAGTCAAAACAAAACGAAAATAAGACAAAAAACAATTAAAAGGCAAAACAAAAATAATAAGGTTCAGTAATTTAAAACGTCTTAAAAACCGATTTATGTTGCTTTTTCTACGGTTTTTGGCCTCGGGACAATTAAAAACCGATTTGTGTTGCTTTTTCTACGGTTTTTGGCCTCGGGACAATTAAAAACCGATTTGTGTTGCTTTTTCTACGGTTTTTGGCCTTAGGACAATTAAAAACCGATCACTGTGTTGCTTTTTCTACGGTTTTTGGCCTTAGGAGAATTAAAAACCGATTCTTCGTTGCTTTTTCTGCGGTTTTTGGCCCCGGGACAATTAAAAACCGATTCCATCCGATGTGGCAGAAACTTGTCGCGGTGGATGGGCTTTGCACTAAAAGTGCCACAACTGCTGAATGACCTCGAAATCACTTCTTAAGTAAAAAACACACTCTATCATTTTAGGATTTCTGAATTGATCATACTACCCGCGGGTTCAATCATGGCACCTTCTCCTCATCATGTTCTTTATTCATTGGCTAGGTACTCATGTGTTCAATAGCGATGAAGTATAGATTTATATTTTTTTTTTTTTGGGGGGGGGGAGTAGAAGGGGTAAAGAAGTAAATCAATTTCTCATAGTTCGCTTGCATTTATGAAAAATCGATACTTACAATTATTTACAAATTATAGCAATTGTTAAAGTTTTTTTTTCTTTAAGGGGAACTTATATTGCTATATTTAGCTTCGCGCGCGTGAAAAAAAGCACAGCTGGCCAATTTACCAAGTTTCTTCACTATATTTTTAATTTCTCAAAAAAAAAAAAAAAACAGAAAAAAAAACAGCTCTAAACAGTAGCTACTTTGTTGATCAGAACTAATATGGCAATCTCAGTAAGATGATTCAAAGCCAAATATATATTTTGCGTTTAAAACAAAATCTTCAGTTGTTGAAATGAAAAAGCTAAAAAAACAAAGGTTTATGATATTCAGTTATAAGATTTTGTAAAAACATCTTATCACATAGAGGTGATTTTTAAAGAAAATTTTAGTATAATTATGAACGGTCATCTAAAGGTAAATTTTATTAATTATATTTCTATTCTGATAAAGTTCGCTACAATAGTTATTTTTTATTTAGATAACTTGAATATCAATCATGGGCAAATTATCAAAAATATGTTTTTTTAATTATTATGGCAATAATGTAAAATAGCTTAATAAACAAAACAGATCGAATTGGTAATATTTTTAGTACATTTTGCATCATACACTAAATCGTGCTATTGATGTAATATATTTTAAGTGTTTTCCAAAATAGTGTTGATTTATTTTCTGGATTTTTACATGGTTTTTGTTGCACCACCATTAGACACATATCGAAGATTTAGACAGTTAATTAATTGGTCAGTTCTGCTGTAGGGGGGTGGGGGGCCTCCCTGACGAGACTCCACCTTGACGTTGGTAGGGAGGCTTAGGAGTGCCACTTCAGATTATATATTTACATTAAAATCCGAAAAGTTATAAAAAAAATATTATTGCATTTGATATTCCATATAAAAAGGGCATGTCTCATGCCTCAATAAATGACGAAATACATTCATTATTCAATACATTTTTCCGCTTAACATAATAGTCTTGTAAGCGGCATGTGCATACAATACCTATTTTTGAAACCACTTTTAGCGACGTTGATTTTCCTGTATGTGATAGATTAGATGATATAGAAAACGAAACTGTCAGTCACCTAACGTTCTAGCGGTTTTTTTTTTTTTTTTTTTTTTTTTTTTTTTTTTTTTTTTTTACATAGAAACATCAAATAACCCGCTGCAAAATGAAATGAATGTGATCCTGATTAAGAAAGATTGCTACCAATTCCGGAAAACATCTGTCATTGGGATGCCATTCATTTCACTTTGATTGAACTGTGCGATATTATGAATGTACCAACACCCCCACTGATTAGCAGTTTCTTTGCATATATCATCTAATCAATTATGTACGCCAAGATCAGCAATGCTAAAATGGAGTTTAAAAATGGGGTGTTGCTTCTTGAGTATAGTGTTAAAAGGAAAATTATTAAAAATGGATTGAATAGTGATGGTATTTTATCAATCCTGAAAATGAACTTTTATAGCATTAAATAGCTTCCTGGTATTTCTGAGACTGCTAACTAGGTGGATATCAATTATGCCATTCAGGCGATTCGATGGAATAATTATATGAGTAGAAACGAAGTGGCACTTGAACTAAGAGAGTCTCATAAAACAAAAAAAATTATTGGGGATAACTGGGATAAATATTTCTCTGATTTTCGGCTGGTTAGCTTTTTTAAACAGTTTTTACTTTTGTAGAATTTTCAAAAACCTCCAAGTGAAAAGGCAATTAATTCCATGCGATGTCGAAAGTTGTGTTCTGAACTAAATGATTTTATGCAAACATAGCAAAATGGTCAGTGAACATTAAATCAGCTTAGCTGCCACTTTCGGTTATTTTTCAACTCAAAAAACATTTCTGTAATCAGAACATTTATTTATTAGAATATAATATTAATTTGCTTTGTTTCTATGTGCTACTTATTTGATTTCATTAATTAAAATTTCTGATTCAAAGCAAGAAGTAGGTATTTTCATTCATTCAACAAATTTGAACAAACAAAATTTTGTTACAATTTGAATAAATAATCCCTTTTGTTCAGTCTGAAGAGTAGGGCAGTAAGGGGTATAATTTAGTTGCAGAGTTCTTTTTTCATGTATATATATATATATATATATTTAATTTCACGTACGTACGTCATATTTAATACAAATTGAACAACGTATACAAGCGCTTGGAAAGTCAAGAGGAGAGACCCCAGATTCTTTTTCATTTTTTACTTTCTTCTATCTTTACAAGAAAGTATTAGATTCGTGAAAAATTTCGACTTCCGGTTTTCGATGGATTTATACGTTTTATAAGGTCCTGAACATGATTTGATGGTTTTTAGAAAATGTCTGTATGTGACAAAAAATGTTGTGAGCGCTCTATCTCAAGAACTAATGCACGGAATTTCACAAAATTTTAGATTCAATTAGTCCTTGATATTTGGTGCTGGTTCCTTTTTGGTGTAAATCGCCCAACAGGTGACGCTGCTATGCTGCATTTTGTAGACTTTACAAAATTTCCACAATAGCTCTATCTCAAGAACTAATATACAGATTTTCATCAAACTTCAGACTCAGGTAATCCTTGATATGAATTGGTGTTGATTACGTATTGGTGTAAATCGCCTAATAGCTGGTGCTGCATTTTTCACGATTCCCTCAATAGCTCTATCTAAAGAACTAATGCACGAATTTTCATCAAACTTCCGATTAAAGTATACCTTCATTAATATTGCTGCTGATTATGTTTTGGTGTAAATCGCTCAACAGGTGGCGCTGTTATGCTGCAGTTTTCACGATTTTCGCTACAACTCTATCTCAAAAACTAATGCACGGATTTTCACCAAACTTGAGATTCAGTTAGACATTGACATAAGTCGTTTCTGATTAAGTTTTGGTGTAAATTACCCAATAGGTGGCGCTGCTATGCTGCATTTACACGATTTCAGCGATAATCATGTCTCAAGAACTAATGCGCGGAATTTCATGTCTTTAGAATCCTGATAATGAGCATAGATTGCCATTTAATTTTTCACTGCGGTGGCGACTTTTGAAGTATTAACATGCATGAGATAGAAGAAAGTTTTGGGATTGGTACATCCGACTAGTTTTTAAACACCATTGTATAACGATGACAGTAAGACATGAGTTCTGTTTTCGAGTCATTCTGAAAAAGGCTTCAAACAGATAGCGAGGATTGACAAGGATTTCCCACGGCTTCTTTTAATTACTAACACATACCGTGCAAAGGCTTCAGAATCCCATGGAATATTTCTCCTTATATATGTAGATTTATATAAATTCTATGGGACAAAATTTACTTACATAAAAACTTTTTGTTTTTCCTTTAATATTACACAATTTTTAATATGTGTACCATAGGCGTAACCAGGGGGGGTGCCCTGGGTGCCCGGGCACCCTCCCGTTTCCGCAGACTAATTATTTAAAAAAATCGAAATCTACAAAAGTAAAAAGAAGAAGAAGTGAAAGCAGAGTTCAATTAGTTTAGTTCAGAAAACTAAACGGCTAAGTTTTGAAATGTGATAAAAAAAGAAACCCACGTTCTTTTTTTTTTTCTTTTTTTAGAAAATTATGCTGTTTATCTTTTTTAAAACTAGAATATTTACACGAATCTGTATTAGTCATAGTAATTCAAAAGGGTGGCTTTATAATCCTACTTTGACGTCCTTTGTCTGTGGGAGATGTTTTTAATGCCTTTCTTTCTATTGCATGTTTCTGCAATTTCATGAGAAATTAACACAAGTTCTTGACGAGGATAGAAACTATTTGTCTCTTTGCTTTGGTAGTTTAAAGTCAAGAAAGAAGCAAAAAAATTTTTGAAAGGGGATGCAAATGTGAAACGATAATTCCAAATTTCGATTAGCCGAGGTAAAGGGGAGGGGGGTACACATACCCGTGCTCCTTTGTAAATGAAAAATAATAGCACAGAAAATTCAAATTAATCTGCAGGTTGGTTGGTTGGTTGAATTTAGTGTTTCGTGGCCATTTTTGACATTCTTGAAAGGAATATGGTTGCAGTCTTTCAAGTCAATATGGTAATTTTTTTCCTCTGAAAATTTGTATACGATTTTTAGAGTTTTTTCTCGTTTCGCGGCGTTCTTCTGAAAGTAGGAGAATGAACCCCGTTTCCACCTTTTAGCCCAGTGCAGTAAATTTTGACAAATTCGCAGTTTTATTATGTGATCATTTCATGATATTTACAATTTTCCCCCAAAATCGTGTGACGAAATTCGTCTTTCTACGCGATTTTTTGTCGAAATCCGCACTTTTCACCACTTACCTTTGACAAAATTCGTGTTTTTTACCGCTATCCTTTGACGAAATTCGCATTTTTTACCACAATATTTTGACAAAATTGGCATTTCTTTAGCACGCGATCCTTCTATGAAATTCGCGTTTTCTTTCCACGATCTTTTGATGAAATTCGCTTTTTCTTTCCGTAATCTTTTGACGAAATTCGCGTTTTCTTTCTGCGATCCTTTGACGAAATTCTCGTTTTTACCGCGATCCTTTGACGAAATTTATTTTCTGTTGCGACCGATTGACGAAACTGATATTTTTACAGGAGATCATTTGTCGAAATTCGGGATAGTATTGCGCGACCGTTCGGAAAAATTCTCGATATCTTTTCGTATCAATTAACAAAATTCTCTACTCTTTTGCGCAACATTTTGATGAAAATTGAAAAAAAATTTCGTCAATCCTTTATCGAAATTCGTAATTTTTTTGCGCAATCTTTAAACGAAATTGGCGATTACTTTCTGCACTCTTTTATAGAAATTCCTGATATTTTACCACGATCATTTGAAGAAATTCTCAATTTTTTCCGGGACTGATTCGCGAATTGATTTTGAGAAATTCCATAAAAGAAATAAAAATCGCGGACCTAATTTTTTTTTAAATACTCACTGAAGAATCACAGGTCTGTGAAAGAATTTGAAGGGGGAAATACTGCACAGCATTTTTTATTATGAGAGACTTTCCTTTTCTGTGTACAAATCGCGCGATCCCGCGCGTTATTTCAAACCTTGTCCGTGAAAGAAAACTTCATTACTAGAGAAGTGGTTGGTTTTTTTTAAACGAACATAGAATTAAACAAATCTAGGATTGGGGTGGGGGTTAAGACTGCCTTCGGCAACGTACTCCCGAGCAAGCTACGACCTCTTCTGTCTTGAAACAAACGAATCTTGAATTATTGCGTCTTTTATTTCGAACAAAATTAAATTTTCGGCTTTCTTATAAGAGCTGATTTGACATTATTCCAATTCGAATTTAATCACGGCAATTGCAAAAATTGCCAGAGAGTTTTTTCTGTTTCAAAAAATGTCAAAAAATCGCCTCAAAGCACGAAAACCCCCACTAGAAAGCGCATTAAAAATTCGGAAAAGATTAAAAAACCACAGAGAACGAAATTAACTAATTGGGTAAAAGATTTAAACCGGATTCGTTTTAGGAATGTCAAAAAAAAAAAAAAAATTACTGCGAAATGCGAAAAAAAAAAAACCCCTCTAAAGATAAAATTAAAAAATTGTTAAAAATTGAAAAATCGCTGTAAGAATCTCGAAAACACTTTATTGAAAAGGAGACAAAGTTTACTGGGTAAAATATTGAAATCGGATTATTTTTTACTTATTTGAAAAAATTGCCGCAAAATGCGAAAAAATTCGCATAAAAAATTAATTGAAAAATTCCAGAAATTGTCTTCCATATGCATGAGTTCAGGCATACAGGCCCTGTCAAATCTTACGGATGCAGGCTGCATTGTTTTTTCAGAGCTCAGCGCGCGCGCACGTACACACACAGAGAGACAGACAAGCGCCTATCTTTATTATTACAGTCGCATCATGATAGTATAATTTTTATCATCTTGATAAAATTTAGTGTATATTATCATGACCTGCTTTACCTAATATATTCGACACACTATGAGGTAAAAACCTGAATTACCGTAATTTCCGGCCTATAATCTGTGGATCAAACAATTAGGTTCAGACCCAGAAATCTTGTTTCATAAAACGTAACTTATTAAATCGCGATAAATATTTAACTTAAATAATGAAATAAAATTTCTGGGTCGAAACATGATTGTTTGAGCCGCGGATTATAAGCAGGAAATTGCGCTATTAATGAATATTATAATTATTTATAATATTATAATAATTATTTATATAGACTTTCCTCCAAAATTTCTTGGGTCCCTCCGGTAATCCCTAAGAAGTCATGGAGTTATATTCTGAAAAGATTTCGTGCGCCTGTACTGATGTACCGCATGTATTATCTGAGATTTATCATCCGGCAAAATTTCATCTAAAAGACTTTGACTGAGATAATTTTAGATCTCATGCAGTGTTCCCCTGTGCCTATAGAAGTTTCCAGCATGATTAAAGGCCTTTTTTAATCTTTATAAGAAGTTAGGGCGCCAAAAGGTTTTACAGTTGTGACCACACTTAGTCACTGTCTTATATCACTGCCGCAAGAACATTTACATTTTTTTTTTTTTTTTTTTTTTAACCATAGTTTTAATGTTTTGAACCCCTTCTCAACCCTCCTCACGCAAACAAAAATTGCGTTTGAGCCTTTTTAAAAGAAATACCACACAATTATATCTTCTAAGATGGAAAACTGTCTAAAACGGATATTCGATCGGTTTTATTGGATTCGTTTTAGCAGGTTTTATTATATACGATATTGCTTGCATCCAACATGTTCAGGTTAAAAAGTCTGGGCACCCCCCCGTTCAAAAGGCTGGTTACGCCTATGTGTACCGTTTCGGAATAAAAATGCTGGACACAAATAACATGTTTTCAAGAAAAATGTAAAATTTCCTCACAATTACTTAAATAGAAGCAGCATTAAACACATAACGTATCCGTTGTTGTTTCAAAGGTTTTTTTTTTTCTTTAATGCGACATGTATAGGCAATATAACGAGTATGTTGACATTCTCTTAAAGTAGCTTTTCTAATCTTTTTTTCAGTTACAAAATGTATTAATTTAAGCCCTTTCTTATACTTAAAAATCAAGTTACGCATTTCATTTGCTCATTTTTTTTTTCTGCGGTTATCGATTTCTTAGCTTGAAAAATCTCGGAATAAAAACTTATCAAGTGCTTAATGATGCATACTTTAATTATATAGATATTTAATCGAAGCATATATGTCAAAATAATTCAATGCTTTTGAGATATAAATTTACTTTCTTCATGATTAGCACATTATAAAAAATACGAGTATAGCTTTTAGTTAATTATGTAACGGACTTTTTTTCTCACATTGTATGAACACACAAGACTGAAATTTTTTGGGTACAGATGTCATATTCACCCCATATTGGCATGATTTTTTTCTGTCGCCAGTATCATATAGGCAACAGGTACTTAACTTGCGCCAAAGTGTCATTATTTTGCTTGATGTGGTAACCCGGATTATGTTGTTAATGCTGTTGATGTTTTCGCCAAATTAGCAACCGAAAAAAATCGCGCCAATATGGGGCGAATATGACATCTGTGCCATTTTTTGTGCTAAATTTGCTACTAAACTAAATTTTGTACTAAACTTAAGACTTTTTACGCTGTGAAGTATTAACGTTTGACAGTTTCATTTTTTAAAGCACCATTATAACTTTAAAATATGAAATTATTGATTAATTCACATGTACAACTGATTATAGACCGTTACAAAGTATGCCAGAAAAATTCGGTACTTCTTAGTTATCCCGTCGACCAAATTACTGTCGCCAAATTGTAAGATTAAATGCCAATAATGGTTGCCATTAATTATTTAATTGTAAGATTAAATGCCAATAATGGCCAATAAAACCATTAATTCGACGTTTTATTCGTATTTTTATTAATGTTTTACTAATTTATTTGTTCTTTCGTTGTTTAAAATAAATATTATGTCAATGTGTATAATTTGGCGAGTGGGTTTGGCGATTTATATAATTTGGCGAAATTGGTCGACGGGATAACTAAGAAGTACCAAAAATTCAAATGCAAAATGTGTAAAAAATTGACAATACATCGATGAATTTTGCCCTAAAATGCAAAAATATCGCTTTTCATGAAATATTATGCTGTAGATTTCTGTAAATAACATTAAAATAGTTCCAGATTCAAAATCAAAATCATCTTAATGTTTCTCGAGCGCCATATTTGAATTCCGCTAAAACCTGAAATCGAAAAAGATAATTTAACATTTTTTATCTCGTGATATGTTCTAATAGATTTAACTAAATTAGAAAAAAAGGTTATGGCATTGATAAATAATAATAATAAATGTAAATAAACATTTGTCATTGTGATTTTCATGCTAAATTTTAGTTTGTATTTCAATCTTCCTTAACTACTTGCTTACTAATTTAATTTCGCACAATTGTATTAAAAGAAAAACAATAAAACCAAGTTTTGACAATACAGTTAAAACTTGATCAACTTAAACTCAGAACTCTATTTCTAAAAGTTGGTTTAATAAATTAGTTAAAACGCTAAGAGTTATTTCAATGTATGTGCAATTCGAATTTCCCATGGCCACCATTTTGAATTTTTCGAACCTTCTTGAAGCTTGTTTTATTTCCGTTATTTTGGGCAAATCAAACGATATTCCATTTGTGAAATTATGTCAAATAGTTTAAAAACTAGCACGAAAGAAACTCTATTTTATCATCATTCCATGAGCAGCATTTGGATATTTCCAGAAATTTTGTATAGTCAATGGTATATTAACGTTATGTCGTGTATTTAACAGATTTTAACGGTAAAGAAATCTGCTTTCACCATTACAAAAAAGGAAATATTCGGTGGTGAAACTTTGTTAGCTTATTCAAAAGTTGGTACGGAAAAAAAATCCATTTCAGCATCTCGCAATCATTCGGCGATTTCCAATATTTTGGAAAGCTGCAGATGTTGACGGTAATGAAATCTGCTGTTACTGGTAACATAACACTTTTGGTGAAAGTCAATACCATAGTTCATAACTTATTGTGAAAAATATTAAATATGGATGGCCGAAAACCTTAATTTTGCGTTTCCTATATTTTTTGTAAGTCAATTTTATATTAACATAACATCATCAAATTGCGCTTGTTACCAGTAATAACAGTTGCCATCACAGTGCACTGCTACTGTTAAGGAAAATTCTTTTTTTAGTGCAAATCAGTTAGATAGTTCATAATGAACTTTAGGAAAATACTGAATGTCAATGTTGGTGTGAATGCAATCAAGTTTGTAAGAAAAGTTAAATAGTACTTCTTTTGCAAAAACAAAATATTTCAACCTTTATTCTTCGCGTTGTTTAGACAAATCAAATGCTATTCCATTGGAGAAAATGTATTAGCTTGTTTAAAAACTAGTGTAAAAGATAGCAATATGAGCATACCATGCCCACCTTCTGATTATTTTTCTAAAATTTCTATTTTTCCATGTAAGAATTAACACGACATCATTCATTTACAGTTGCTAGCTTCATAAACGTAATCAATTGTGGAACAAATCGAATTTGGTTGGTCCCCTTATCCTTAATTTAAGATTTTCCTCTATTTGGTATGATCCCAGATAGCATGAACATTAGCAGCAAGTTTGATTTTTTCTGACATTATCTTGCCGTGACAAATTTGAATTGAGAAATTCGCAGCAAATCTCCTGGAAGGTATACCATCACCAACTTGCATGAGTAGTTTGTTGTGAAACTGATGGCAAGACTGCCTTTAATTCACGAAAGTGACGAAAGTAAAAAAGTCTGTTGGGAGAATAGACAATCAGCACATACGCAGAAATTTTATTCGGTTGGCACCACTTTTTCTAAACGCTATGCTTATCAAATTCCGAAAAAGGCTTGAATTGAAAAGTACAAATATCACCTTAACTTGTTTGTGGTGATAAAAACGATGCATGCACCTTCTGACGGTGCGTTCGCATCAATAGACCAGATCAGGTCTATGGACACCTTCGGAGGGTTTACACTTATAGTGCAACATTTGTAAACAGATAATGTGGCATGAAAAGATTACTACTTTACAGTACATTTCATTAGTTTTTTGCCGTTAATTTGCAATAATGTCTTGTTATGAACTTTCAGTTTTGCCATGCTGAGCTTGCTGCAACTTTGCAGGTTTTCAAAGCAAAACTGCAATAAATTTTCTGCAAATTAAAAATGTTATGTGGGATCTATGCTATGTTAACATAATATCATACAATCCAATAACAGATGCTAATGGTAATGACATATGTTATTATTGTTAAAAAAAATTAAACGACACTCAATCGACAGCTAGTTGAGCAGAAAATTGAATTTGTGTTTCGAAATTTTCATTTTGGATTTTCCAATGCTGTTGATATGAATGTTACAGTTAACATAGCATGATTAAATTGTAAAGATTAACAGTAACAGCATCTTTGTTACAGTTATGTAAACGCAGAAATATTTACCATGACGCCGAACCTTTAATGCTTATAGGATTATGAAAAGTAAAGGGGAAACGCTCTTTAACCGGCTGTCAACGAAGGAGGTTCTACAATTCGTTTGTACCTCCTTTTTTTCTATGCATATCAACACTTATCCTATGCTCTTGAACAGATTGCCCAATTTTCAAACTTTTCTTTTTGCTGTTGTCTAAATATCTTGGTCTACAATGTTCTCATTTTAATATCATTAGGATCTAAAATGACATGTCTGTCTGTCTGTTTTCATGCCTTTTTTTTTTTTTTTTTTTTTTTTTTGTCTTTATAGGCTTTAACTTTCGTAAAAATTGACCAATCGTCATGAAATTTTAATGTAATGTTAAAGCAGGTTAGTGGTCGGAAGTAGTACAAGTAGAGAAATTACAGTAGTTACTACTTTTTATAGTAGCTTGTAGTGTTAGCCCATTACATTTTAAACAGTGTAATGCAGCGAGTAGAGTGTTACAAAAAATCATTAGTTTGTAGCGAGCAGAGCACTGACCCTACCTCGGGAGGAGGAAGGGGAGAATGTGTCTTTCTACAAATCACGTGATCGTAGATTGTGCAATATGTGTTTGCTAATCTGAGCAGCAAATCTCAAAGGTAGTGTTTAACAACATATCGTTTGAAGTCACATTTTAAATTGCTACATGCTGGTAAGACCAAGACACACATGTGTTACTAAGCATAAACATGTGGTGATAAATATCACATGTGGATCTGAGGGAAACCAAGTGCTGACCAACCAAATAAATGAATTTTTTTTTTGTATAAATACTTGATTACTTACTCATAATCAGGTCTCCATTTTTAGGTGCGTTCGTAATTATATAAATGCAGTGAAACTTCTTTTAAAGGCCAACCCTATTCAAGGGCCACCTCTATTAAGAGCCAATATATTTAGGAACGAAAAATTTTCCCATAGACATAATATTAAACTTATTTCTATTAGGGTCGCACCTACCCTTCATAAAGGACATTTTTTTCACATGTGCCTTAAATCCTAAACAAGTGTATTAAATTCCTGGACCAAAAGATAAGAATTCAGCATACAAAGAAGGCAGGGGGAGATGGGGAGGATTTAGTAACACAATGAAGGACCACAAACTTTTCCACAAGTGAGACAAACAGGTGTTCTTCACACTTTGTTTGACCTTTCAATTTGTAGGGGTTGGGTTGGAGGGGAAACTTGGCCTCTGTTGTGGACACACAAAAGGCAACAGTTTATCTAGGAAAACTGATTCCACATTTACTAAAACTCTGTATGCATATTGAAGCCCATTTTTTACACTAGGAATTTTATGCTCAGGCTTATGTAAAATTTAAAATTATGGCACCTAAATCAAGCCAAAGAGTACATTTGGATTTGAATGACAAAATCAAAGTTCTTAATTGTCATGATCAAGGAACATCTGCAAGAAAATTGGCTTCACAGTTTAATTGCAGCAAGAATCAAATATGCAATATTGTTAAAAACAAAGAGAACTTACTGAAAGAACATGCAGATTTTAAAAATCGGGGGATAAAAAGAAAGAGAAACGAAAAATTTGCTCACCCCTATTCAGAGGCCACCCCTCATAAGGGCCAATTTTCAATGGAACTGCAGGTGGCCCTTAGAGAGAGGTTTCACTGTACGTAGCACCTATAATCGTCGTTCAGTCGGTCTGTCCGCATATAACAGAGCAAAAACTACCCAAACGAATGGTCTGAAATTTTAAATATATCATTGTTGCAAAATTTTGTCGAGTCATTTCAAATTTTATGAAAACGGATGTATAGTTTAATGACAACGACAGTCAAAAGTTTTCCGTTTCATTACGGCCAATGGGAAAAAATTATTGCAAGTGCATTTTAATGATGTTACAGCCTTTCGAAAAGAATGAAATCGATATGCACTTATGAAGTGCTTTAAAATATACATTCATTAAAATATGCGGTGCAAAAAATATTTCTAAAACTGGTTATAGTACGAACGCACCTCATTTGCCACATTTGACGAGCAATTTCCAACTTGTTTATGCCAAGTTTCTTCATGTAGAATCGCTTTATTTACAGATTTATTCATTATTTGCATTTATAGTTGTTTTTCTGTAATATTAATGTAGTGTATGGTTACGTATGAAAGTTATATACAATAATTGCCCCTCGTTATATCGCTGGTTCAGATATACAGCACTGTTTTCGTGCATTTTGATAAAACTAGACTCATGTGCCAATAGCAAGAGTTTATTCTATCTCATACATGTTAACACTTCAAAATTCGCTATCACAGTGCCAAAATTAAATAGCAATCAATTCGCTATCACAGTGCTAAAATTAAATGGCAACCTATGTCCATCATGAGAATTCTAAAGGTATAGATTCGTTGAATTGTGTGCATTTAAAAAGGAGATAGGAGCATCTCATTTTTCAAACAAATCGCTGAATTTCCGAACCCCATCCTCTTAGATGTCTGCAACCAAAATTTCCAGCCCAAAGAGCATAAAAGTGACACCTGTTAGGCAGTATACACCCAAGCCTAATAATGATCTATTTATGTGAAAGTGTAACAGAATACGAAGTTTGATTAAATTCTGTGCATTAGTTTTTTGATATAGAGCTATCGCAGAAATTCGATGGAATGGTAAAATCATTCCTCGTTGCCCCGTCATCCAAGGCTATCTGATAGATAGCTGGTGATGGCTCTGGGTTAATTTTTCACTCCAGTTGGGTTTATTGTATTTATTGTATGTATGTCTGTATAATATTTGTATATGGCTCTGGGTAATTTTTCACTCCAGTTCGGTTTATTGTATTTATTGCATGTATGTCTGTATAATATTTGTATATACCTTTAAGTGTTGAATGCAGGCGTTATTTATGTGTGTTTTAATGTACCCATATTTGTTTACAAATTTTTCGAAACAATTTTAAACATTCAGCAACAAAGAGAATCTGTGGGATGCTGTTCGTTTTGCATCCTAATAAGTTTACCCTGAGATAACTAGTAAATCTGCAGATCAGGAGCCTCAACGTCATCTTTGCAAGTCATTGTTTTTTAACACTCATTGCATAATATTCAACTTCCGACAAATCGCTTTTTAAAGTTTTCAAATTACATAAATATTTATGAGCATACAAGATACTTCGTAAAGTTTCAGAAATTAAAAGTGTTAAACAAGTGGTTGTACATTGATGTTCTGAAATTCTGATGAGCTACTTATTCTGGTAACTTTTTAAATCAAAAATTGCATTTCTTCAGGGGGGCTCTGCCCCCCTGAACCCCCCGTAGTCTATTTAAATTTACATTCGTAATTTTTTATTGATTGTGCGGATGGTTATAGTATATCTTAGATTTTTTTTACGCTGTGATTTATAAGGATAAGCATAAGTTTTTTTTATAAAGTAATAAAATTTAAATTTTAAATAAAATATTCATGTTAACCGTACACAGACAATAAATCTTGAAGTGACGCCAAAAATGTAACCCTGAAATCACATTCGGCACAACACAACAACGTGCTTAAAAAAAAAAAAAAAAAAAAAAAAAAAAAAAAAAAAACGGATGAAGTCAAAGAATTTGGTCCCTGTTCCATGTGCTTGTTTTGTTTGGGCCGAATGAGGGCATTTAAATCTGAGCGATAACGCACATCGTATTGCAAACTGTTTTTACGGCATACTGCATCTCCATCTATCTCTTTCCTCCGTGAATAATAGTTAATTTTATTTTACCCAAGATCTTTTTATTCCAGCATCTTTGTTTTCGATAAATGACGTCTAATTCACCTGCTATGCGCACTTACTCAAAACTTTTCATCTTGTTATATTAAGAAATACTCGAGAGTTTTCTTTTTATTTCCAATATGCCGCCATATTAATTTTTCTATTCTTAATTTTATTTTTTATTTTCCTGTTTCACGACAAAACATTTCAGTTGAAAATTGTTTAAAAGAAAATATTATTCCGGGTTTTGATTTTCTTGGCAACAATTAAAGAAATATTGGTAAATGTTATGGGAAAATGTTACGTTATTCTCTATGAAAATAATGAACATTTGTATTTTTAAGGAAAATATTTCAATAAAATAAATAAAATAAAAGAAATATTGCCTATTTTTATTTCTGGGCTAAAATCCTTCTATATGCAAAGATACAAATTTATTAATTCACCTGTTTTGACGTTGGCTTTACTCAAGCATTATACACGCAATTATACTAATACTATTAGGACCAAATATGTTGCTAGGCAACAGAGAAAGAAAAGAAAAAAATGAAATAAGCATTATGTCAAATTGATAAAACAAAATCCTTTATATTACTTAAAACATGCATAAAATTCCCCCCAATATTATAAACCTAATTAAAAAAATCTCGCAAATATATTGACATAATTTATTGGAATAATTTAATAATGTTATTTAAAAATTTCAGCATCAAAAATTTACCATTTAAATCCATTTTTCATATGAGCCATTTTTTTCAACAAATGAAAATCTGAAAATCGTCTGACTTGCCATTGAAAAGCATTATAGAGCAAAATAAAATGTTCTATATTTCCCGAACGAATGAACCAAATTTAACCAAAAACTATACAGCTAATTCCGGGTACCTCATCAACATGCCCAGTGAATTTCAAGCCGATCGGATGCTTTTTGCAGCAGTTATCGCGGAACAGACAGACAGACTAACAGACAGACAGACTAACAGAAACCAAAACTTTTCGTGTCTCCACAGTAAGCCTTCACTGACGTTTCGGCAATAAATATACATATTTTTAGAAGACAAAGGATTTAATATTTCAACAAGACGCCGAAAAACGAAACAGGACTCTCAGTGAAACAGTAACGACATTCACCAACATGTCATATGTTGTTAAAATTAATTTTTTTTTTCTTTTTCAAAGTCAAGCTTTCCCGTTAGCTAACGTTATTCGCTTTGAAATCTGGTTAAAACGTCATCAAAACAAAAATATCTCTGCTAAAAGTGATTACATGAAAGCTTTAAAAAGAACTTTTAATAAAACGATTTTCTAGTTTCGTGCACACCACCTGTGACATTCTCAAGTTCAGCAATGATTTTTTTTAAAAAGTATAAAAGTAAAACTAGTCTTTTAAAAAACACACTCTTTTATAGGCGTTGAATGTTTATCGTGAAAATCACGTCTGATTTTTACTTTCTTCTATCTTTACAAGAAGAAAGTATTGGATAAATATAACACAATATATGGCCTCGCCATACCCCTCCTCTGTACGGGCCTGTAAATATATCATAACGTGCTTCTCAAAATTCAAAATTTTAAAAATTATGTATTGGCTTGGCTGCCATCTTTCGATGTTTTACACAAATTTCTAAATCCGAAGTTTGAAATTATTATCAAAGCAAACATTTTACCGCCACGCTCAACATGCATAATTTTGTAAAATTTGAATTTTGAAAAACACTTTATGATGTATTTGGTACAGGAGAAAAGGATTCCTACCAACATATAGGTAGGCCCTTCACTTAGTACATATGGTAACTTAATTAATGGAAAACATTAAATAAGTACCCTGATATCAATTTGGGAATTTGATATCATAACATTTTTTAGTCCCAACTTTCATCCTGTTTATTTTGATTTATGATTTTTTTAAGCATGATTGTTTTTTTTTGTTTTTTTTTAAACGTTGTTTTTAGCAGATACATTTAAAAAAACCATAAGAGTTTACTTGAAACACGTGCAGAATTTTTAATTAATTTAAAATTTCAAAAATTGTATACTAAATGTCGTATATCCCCCCCCCCTCCTGCAGGTTCATACTTTATTCAGGTCTTACTAAGAATCAGTTAAATATTAAATTTACATTAGTCTGTAGATTGACACATAACACTTCTTACCCCTAAAATTCATCCTTTCAATATTTAAAAATATTTCACGTTAAAATAAGCAATATAAATAACAAAAAGGGCATTTTTTGTTAATATAGGTTAAAAAATCCACTTCATTTTCAGTTGATTTTAGAAGTAACCGATTCACAAAATTTTGCTTAAAGCAGCGGTACCCAAGGCAATTTTTCGTACGATAGATACACTATCAACAAAAACGAGAATTGGTAATCCCAATGTATCTAAGTGAAATAATAATTAAAACAATATACAAACTACAAAGATAATTAAAAATATTATCAAAACATAACTTTATAATAAGGGTGATTTCTGGTACTCGTGTTTGCCGATGAAGGGCAACTAAATCAGGGTTAGAACTAGTTAATTTTAACCTTAACCCTTTCAGGGGCAAGCAATTGTGTTTGTATAATGTCAAATTCACACCGGAATTTTTAAAAAAATACTTCAAAATGAGAAAAAGCAATTGTTCGACTTTTTTTTTCACCAAAGTTTGAAAAGTAAAATTTAATTAAAAGTTTCTGGTGCGAATCGTCATTAAAATTAGGTGGGATATGTGATATAATATATCCCACCGCTGCTAACGCAGTTTGTTTTGTACTTGTTTTTCAAAAACTTAAAAGTAGAAAAAACACGTTCACACAAGTATGACATGTTGAAACCCAAGAATGAATTCAAAGCTGGTTTAGATAATTCTGGATATTCTGTTCGAATAGTCATCCAGAAGGTAATTAAGGATTTTCCATTGAAATATTATTTGCTGTTGAAATTATTATATTTTTTAAACAGATGAAATAAACGACATATTTTTGTGACAAACCTCGACTGTTTCGGCCCATAGGTTGGGAACCACTGGCTTAAAGCAATATATCTTAACCAGAAACGCCAGTAATTTTTTAATTAAACCATTTATATATTAAACATTATATGTATTATATCCCCCTCACCTGCGTGTTCATATTTAATTCAAGCCGTACATTTATAATATGTGTACTCTAACTCTAGTGCTTACTAAGAATAAATTGAATTTCATATTTACACCAATCTGTATACAAGATATCTCTTGGTTGATTTATAATTCATTAATAGAAAAGTATTCCACTTTATTACGGATAATATAAATAACAACAAGTATATTTTTTATCCATATAAATTGAAATAACTCCTTTATTTTTTATTACTTTTAGAAGTGAGCGTATTGTGAAATATAGTTTTAAGACTTTACTTGGAACACATGTAAATTATTTAGTTAAACTACTTATATTTTTGCATGGTGTCTATAAAAATTGTAAAAAAAGTTCTTTGACTATCTTTTATCTGACTTCCTTGATTTCCATAATTAACAATACACATATGGTATTTTTTAATATATGCTGATTCCTCGTATTCAGTCCCAGTTATTCAGCTTGCTAATGTATATCATATAGGAGAAAAAATCAAGAGAAAAACATAAAAACTGCCTGATATTCACAAAGTGTTGGTCGACAGTTTTATAAATCTGAACTCAAAATTTAGTCTGACAACTTCATATAGTGTAGTGGCTAATGGATATATCACACCCTTGCTTCAAAAATTGGGTTTTCTTGAATTATGGCTGCCATTCTACTTGGATTTTACACTCCTACCAATCACCTAAAGTATCAGACAGTGCACTGAAAATCCAGCCATTAGGTAAGCAGTTGTGTTTGTAAGATGGCCACTGACTTTATCAAACCCGGAAACAGTTTTCGCATTTCCTGTAAAATCGAGTTTTTTGAGTTATGGCACTTTTAAAGCAAGGGTGTGATATGTTGACCAGAAAATTTCCTCCTTTTCTGTAGAATGTTCATTCCAAAGATATATCAACATCTGACGGGGTAGATAATTTGGATTAAGTTGGCCACCTGGTCAGGTTATGCTAATTATAATTTAAAATTTTCAAAAATGGGTAAATTGTCTTCAATATACGTACTATCCGCAGAAAATGAGGACGTATACACACACCTTAATTTGTGTTTTGAGAACACCTTAATTTGTGTTAAATATCAAAAACTCGTACCATGCACAGTCGTGGGAAAAAAAAAAAAAAAAAAAAGTAAACACCACCTACTAACTCTGCAACAAATTATTGTAGAATAAAGTTACTGATAGCAAAGGATTGGAAATAAAGTCTACTTTAAAATGATGTCTATAAAATTTGCTTAGGGGACCATCTACATATCAAAACGAATCGAAACTTAGTTTTTTTTTTTCTATAGCAATGCTCAAGCTTGACACCATAAATGAATTTTACACCCTTCAATTAGCCTAAATAAAAATACAGCAAAAGAGCACCGAAAACTGGCAATATGAAGCAATTAAAATAATAAAACTTTGTAAAAAATCACCATAAAATAAAAACAAAACACAGGACGCGTTTCGAGCTAAAAACATAACAGCTCGTCATCAGCTACAGCATACACGTGTCCGCAAGCGAACAAGTTACCGTCCTGTGTTTTGTTTTTATTTTATGGTGATTTTTTACAAAGTTTTATTATTTTAATTCCTAAATCAATATTTTCATGGAATTCGTACGGTTAATTTCAGAGAAATTAAGTATTTTAAAACGAGCCTGTTTTAGGGGTTGTATCCAAATTGAAGTTCGGTACTCGATTTTTGAAATGATACAGAATGACTATGACACTTCTATTAATGTGTTATTTCTTGCCAATATGATCACTTCACTCGCTTAATATGTTTAGACTATTTCCAGTAAAAAAAAATTTCTATAAAATAAGTAAAATATATATTTATTAAATTATGCTTTTCTGCACATCATAGACAGCCCCTTAAACCATGATTTTGGCGATGCAAGAAAAAATTAAAATTGAGAATTCGTATAAAGCAGGACATAATAAGTATAAATCTATCGAAAAATTTTTTGAAGATTGCAATTCATAATTTCATAACTCATAATACATATTTTTAAAAAATTACAAATTCAATGTTTGGGTTTTTTAGTATTATAACCATACAAAAAAATTATCGCGTTAAGATTATAATTTCAGGTAATATTAATAAAAATATGAAAATGTAATTTAACATTAGAAGATCTAAATTTTGAATGTTTATAATTCAAACACTTATCCAAATAACATGAAATTTCGTTTCTAGGCATAGTTTGAACCGAAGATTTAAAATATATGGTCAAAATAGGGTGTTGCCATTGAGAAAAACAAAGTTTGGTCTGGTTTCGATTTGTAGATGGTCACCTAAGCAAATTTTAACTACATAATTTAAAAGTAGACCTTATTTACAATCGCTTGGTGTTGATATTGATTATGACGGCCAGTTATCCACACGAGGGATATAGGCCCAAATAGGCGGGCGCCCTTCGTGGGGGTCTTTCTAAGGGAACCTAACCCGTATTTACGCAAGGAAATCCAAGGTTCGAAGAAAACCACGGAAAACTCCGAACAATTAGGCCGACGGGCACGATTGGGTTCAAACCCAGCACCTCCTGTCTACCAGTTTTGAGAGCAGAACCTCTCGGTCACTAGTGGGGCTACAATCGTTTTGTACCAGTAACGTTCTTCTTCAATAATTTGCTGCAGACTTAGGGTACAGGGTATAGGGCATTGTATAGGGTGTTTACTTTTTAGGTAGCTTTCTTTACAAAAAGCTAGCTACCTATTGAAGCCGTTCGGAGGAAATTGATTTCAAAAAATTTTGGTATATTTTCATCGATCATGACCCCCAGACCCCGAAACCACCCTTCGTTCAAAATTTATATATATATATATATATATATATATATATGACCTATGTCACACTGTAACTCTCGTATTTATGAACCGATTTGGATGTAATTCGGTGTGTACATAGTACATACCAATGTCTCGACCGAGTTCGTTGTCCACCTTCATCCGCCATTTTGTTTCAAAATGGCGGCCATTTAAAATTTTTAAAAAAAATTAAAATTTGAAATGTGGTACCAAAAAATTGAAAATGGAAAAATATTTTTTTCTTATGTATTTGACCTTTATACAAAGACTCCGTAGCAGTTTTTCTTTCGTCTATATCTTAAAAAATGGCTGAGTTATAGCATTTTGAATTTCTAGCGAAGCTGACATTTTGAAACGTCCTGAATTTTGTCACGCGATAAAAGGCGTATTTATGAACCAATTTGGATGTAACTTCGTTTATACACAGTACAGACCAATGTCTCGAACGAGTTCGTTGGCCAGCTTCATCCGCCATCTTGTTTAAAAATGGCGGCCATTTAAAATTTTAAGAAAAATTTAAATTTGAAATGTGGTACCAAAAAATTGGAAAATAAAAAAATATTTTTTTCTTATGTGTTTGACCTTGATAAAAAGATTCGGGAGCAGTTTTTGTTTCGTCTATATCTTAAAAAATGGCTGAGTTATAGCATTTTGAATTTCTAGCGTGGCTGACATTTTGAAACGTTCTGATTTTTGCCACGTGATAACAGACGTATTTATGAACCGATTTGGATGTACCTTGGTGTGTACATAGTACATACAAATAACTCAACCGAGTTCGTTGGCCAGCTTCATTCGCCATCTTGTTTCAAAATGGCGGCCATTTAAAAAAATTTAAATTTAAAATGAGATACCAAAAAATTGAAAAATGAAAAAGATTTTTTTTTGTATATGTTTGACCTTAATACAAAGATTCTGGAACAGGTTTTCTTTCGTCTAATTTCGTCTAATTTCGTCATTTAAAATTTTAAGAAAAATTTAAATTTGAAATGTGGTACCAAAAAATTGGAAAATAAAAAAATATTTTTTTCTTATGTGTTTGACCTTGATAAAAAGATTCGGGAGCAGTTTTTGTTTCGTCTATATCTTAAAAAATGGCTGAGTTATAGCATTTTGAATTTCTAGCGTGGCTGACATTTTGAAACGTTCTGATTTTTGCCACGTGATAACAGACGTATTTATGAACCGATTTGGATGTACCTTGGTGTGTACATAGTACATACAAATAACTCAACCGAGTTCGTTGGCCAGCTTCATTCGCCATCTTGTTTCAAAATGGCGGCCATTTAAAAAAATTTAAATTTAAAATGAGATACCAAAAAATTGAAAAATGAAAAAGATTTTTTTTTGTATATGTTTGACCTTAATACAAAGATTCTGGAACAGGTTTTCTTTCGTCTACATCTAAAAAAAATGGCTGAGTTATAACATTTTGAATTTCTATTGTGGCTGACATTTTAAAACGACCTGATTTTTGTCACGCGATAACAGGCGTATTTATGAACCGATTTGAATGTAATTTGGCCTGTACATAGTACATACCAATGTTCGACCGAGTTCGTTGGCCAGATTCCTTCGCCGTCTTGTTTCAAAAGGGTTGCCATTTTTTTTAAACGTAATTTAAAATTTAAAATGAGGTATTAAAAAATTGGAAAATGAAATGTGTTTGGCCTTGATACAAAGATTCTGGAGCAGTTTTTGTTTCTGAAAATTTGTTCTTTTGTTTATATCTTAAAAAGTGGTTGAATTATAGCACTTTGAATTTCTATCATGGCTAACACTTTGAAACGATCTTGTATTTGTCACGCGATACCACACGTATTCGCCTATTTCGATGGAAGAAGGCATGTGGATAGTATACATCAATATCTCGACCAAGTTCGCTGTCCAGCTTCATCAGCCATCTTGTTTCAAAATGGCGGCCATTAAATTAAAAAAAATTATTTTTAAAGTGAGGTGCAAAAAAATTAGAAATTGAAAAGGTTTCTTTCTTAAGTATTTGACCTTGATATAAGGATTCAGGAGCAATTTTTGTTTGTCTTTATCTTAAAAAATGGCTCATATATAGCAGTTTCAATTTCTAAAGTGGGTGACATTTTGAAAAATCTGATTTTTTGCCTGCGACAGCACTCGTATATATCAACTGATTTTATATGAGTGAGCATGTGCACAACAATTACTAAGGTCTCGACCAAGTTCACTGGTTAGCCTCATCTACCATGCTGTCTTAAAATGGCAGGCACTTTAAGAAATCGCCGAATTTGGCAGCCAAATATAAGTGACTTTAAATAAAAGCAGCTTGGATAAAGCTGACTAATTTCGCGAAATTCTTATTCTTAATGATTTAGTATTGAATCTCCTACATTCGGTTTCCACTTAATTGAGCTTCGTGTGTTTGAATAATATAAGTTTTTTTTTTTTAAAATAAGGATTATGAAAGCTACCTCTTCCTCCCGGTACTGGCCGGAAGGACTTTTTTTTCCATGACTGCACATAATGAACTTAAATTGAACGAAAACCCATTCTATTTCACCTGATAGCAAGTAATATGTTAAGCGACAGCCTTTAATTTAATTTATTTATAATTAATAGCTCAGATGGTAAATGTGGTATGTGCAAAATAAAAAAAAAATATTGAGTTAATCATATGATTGAATATAATCAATGATATTCCACCATCTGATAATTTACTATTTGCAAAAACCGAATGCTCACAGAGATTTTTATAGATAGAAATAAATATTTTGGAACTTTGCAATTCATTTTCTCAAAATGTTGATTGTGTCACTTACCACCATTATCATCTGAATTATGAATTATAATAAACTGTCATTAATCAATTAATTATCGTTAATAATTTACATGTCAGAATCCTATATAAAACACTGTACTCTTACAGTGAATAAATGGAATTTAGAAACATCTTTTTATTTCATGTGTTTTAAAAATAACTTACAGTTATAATGATATTCCATAGAAAATAGAACGCAGTCCTTCGGCAGTTTAGCTTTGTTCTGGCAAATTTTGTTAATTTTAGGAATTAAGTGTGTTTTGCTAATTAAGGATACCATTTTTTTTTTAACGGGACTTCATAAAAGCACGTAGTTTAAGAAAATATCTGTCCAAAATTTCAATCTTAACTCTTTTCTGTTTTATTTAAATCTATGTTATTTTAAAAATTAAGTTTGGCGAAGGAAAAAAAAAAATCTTCATTTTTAATAAATCAAAGGATTTTTTTTAATTCTGCATCTCTGTTTATATTCACTTACGAAGATGAATTTGAATTTAGTCTCAAGTTAAAGAATTTGTTCAATAGATTCTTCTATTTTTTTTACGATGTTTGCTCCTTTTGATATTTTACATTTAACATTGAAAAGTTAATTCCTGTATAATAAACAGTAAGCGTTCTGATTTTCGGTTTTCGGCAGGCTTAGAAGAACGATATAACAGCTTCATTTTTTTCGTTCTCCCTTTTGCAGAGGCCATGGAAAATTCAGTCCTAAGGAAGTGCGATTTTTTTGCCAAGTATTACAAACAGTCATGGAAATAATAGGCGACCAATGAAAAATGTCTAATCATATATGTCTTATTTATATAGCCATAAATTATATATTAAATAAAAATGTTATAAAATATATATATATATTGAACAAACTGCTTCGGTGTTTGATACATTTGTAGATATTTCACAAAAAGCTAACAAGCTGATTAGGTTTTTAAATGTAAATAATGATTGATAGAAAAGTTGCTTTTGAAAATTTTATTTTTCTCGTCAAAATTTGTTTCTCCTACTGTGCCAAGGTTCCTTAAAAAAAAAAAAAAAAAAAAAAAAACTTTGAAAATAATATAAAGATTAACCAAATGAAAAATATTGAAATCTAACAGTTTTGATATACAATTTTATTTACAAAATATAAATAATCATTTATGGAAACAAATACATTTATTCTTTCCATCTGTGACCACAATCACAACATTTGTAAAAAGTAGTCATTGGTTCATCAGCAGACCTGGTTTGTATCTGCAGGAAATAAGTTTTTGCATGACCACATTTTGGACACGCTTCTTCCGTTGAATCAACATTTTCCCATGCAGCTGCTCCACCTAATACATCATCAACTTCTTTCAACTTCGGATACATGCGGCTGCTAATTTTGCGTTTAATATTATACACATAAGGGCATGTGCTACAAACAAATCTATAGCAACGGGGACCTTCTTCGGCAACTAAAATATTTGCGCAAGTTGGACAAAACATCAACATTTTGAAGCTTTTGATTTTTCAGTTCAGGAAATTTAAGGAAAAATATTTATTCATTCAGACACACTCTAAGCTATTAATTCTATACTTTCTCTCCAATTGCTGATGTAATCCCAGACAAACCTTTAAAAGAAAATACATTTTATTAAAATTTTCATAAAAATTACAAATATATAGATTTTATCCATAGTGGTAAAGGAATAGTTTGTGAACATAACTATATTTGCTCAAAAATGCTTTTGAAAAAAAAATTGTTAAATGTTACACAGTATAGTCTCTAAAATGCAGAATCTCTCTAGACTTGGCAATTTCGGACTTTAGAGGTTATAGAATAATAATTTAAATGAGGGAATAAATATCACTATGACCAAAAGTACAAATTATAAATTAAACAGAAAAATTATTCCTATTCTCAAAAACATTTATTTCTCATTCATTTATACACATTTCGACCTTTTTATTTTCCATATTTATGGCTTATGTAGAATAACCTTTTCTTTAATTCCAAATAGAAATAGTAATTTCTGTCTAGAAATAAGTTTTCTCTATTCTAAGACCTTCATTAATATATTGTCAGCAACAGATGATGCCAAGCAGGGTTTAATTTCTAACAAAAAAAGTACCGGAGTCCAAATATTCTGCGGTAATACCGGTACTAACAATTGTACCATTACCCTGCTCGCCTTCCCCTGTCACTCCAATCTGCATATTTATATTTCATACATTATTTGTAAAATGTAAAGCTTTTTTTTCTTTAGCAAAATAGAAATTTTAAATATATCTATGATAATACACTTAGCTGCCAAGTATTCCACTTTTTAGTTATTACTCCTTCCGAAAAGTAATCTTTGCCTAATTTTAATGTTAACTAATTGCAGAATTCTGCGATAAAAGGTAAGGTTTTCTATTATTCGGAAACAGAGTTAACACTAAAAAGGGATAGTTCGCAGGTATGCATTTTTTTTTTTTTTTTTTTGAAAGAATGAATGACATTTACAGAAATTAATATTTATACGCCCAAGAACAATGTTTTTCAATTTCCTATAAAAGGTGCATTCTAAAAGTATGATCGATTCCTTCCGCATAACAATCTTTTGTGGCGAGTCCCTGAAAATCAGATTAAGTTAAAAATTGGACACCGTTATCGGAAAGATTCGAGGCTTTTATAGAAAAAGAGTAAACGCCGCCCAATTGCTTTCTATCGGAATAACAATACATGGTAATTATATTTACTTAAAAAATGCAAGTGCCTTCGTAAAAATGCAGAGCTTTGCATGGGCAGCAGCGATTATGATACAAAATAAATAGAAAAATCACTGATGGGATTTTTATACTCGTACTTAATAGACGACAAAAAAATTCAAACAAACAAAAACCCAAGCTAATGCTCGTTGGCTAAAAACAGAAAATATTCTTTTCAGGTTAGGCATCTAAATAAAAAATAAAATAGACCAGCCAATTAAAAAATATCCTACTGTTACAAAAGAAACTCGAACTGAAAGCAGATTCATTGTTCAGTCGCTTGAGTGGCGCCGTTTTTAACAAGTCGCCACCATCAATGCCATAAATTTGGAAATATCAATAGAATAGAAAAACGCGATTTTTGTTTTCACTTCATTCTGATCAAAATAGTATTAAAATGATTTGAAATAGAATATAATACGTAATTTTAAAGGAGGAAAAGTTTTTTTTCTTCTATACATGAATAAATAAAATTTTGAATGTAAGACAGATTGAGCTTGAGCCAGTCCAAGCCCAAAAGCTGATATAAAAATTGAGACCGTTTCATCCCCATCTTCTAAGTGTGCGACGCATTACGTCACATATAGGGGAGAGGAGGACACATGTGAACAATTTTTACATTTTTGACTATTTCTCAAAATTATTATGAGCTTATTGAAACAAAAATTGATTTATATGAATATTTACACTTTGTTTGTTCTTATGGTGAAACTTTTGGATGCATTTATCAAGAATTTCTAACTGATATCATCATTCTAAAAATTGCCTAAATTTGTTCACATGTGCCCCAGTGGAAGGGTAGTTGTGAACATACCCGGGGCACATGTGAACACATGCATAAATAAGAGAAAAATAATTTTTTGTGAATAAAAACTGTGATAAAAACTAATTAGATATCCTTTTTCTAGTTGTGTGAATAAATCAATAAATGTTTCAACAAGAAATTATTCGTAAAATTATACACTAATATACCTACTCCTTTGAGTCAAGCATAGCAAAACTGTGTTACTTTTAAATAAGTTATTGAATAATTTCTGTTATTGTGTTTTTATTTATTTTTTTCTAAATGTTATGCAATGTGTATAACAAAATTGTGCATCATGGTTTTAAAAATTGGTAAAATTGTGATATAAAAACATTGGTGATTATCACAGTATACTAGTTATTGCTTTTTATGACCAACTAAGTTTTACTTTCATAAAATAAAATATCTTACAAATACTTTAATATGGGCTAAAAAACATAAATACGTTTACAACTGGAAATCATTAAAGAATAACACATAAACATATTGGTTTTTACAGAAAGATACCACTTTTAATTGTTATCTTACTTCCAGGAAATTAAAACTGTGAAGCATTCCTAAAAACATTGAATTTATAGCTCAATGTTTGACAAGGGTAATTAAATTTTAAAGTAAAAGAAAAAAAAATGCATTCACAGATTTAAAAAATACACTTGTGAAATGTTCACATCTGCCCCCATATGTTTTGCTCACAAGTGCCCCGTCTACCAACTCGAGCCTAACTTATAAAAAGATATTTTAAATTAAAATAAGGAAACAAAACTTTTCGTAGAGTTACCTAATTAATGCCACCATAGAATGCAATGCTGATATTCTACTTTAAAAAATGTCTTGAATGAATTTTTACTTTAATAACTTAGAAAGCTTTTTGACTTAACACCTTTTGAAACAAACAAATCACAGTTACCAGAAATCAAAATGGCTCATTGTTCTGGTAATTTTTTTTTATTTCAAATTAACTGAATGAAATATGTACTGTTCACATGTGCCCTCCTCTCCCCTAAGTGTTTTGATAAAAAAGGACGCAAACGCTTGGAAATGGAAAGGAAAGGGTCATTTAGGCTTCGGTTTTTCGGTAGCGCTATTGCACTGGACTTCGGAGACATGTATTTATGAGCTCCGCTGAATTACGACCAATATTTAAATATTTACTAAAAACAGAGAAGTACCGGAGTAGGGCTCCGACGCAAATTAAGCCCTGATGCCAAGTAAATATAGCCTAGGTAATATTTTTCAAAAATTTTAAATTATTAGTATTTTAGTAATTTACTACCAGGGTTTATATGCCCTAAGAGAAACTTGAGAATCAGACAAATAACACAGAGCATCATTTTTGGCCATAAAATGTCAGGGAAACCTCAAGGGAAAAGCCCAAAATATACTCCTAGGAAAATGCTCAGCTACTCTGGGAAATGCAAGCAATTACTGCTTTTGGCACTCTGCGATGCATAATGAAATCAAACTATATGGTCTGTCCATTAACCCTTTAAGACCCGATGTTATGTATCCCTTGTAAAAAAAACTAATCATGCCGGCTGAAAGTAAAACATGTACTGCAACCGCTATCAGTGGATAAAAAATGATACTTTACTCTTTCTGCAAACCAGAACGATCATTCGTTTCGGTTTTTTATTACATACGACTCAAAGCAAAAATTTAAATGAATGTCTAATCCGCCCGATCGTGCGGGTTGTGTCTTAAAGGATTAAGTAATGAGACTGAATTTTACGCGCCAAACAAAAGGCCATAGGGACGGAATTTGCGAGCGATACGTGCGGTGGGGACTGTCAGCTACAGATTAGAAGACACGTGTTTGAATGAGGCGTTAGGTTTTTAGAATGACGTGTACTGTCCAGCAGAGACACGCCATAAACGTTTGTGTAAAACTAAACAAATCGACTTCTGAGAGGCTTCTCAAGTTGCAAGATGCCTAGGGGGAAGGATTTTTTGTCCAAGGCTCAAGTGTTTAGATGACACAAAGCCCTCAAAGACGGAAGAGAGGACATCGATGACGAAGAATGCGCTGGGCGTCCATCAAGTTCTCGAACCAGGGGCGGCGCCAGAACTTGCCCGACGGGGGGGCATGGTATCCCCGACAGGGGGGCCGAATTAGTCCCTGCGCACCCGACCCGAATCCGAAAATTACATTTGAAGTCAACCCGCAACCCGATCCGAACCCGACATATTTCAATCTGCATCCGGCCCGAACCCAAAATACTTTACCCCGCAACCCGAACAGAATCCGAAATGAAAGGAAAGTAAATAAAGTTTTAATGCAAATGTGAAATCTATAATTAAATCCCTAATACCAATTTTATGTTTTCCATAGAAAAATGGACAAATCTGTATTCTTTAATATAAGAATATAGTAAAATGAATAGCAGACACATTGTTAGATGGAGTAGTGCATCGGGTCGGTGTCGGGCTGTACTTAATTTTCCTTTTTCGGGTCGGGATGACTCCATCTTTCTTACTCTTGGTCGGGTTCATCCTAGAATATTTCTTGCTGGTCATATTTATACTTTTTGCAAGTTGGGTTCTTAGGATTTTCAGAAAAAAAAAAAAAAGTTTGAGCAGAACTGTGTTTTAAATGAAAATAAATATCTATATGAATATGGATGAATATATATTCAATTTACTGCATCAGATATAAAATGTATATAAGAAATGTGATCATAGGTTATTCTCTCTTTAAGAACCATTTTTTTTTTTTTTTTTTCGTGCTTCGGCATATAAAAAATATTACCATCATTTCTTTTCTGATAAACAGAAATATGTATGTATTGTATTTGTGATAGTTTTTGCACACATACACATGTTAAATGTATGTAGATTGGGAGGTGACCACTATTCAAAAGTATAAGCGTACGAATATATAAGTGTAGGAATTGAAAAACTGTTCACTAAATAGACGTGTCCGCTTTTTCGGGAGTGTCCATTGTGGAAATCTTATTACATATAGATTTTTAACCAGAAAAAAATATTTCGGAGATTATTTTGAAAAATCGGATCAACCCGAACCCGACCCTTAGCAAAAAAGTAGAAGTCAACCCGACCTCGACCCACAACAAAAAAATATAGCTCCAACCCGGGGTCGGGTCGGGTCGGATGCGAGTAAAAGCGGGTCACCCGACCCGATGCAGAGCTCTAGGCCGATTTCGTAATATATATTAAAAAAGTTTCCCCGAGCCCGGACCTGTCTCGAAGCCCGAGTTCAGTAAAATTTTCGTTCATTAAGCTCGGTCAGGGCTTAATTTTTATCTCAAGACTCGGGTCGGGCTGAGACTAAATTTTATTTTTTTAAATGTTGGGCCGGGTAGGAATTTCATTCTTCCAGGGACAAGTCTGCGTCTTGAATTTTTTCTGTAGATTCGGGCCAGACCGGGACTGTATTTTATTCTTTCGGGGCCGTATAGTATGATAATTTTTTTTCTCACGAGTAATGTCCCGGTAACGTTCCTCCGTTATTAGTAGAGAAAATGGACGATAAAACAGCATATCTTTGTTTGTTTCTTCTTCTTTCTTTTTTGTTTGCGTTTTTTTTAAATAAAAGGTGGAGTATTTGGTTAATTTCTAGAGAAATTAATGAAATCCCAGCAATTTCTGAAGAAATTAATCAAATCCCCCTGCGCCAAAAATGCGAAAAAAGCAGACAGACCGTGCCGGCATGGTATGCTTGTAACAGGAAATGCGCAAGTGTTTAGCTTTTATAACGGGCCGGGCAAACAATATTTCAGCTTGATACTATGTTAATTTAAGCAATAACATAAAAAACACTCTTTGTTTACCCATTCAATTTATAAAAATACTCGCCAAACACTTTTTAATAAAGGTTAAAGTGAGCAGATGTATTTTACCATGTCTTATCTCTTCTTGAACCTTATTTCGTATAGGCGCCTAAAGATTGCGGTCAATCAAATAAACATTAAACAGAAGAGCACATGAGTTCTAAGACAATATATAAGGTATTCGGTAACATCCGGCTGTTCTGACGACTGTGGCTGACTTGTGATTGAATTCTCTCGTCTCAGACTAAAGAATAAAATTTTAATTTAGAATAAAGGCCGAAACTAGCCTTTTTTGCACCCGGGGCGCGTATTTCAGAAGTGCACATTCACAAGACGACCGGGACGCTACATTACAATCCAACAAAACTTGGAAGTGTTTGGCGGCTTGAAGTTGGCAGCTTTTGGCATTTTCGCTGTTGGAGAAAAACCAGTTTTTAGGGAGGGGAAAGGCATTGCAGCTCTTTGTATCGTATGATAGGATACTGTGTAAATGTATAGTGAAATGCTTTGGAAATAGAAAATTACTGTTCTATTCCTAAAACAAATGATAAACATTACCATTTTTAAGATAATTTATAATTCTGATTTTTTAATGCAAATAAATTACTTCATTTATAAAGATTTTTTAAATATTTTCATATTTTATTGTTTTTATTCGCATTGTTATTATTTTTTACTACGGCTGTAGCACATTTTGCTAAAAATTTCCTAAAATGTTTTAATATTTTGTTTTGTTTACACCATTTCTTTGATTTTCTAAAATAATAAAAATCTTCAAACCGAAATTTAAAGTCCGAATTTTATAAAGAAGTTCAAAAATGGGTTTGGGTGATAAAACATATACAATAAATAAATAAAAAATGAATAAATAAAATGCCTATTCAGCGAAAATGTTGATTATTTAGAACTGTTGTTAAAAGTCAAATTTCTCAGGAAAGATATTGTGACCTCATAAATTTAGTACTTATATAAAAAAAAAATGAAATTTATTAATTGTGTTGTAAGAATTGCTGAAAAAAAAAAATGTACTGTCAGAGGTATTGGAAAATCAAAAAAAAAAGTTGCTTTTGAATTTCAATAACAACACATAAATAATTATGTATGTATAATAAATTTTTGTTTAAGGTTTATTCTAAATTAAAATGCATAACTAAATTCCGTATTTTGAGTCATTATTAAATTTCTGATTATTGTAGATTAATAATTTTTAAATTATATTCGGACGCATGAATGACGGTTTTCTTGGAGAAAATAAATTTTATAGTGAAATAATTTAAACAGTAATGATTAATATATTATAAGTTAATATTGAAATATCACTACAAAATTAAAATCAACATTTGAGATAATCTGATAGAGTAGGGGCAATATAACTTTTTTGTAAATAGAAAACATAATTCCTGCATTCACAAAAGAAAAGGATAGCCTTTTTTTTTTCTTTATAAATGAGATTTGTAAAATCGACAACTTAAGCGACAGAAAAATAAAACATTTTAATTCTATGATGAATATATTTAATATCACTGTATTTAGAGTTTATTCTTTCATGACATAGAACTTTTAACATTTAAAGAAAATGTTTTTCAGCACTGCCGTCATTACGTTTTCTGAAATATTTGTGTTTCTTTTATTTACTTTTTATAATAACAGAATTCATTTTATTCAAAATATTATGATTTCTTAAGGCTGTTCTTAACTGCTCTGCTCAACAAGAGCAAAACGTTTTGACACATTTACAAATTCATTTTTTAACGGAAAGATATAAAATTGGAAAGCCTGACCATGGAATCGATTTGGAATCGAACTGTGTTTTCCATTTTTTGATCAATAAATTACCTATTGAGTTATAAGCGATTTCGATCACATGATAAACACGTTTTTCACGCTTTTTTGAGTGGTTTCTTCTTTCGCGCAGAAATTCGGTTCAAAACGCCCACTTTGACGCTATTTTCTGAAAGATCTATTGCGTTTCCAAAAAAACGGAAAAAACAGCGTGATTACATAGTTTCTGAACAACAACATTTGCTAGTTTCATGCATTTCCAAACAAAAATAAATTAAAACTTATGTCAGAAAGTTGCCCTTTTGGATTTAAGAACAGCCTTAAAATGAAATAGCTCTAATGATTCATCCTATAAGGTTACGTGAGGCAACTGGGCCATGATTTTACAATGTGACTCTGGAGATTCTGGCAATTCAGATTCAAAAGGCTAATATTCATTTGAATTAAAGTCTGAACTTTTGTAAATGTGTTCAGTTAGGTTCCCTCTATCAGGCAGAAATGTTCAAAATTACATTTTAATATCTAAAAATAAAATACATATTTCATATTTCTTCCCTCATGGGTCCAGTTGCCCCATAAAAATGGGGCAAGTGGACCAGGAGGGTCTATGTTCCAGACGCGCTTGTATTTTTTTATATTGGGTATCAGGTCTTGTTTGAAAAAGTGTAAATAACTAAACAAAATTTAAACCAGGCAGATCATGTACAAACCTTTACTGTCAATGTGTCGAAAAAAAAAGCACTAAAAGTGAAAATATTAGATTTATTTATACAAAAAACATAAATATTAAGTAAGTACTTATGTACTTTAGTATAGGTAATAAGCATAGTTGCATGGGTACTTTAAGGAAAAAAATAACAAGATAAATCTATGAACAAACGGCTACGTAAGTACTTAAGTATCTCATTCTCTTTTTTATTTACCACAATGGAAGTTCGATATGTCCAATAAACCTGTGGAGAATGTAACCATATTTTTTATATCGAATAGAACTATTTTTTTATTCGTTTCGATAATTTTCTAATAATCTGACTTTGCCTTATGTATATGCCTCTTCATCTGTATGTAAAATTTCGAGCTATAGCTATCACACTTAAGAAATTTGGTTTGATACCCCCAACATGCTTTTTTAAAAATTTTATTATGTAATTTTAATAAGGTATTATGTAATTTTCTTTATTGCAAGCAAAAATACAATGGAGAAATTAATTTCCCATAGAAAGAGAAACTCAAAAAGATATTTATAACTGTCGGGGAAACTGGATCCCATATGGTCCAGTTACCCCTGATACATGTGACATGTCCCAGTTACCCCACTTTTGAAAAATGTATGGGGTAACTGAAATTCGGGCCTTACACTTGAAACATGAAGTAAATATGTATAGATTCCTAATAATATTAATGTATTTATGTGTCTAATCTTTAAATAAAAATATTGTTTAATAAAAGTACTTACCGTATTTTAATAAAAAGCCGAGGAAGTTCAACCAAATGGACGTTGTTTTTAAAAAAATAAACCTAAATTTTCGGCAACCTATCACAACAAAGGCAGAGTTATAACTGAGTTAACACACGTTGTTTTAAGAAGTAGAGATGGGGGTGCAATGTTGACAAAAGCCAAAACTTAAAAAACACCAACGGTTTTAAAAAAAATAGTCTATGGCCCAGTTACCTCGTAGGTCCAGTTACCCCAGCTTACCTTACTCTTTTTAAACTCGCTTCACGTATGGATCTATAAATAAAAGGAATTTTTAAAAAATGTCTTTTAATTAATTAAGAATTAAAAAAATAAGCTTTGAATATTCAGCAATTGAGCATTTAGCAATAATTTAAATATTGTCTCATGTATCATAGAGTTTAGCTGATAAATGGAGTTAAGAATAATAATAACAACATTTATAATTAGTCGGATGTACCAATCCCAAAACTTTCTTCTATCTCATACATGTTAATACTTCAAAATTCGCTATCACACTGCCAAAATTAAATGGCAATCTATGCATCTCATGAGGATTCTAACGATATGAAATTCCGTGCATTAGTTCTTGAGATATGACTATCGCTGAAATCGTCTAAATTCAGCAAAATGCTGCCTAGCAGCGCCACCTATTGGGTGATTTATACCAAATCCTAATCAGCAACAATTTATGTCAACGTCTGACTGAATCTGAAGTTTGGAGAAAATCCGTACATTAGTTTTTGAGATAGAGCAATAGCGAAAATCGTGAAAATTTCTGCATAGCAGCGCCACCTATTGGGTGATTAACACCAAAACCTAATTAACAACAACTTGTGTCAACATACAACTAAATCTGAAGTTAGATGAAAATTGGTTCATTAGTTCTATTGATAGAGCTATTGAGGCAATCGTGGAAAAGGCAGCAGAGAAGCGCCACCTGTTGGGCGATTTACACCAACACCTAATCAGTAGCAAGTCATATCAAGGACTAACTTAATCTGAAGTTTGATGAAAATCCGTGCGTTAGTTCTTAAGATAGAGCTATTGGGGAAATCGTGTAAATCCTGCAAAATTCATCATAACAGCGCCACCTGTTGGGCGATTTACACCAAAACGTAATCATCATCAATTCATATCAAGGACTAACTAAATGTGAAGTTTGATCAAAATCCGTGCATTAGTTCTTGAGATAAAGCTATTGCAAAAATCGTGAAAAATGCAGCATTGCAGCACCACCTGTTGAGCGATTTACACCAAAAACTAATCAGCATCAATTTGTATTAGGCACTAACTGAATATCAATTTTTATTAAATTCCGTGCATTAGTTCTTGAGATAGAGCGCCCACAAAATTTGTGTCACATACACACAGACAGACAGACAGACAGACTCACAGAGTCACAGACAGACATTTTGTAAAAACATGTTTTTTGGAATCTCGGACCCCTAAAACGTGTAAATCCGTCGAAAACCGGAATTCGAAAATTTTCATGAATCCAATACTTTCTTCTTGTAAAGATAGAAGAAAGTAAAAAATGTTTAGTATTACTTTTAGATGCCCTCTAAATGTTATTATTTCTTTTTAAAAACAACTTTGAAAATTCACTAGTGTTAACATACATATTGTGGCTGTTTTTCTTTATTTCCACTTTACTTAATAAAAGAACAAATGTGTTTTCTATTTAAACTAAATTAGCAAAACATTTTCTCGTAATTTTTTAACAAATCATTAATGAACATAAAGACAAATGGCAGCACAGCATGAAATTTTACTGGGTAATTATCTTTATCTTGTCTTTTTTTTTTTTTTAACGTGAAATATATAGCTATAGGGCATATAACAGCCTTCTAGGCTAACAGGCTTCTAGCTCTTAGATAGTGTAGACGATTTTCATAAACTTTGAAAATAACTTTTATACATTAAAATAACCTATTTCACAAGTGTTTTAATATTTAATTAAGACATTAGTGATCATTTGTTACTAGTGGAACTTAATTCTTTTAGCATATTTTTTTTTATCCGAAAGTTAACCGCGTTTCTTTCTTCACATCACCCTCTTCCACGAACAATAAGATGGATTGAAACTGATCTTCCCCGGTGTAAACAAATGGGTTACTGGAGAAAGGGTAGAAAGTGAAGATTTTAGCGCTCTTGGCTCATAGCGTTTTATCTCGCCAAACCCCTCAAGTTTTGTTGGATTGTAATCTCGCGACCGGGACAAATACTGTCCTCCGATTGGTTGAATGAATTTCGTCACTACCAGCAAATGTTTGTTTACTTTCACAGAGCAGTTCTACCGCCTATAAATATGCGAATATCTGAAGTAAAAACACGCTAAAAGGTAGTTACGATAGGATAGTTTTTTAAATTAAGGTATAAATTTTAATTGTAGTCCAAGGGCGGATCTGGAGAGTCCTCAAGGGGGGGGCGATTTTAGAAATTTGGAAACTCCAATCTGATACGTGGGTCGGGGCTAATTTTATCACTGCGGGTAGTGTTACTTCTACTTTTTGCTGCGGGTTGGGTTTGGGTCCGGTTGACTTATATTTTTTGCTACTGGTCGGGTTTGTGTCCGGTTGACTTATATTTTTTTGTACTGGTCGGGTTAACATATACTTTTATGCTGTGGGTCGCGTTTGGGTCGGGTTAATTTCTATTTTTTTTTTGCTGCGGTTCGGGTTTCAGTCCGGTTGACTTCTACTTTTCTGCTACAGGTCGGATTGACTTCTACTTTTCAGCTGCGCTCTAGCGCGTTGAGTGTGGGGCAGATTGACATACATTATTTCGGTTTTGGGTCAGTTTCGGATTGAGCTTAGTTTCTTGCGAGAAAATTTCGGCCCGACCCGAATTTTGAAAAGAAAGTCTAAATATTTTTGAAGATAAAAACTATATACAGTAAAAGCTCCATAACGGGCACGCCCAAACAATAATTTAATAATACTTTTTAATCTTCAGGATTATGTAAAAAATACTAATTTGGTATAAGATTGCTTGTTTCTTTATATCTAAGATGAGTTGTAATTCAGTAAAGAATGTCATGAAACTTATTAAAAAACATTCCGGGTGCCCTAAAATGGAGTGACTGATTTTAAAATTCAGTAAATTGCAAATGGTGACAGCAATTTAAAAAAACTTGCAGGAGGGTTATGTAATATGTCAGGAGATTTTTTACTGCGATTCTTGATTTTACCTTACAGTAGCAGTGATAGATGGCGCGGCAAACAATAGTTGTTAAATCGGGCGCCGATTTATCGCCTATTGCTTGCAGCGCCATATGCTGTTGCAATTTTAAACTAAAATTTAAAAACGCAGTAAAAAGAAAAAAGAAAAAAAAAAAGAAAAGAAAAACTCCTGATCAGAAGTAATTTTCAGTAAAAAAAAAAAAAAAAAAAAAAAATCTGAAATTCAAAGCAAATGTTCTGAAATGTTAAAGCAGATGGGGAGGTAGGGATTCCCTCCTGGCAATAATTATTTTTGTTGCAGGGCGGGTTACCTGTTTTCGATTCGGGTCGATTTCAGGATGAGTGTAGATTCCTGCAAGCTGAGTTTGGCTTAACCCGTTTTCTTCAAAAGTTAGTTCAGTACATTATTTTAGATTAAAAACTATACGTATAATAATAAATATAGGTGTATGTATGTGTGCTGTTATCTAAAGAGACCACTTTTTTCCCACGACTCTTTGATAAAATTCGCATTTCTTCCGCGACTCTTTGACGAAATTCGCATTTTTTCCACAACTCTAACGAAATTCGCATGTTTTTGCAGCCCTTTGATAAAATTCGCGTTTTCCGTAATCGTTTGATGAAATTCGCATTTCTTCCATTACCCTTTGATGAAATTTATGTTTCTTTCGCAACCCTTTGATGAAATTAGTGTGATTTTGCAGCTCTTTGATAAAATTCGCCTTTTTTCCGGCGACCCTTTGACAAAATTCGCGTTTTTTCCGCGATCCTTTAACGAGATTTGAATTTCTTTCGCAACCCTTTGATGTAATTCACGGTTCTTTCGCGATTCTTTGATAAAATTTGGATTTATTCGCGATCCTTTGACGAAATTCGCGTTTTTTTGCGGTTATTTGACAAAATTCGTATTTTCTCTGCGATCCTTTGACGAAATTCGCGTTTGCTGTGATCATTTGAAGAATTTCACGTTTTTTCCGTGACTCTTTAACGAAATTTGAGTTTTTTTCGTGACCCTTTGACGAAATTTGCGTTTGCGTTTCTTTCGCGACCCTTTAATGTAATTCGCGGTACTTTCGCAACTCTTTGATAAAATTTACATTTATTCGCGATCCTTTGACGAAATTCACGTTTTTTCGCGGTTATTTGACCAAATTCGGGTGTTTTACGCGGTCCTTTCACTAAATTCGCGTTTTTTCCTCGATTCTTTGGCGAAATTAAACTTATTTTCTGCGAACGATTGACGAAATGGATTTTTTTATGGGACCATTTGTCAAAATGCGCGATTATCTTTATGATCGAATTTTCGGATTGATGAATTTTTTTTAATTTTTGGAACTAAATGCCTTAACTCCCTCGCTGCGTATGTATATACATTTAAAAAAAAATGAAAATACGTTAAAAATTGCGCGTTTATTTTATTACATACTAGCTCTATTTTGTCGAGAAGAAAAGGTGCAGAATTTCTGCTCTATGAAGGGCATTGAGTGGTCCTTCATTCCTCCATATGCACCACATTTTGGAGTTTTGTGGGAAGCAGCAGTTAAAAGCGCTAAACAAATTTTAACGAAAGTATCTAACTTTTCACTCCTTAGTTTCGAAGAGGTTTACACTCTTCTTCTTCAAATAGAGGCTTGTTTAAATTCCAGACCTCTCACTGCATTATCGTCCGATCCCAGTGATTTGAATGCGTTGACGCCAGCGCATTTCCTGGTTGGCGGTCCTATTCACCAATTTCCTGAACCAGTGCAACCAACGAAAAACTTGTGTCTTAGTGAAAGGTGGCGTCTCATTCAAAAACTTCGTCAACAATTCTGGGACCGTTGATCCAAAGAGTATTTACATCAATTCAGGGCCGTAACCAGCGAGTCCAGTCAGAGGGGGCTCTGAATTTTTTTGGTGGGGCTAACATATTTTAACAATCCATATCTTAAGCAAACTAAATATAGTAAAAATGATAAAATGGACCCATCTATAAAGGAACCCGTCTAAAGCGTAATCTCTCTATAACGGAACTTCCTATAATGAAATTCTTAAACGGAAAATACTTCATGGTAATCGGAAAATGAATATAAAACAATTAGGGGCGGTGTACCTCTTAAGAAAACCTACCTGAAATAGAACTTTTCTCCATCCCGTGTGATTTAGTCTTAGGTCTTATTGTATTTAATGGGAAACAGATAGCATCTGGCACCTCATAAAAAAATGACTTTATTGAAATTTTAATAAAGAAAACTAATGGATTGTACACTGTATTCTATTCCCATTGCAATTTTTGCATTATTAAGCATATTGCTTCTTTTGTCCTTTGGTGTCTTCGGAAAAGGGACACCCCCCCCCCCCCCCCCTCTCTCAGCTCACGTTTGTTCTTACAGCGTGTGCATATATACACGCAATAATTTCTATGTGTACTTCTATGTATAACTTTGTACCAATTTTGTGGAAAATAAAATTTTAAAAAAGTTAAAAAATAATTTCGAAACAAGCCATTTGTAATATGCTAAAATGAGCACCACTACAATTGCCAGTCCCAAGCCTGGAAAATGTGTGAAGGGAAGTTACCTGAAAAACACTGCCATAGCCGTTTTTTAAAGATGTACAATTATCCGGATTTTTCATTAACCGGATCGGCATCGACCCCGATTGGTCCGGATTATCAGCGCTCTACTCTATTGAACATTGATTATATATATACATATTTGAACCACTGATTAATCAAATCAGTCTTTCTGTTGAATAAATTAGTGTAATTTATCATGCTAGCATTCTGGCAGAAAAGTACATCTTTATTTACAAAAACACCGATTCATACAACAAACATAGAAATCTTCAACCGCCCAGCATCACAATTTTTTTAAAGATGCGTTTTGAAAAAACTGAGAAAAAGGAATCTGTTGGTATAGAGGTCTGCACGGGCCGGAATTTTCAGGCGCGGGCCCGGCCCAAACGAAAGCTCTCTTGACCCGGCCAGTTCATATTTTCACAGTTCACGGCCGTACAAATATCAATGAAAAGAGACCCGGCCAGTGGAAAAATCAATTAAATCAGGCCCGATCCGACCCTACTCAATTTCTACAAAAAATTCAGATTTTTCTTAACATACAATTAAGAATCTTTTAAAGAATACTGCATACATATTTATGGGATAATTTTACAGCATATTTTAAATTTACGATGTGTTCACAAGACAGAAAATACACAATAGCAACATTAATGATTTACTTAGAGTCTTAGACGTTTCAACATTCAAATAAGGATTCATTAAAAAAATCATGTTGTTTAGATTAAAAGAAAAACGGGAAGGTTAAAAACATGATGATAACTTTTGAGGGTATATCATAAAAAGTAGATTTACGAAAATATTTCTATTATTCCTTAAGGCTTTTCTCAAATCCAAAGAAGCTACTTTCTGACACATTTCTAAATTCATTTCTTTTCGAAAACGTCAATATATTTTTGAGAAAATACTGTCCAAGTTAGCGTTTTGAATCGAATACCCGGAGACGATAGCACGGAAAAGGAGAAAAACCTACAGTCACGTGACAAGAATCTCTTATATCTCTATAAGTAATTTATTTATTAAAAATGGGAAACGCTATTCAATTCCAAATCCCTTCAATAGACAGGCTTGTCAATTTTATGCCTTTACAGTTAAAAATGTGTCAGAAAGTTTTTCGTTTTTGAGCAGTGAATTTGAGAACCACCTTCAAGTATATTTCCAAAAATTCCGTTAACAGAAGTTCATTATCGCTATTAATATTTTTTACAAAACAGTTGCCTGCCCTAAACATCCCGAGAACAATTAAGTCCATTTCTGGCTATGTTGAAAAAAAAATGCAAGCCTGATCTCGGTCCGGCACGAGTCTGCTGGAAGAATTAAGCCCGGGCTGAAACGCCATATAACTGTCCGATGCCGATCTCTGCGCTGGAAAATGTTATATTTCGATATTGATGCTGCCAAACTAGTATCGGCTCGTAACGCACATTTATACTTATTCTCGTGAAACTTATATTCATTGAAAATCATTCATATTTTCCCATCTGTGTTTAAATATTTATATCGGGCCGACAGACCCGCTTAATTTCTTTTATTGGCCTGGTCCAGCCCGGCAGGCACGCTCAAATTTTGCCGGCCCGGCCCCAGGCCCGTAGCTAGACCATACTTCCAGGTAGGGCAAAGATTTTTCCAGGGGTGGCAGATTATTTCTTCATTTTTTTCCTATCTCTTATTCGCAGTTCTTCAAAAATATGCATTACAATTTTAGGGAATCTTTTTTTTAATTTAAAATATAAGATATTTTTAAAGTTAGTACGAAATTTTTAAATTTTCTTCAGAGACATAATAAAAATGTATTAAAGTTAAATAAGATATTTGCATAACCAGGGCCGTAGGAACCTGGTATTTTTGTGTGTGTGTGTGGGGGGGTAGGTCCTATAACTGGGGGAAAAAGATGAAACCAAAAGTTCAAAACTTCATTAATACTGTTACTTCGTTCCACCAAAACAGATATGTACTTTCTTTCTACAGCCGCCGTTCTTTTTGAAGGTGCCCATATGAAAGAAATTTTGTTGGCTCTAAATTCTTTTCGAACTGTCTTTTTTAGTGCCTTCTATAAAAGTGAGGAAAAGTTGGAACCCAAGATTCAAAACATTTAGCCCAAATTTTTTATTCAAATGTTTAAAAGATATGCTTTTTAATCTCATTGGGGCCCCCAATAAGTTTCAAAACTTTCTTAATGCCATTACTTCCTTCAAAAAATTTGTACTTTCTTAGTATAGTCACCGTTCTTTTTAAAGGTGATGAAAAAATTTTTGCAGGCTCTAAATTTTTTCTGAATTGTGTTTTTGGGGGGCCACTATAAAAATAAAGAATTGTTGGAAGTCAAGATTCAAAACTTTTAGGCCCCATATTTTTTATTCAAATGTTTAAAAAATATGCTTTTTAATCTCAATGTGGTCCCAATGAGCTTCAAAACTTCCTTAATACAATTATTTCCTTCAACCAAAACAGGTAATGTGCTTCCTTTCTAGCCACCATTTTTTTAAAGGTGCCCAGGTGAAAGAAATTTTGCATGCTCTAATTTTTTTTTAATCATCCTTTTTTGGGGGGTGGGGTGGGGGGGGGGCTATGAAAGGAAAGAAATGTTGGAACCCAGGATTCAAAACTTGTAGCTGCCACTTTTTATTCAAATGTTAAAAAAATGTGCTTTTTAATCGGGTTGGGGGTCCCAATCGGGTTCAAAACCTCCTTAATACTATCACTTTCTTCAACCAAAACAGACATGGGCTTCTTTCTACAGCCACCATTCTTTTTAAAGGTGCCCAGATGAAAGAAATTTTGCAAATTCTAAATACTTTTTAAAATGTCTTTTTTTTAGGGTCCCTATTAAATGGAGGAAAAGTTGAAACCCAAGATTCAAAACTTTTAAACCTCATTATTATTATTCAAATGTTTTAAAAAAATGTGCTTTTTAATCTCGTTGGGGTCCCAATAAGCAGGCATTTGTGTGCTATGCCTTTGCAACATATCCCCTTACGTTCAACCTGTTTCTTTTTTAACGTTTCATCTCTCTTCTCTCGACAAATTACTAATGTTAATTATGCATAAATTATAATCTGCTAGCTGAGCTTCGCTTGCTTTGCCGGTTGATTTTTCAAAAAAAAAAAAAAAACTTTTTTTCTTGGGGGAGGGGTTTACCCTTGGGGGCCCTACTGCCTTCAACAGCGTAAACCCTTTCGGAATATACAAATCTGTTTCTTGAATTGTTGGAATTTTTTTTCCATAAAAATGATAGTCTCTAGGTAAAAGTTAAATTTTCCAGCATCGTCGTTCATCTTGCTACAGGAGCCAATTTGTTGTTTCCCCACCTTCATCTTAATCATGAAAGCAGCAAAATCTACTGGATAATTCTTCGGTTCAGAAAAACTTGCCAAAAGGTCTTTGCAAAACGCGAAAAAAAGGTATAAATCGCATAAAAAATTGGACAAAAATTCAAAAATCGCAGAGAGCAAAATTTGACTGTATCGAGCCAAAAGATTGAATGTGGAATTTTAAAAAATACTCTAAAAATCACATAAAAGGTTTATAAAAAAATCACTAATTGCAAACGATAAACTTTCTATATTGAACTAAATGACTTAAACTTGATTCCTTTTAGGAATGTACAAAAAACCACCGCGGAAAGCGAATAAAACGCCGCACAGGGCAAAATTTACTATATTGGGATAAAAGATTGAAACCGGATTCCTTTTACATTCTCAAATAAATAAATAAATAATACACACGCACACAAAAAAAATGCTTTGATTTGCCCATTTTTCGCAAAAATATAGAAAGTCAATCTAGCGTAAAAATTACCCAACATCCTTCAATATAAAGATGCAGTTTTATCAAATCAAATCCCAATAGTGTTCCGTCAACTGTGTTGCATTGTACTTTTCATAATTAGAAACTGAATTTAAGCATTAATATTTTTTCCTTCATAACACGAAAAACTCGCCTATCAAAGATCAAAATTTCTAGAAATTTTCAAAAGACGAAAATTTCTTCAAATATGAAAAAAATCTCTTCTAATCACAGGAGCTTAAAAACTGGAAAAGCGTTTAAATTCGCATGAAAAGTTTGCAAAAAATTCAAAAATTGCAGAGGACAAAATTTTGTACTTGTGGTTAAAAGATCGAAACCTGACTCCTTTTACTAATGTAAAAAAATCCCGTCGGAACGCGAAAGAAAGTTAAAAATTACATAAAAGACTTCGTGAAATATTCAAAAATCGCAGAAGAATACTTTACTGTATTCGGCTAAAATGGAAAGATAGATTGAAAAATGGATTCCTTTTATGAATGTGGGGAAAAAAGCACGAAACTCGAAAAAACACTAAAAATAGCATAAAAAATTAAATTTAAAAATCTAATTAAAAAAAAAACCTATTTCGATATGCATAATTTAAGGCATACAGGTATTCTCCCTGTCAAATCTTGTCGTGAACAGAAAAAACATCTGGTCAGACCAAAAAAGAAAAAGAATTGGACAGAGAGACTCGCAAATGTCTTTATTATTATCAAGTAAGAAACCCATCTTCGTTGCCCACAGAAAGGTACTGTCTATCCGAAGCCTTTCTTTTTCAATTTCTATCTGGAACACTTGGGTGACAATTTTTAATTGGAGAAAACTGAAAAATACGAAGACGACATCCCAAAGGTAATTTTTTTGGAATTAGTAAATCTCGAAATATATATATATATATATATATATATTAATAAAAGGCACCGTTCAAAGCAGAAAAAAATGTGAGTATTTTCTGCTTAAAAAAATCTGTCTGGGCCATGCGGATGGCATTGTCAAACTGAAAAAAAAAAAAAAAAACAGAGAATACGAAAAGGCTTCCATATTTTTTTTTATTTATGTGCAATATTTGGGGGTCATTTGTGGCGGTCCATTTGCAAAGGGAATTCAGTTTGAAACTTTTTTTTTCTTTTTCTTTTCTTTTTTTTTTTTTTTTTTTTGCAAATTTTGTTCTTTGCTATTTTTGAATTTTTAGCTGTGTTTCTGGTAATTTTTTTAACATTCGTAAATAAAAAATCCGGTTTCAATCTTTTAGCACAATATAATAAATTTTGCTCGCTATGAATTTCGAAATATCTTTATCAATTTTTGGCATCCTTTCGCATTTTGCGGTGATTTTTTTGATTTTTTATATTGGCAACTCTGACGATCACTTTGGAAACTGATTTGCTTTTAAGAAAAAGTACAGAACAGTTTCATTAAACAATGCATTCAGTTTCTTCGTTTCTTAATAAAAGCATCTACAGCATTTTTTAATTTAAGAATAAAAATGGCTTTATGAATGTGTCAGTAAGTAATAAATTTGGATTTGTAAAATCGTAAGTAACCTGACATATTGTATTGTTTAAATTTGAAATAATGATCTGGTTTATTTTAGAAGCGACATTTTTTTTTAATTTTCAGTGGAATAGGAGACAGTCGAAGAGATGAAGGGACAGACCTTCCATTATCTATTTTGTATTTTCACATGAGGGGGGGGGGGGAGAGTGTCCTTTGGAGTTTGTTGTAATCGGACCAAGTTTCCACGAAAGAAGCATTTAACATCATTTAACGTCATAGCATTAATCTTGAATTTAACTTGTCATTCAAGATTAGTTTCAGAAACCTTTGGTTTTCAACCCCGCCTCCTAACGATAAATTACAAATGTACAAAAGGTGACAAATGTATAAAGAAAGCAAGCTTTAGGGATGTAAACCCGATTTGTTGTTGAAACGGTATGGGATAATTTCTACAAAGCGAAAAAGCGAGGCACGCACAATGGAGCAATTTTCGACAGGTCTGTTAAAGAGGGACAGAAAAAAAGCTTTATACATGAAATTTTGCTATTTTTGTTTCTAGTCTAGAAAGGAAATTTAGGGGTAGAGGGCAAGGTCTGGCATGGAAAAATTAAAATTTGATGTTGCATTACATAAATTTTTTTTTAAAGGGAAATACTGAGTGAAAAAATGATCAGAATGTCGAGCTTCATTCTAGGTTGGACAAGAAGTGGGGGAAAACTGGAAATTTAATGTTTTTTATCGGAATGCGCTAGGTCGGGCAAAACATTTTCCAGGTCGGGCTTTGCCCGACCTGGCCCTCACCTGGCTACGGGCCTGCCCGGCCCGTTTGAAACTTTGCCTTCATTTCGCCGTCCCGGCCTAGTACAGGCTTCTAGCCAAGCCCGGGATCGTGCAGACCTCTACTGTAGGATACAGTTATTACGTTTCCCTCATTTCTAAAGATCTTTAAAAATATTCTTCTTTCACTCAATAACGAAAATTTTTCTGATGCAGTTAAGAAGTAATTTTCTTTCCCTTTGCCTAAAATTTTCAGCTTCTCACATTCATGCGCCTAAGAATTGAATACCGTTTCCCATTTTCTTATAAATGACATGATTATAAATAACATGATTTATAGTCATTTGCTACTCGATGACTAGCATTTCGTCTTTAAATGCCAAGAAAATAAGCCTACAAAGTCAAATTTGCCGTCATTTTTGGACAGATTTTTTAAAATTTTCTGTATAGTTTGAATACTTGCAAATATCTTTATAAATAAAAGATATTCGCGAACATGTCAGAAAGTAGCTGGTTTAGATTGGAAAACAGCCTTATACAACAGAGAACACAGTTTAATTCCTTGAGCTTGAATAATCATATTTGCAAATTTTATGCCTTTATCATTAAAATTATTTCGAAAATGTGTCAGAAAGTGGCGCATTTATACTTGAAAATAGATTTAAATGAAGCATACGCCAAATAGTTGAAGACATTTTTGTCATAATCTTATAATAAACTTAACCTTAATCATGCTTTTTCACTTAAGGCTCCTGTCCCTGCCGGCGAAGGCACTCATGAGCTAATGCTAATCCTATGGGGAGGGATTTTCCTAATGTCTCGTTTGCATTTCGACATTTTTTAATATTTTTTTTTTGCATTGGATAGCCGAGGTCTGTCTCTACATCGCACCTTTTTTACTTTCTCGATTTTGGTTGGAGATATCTTTTAGAATGACACTTTCATTTTCAGAACCGGTTTTGAAAGTGAAAGTAACTTTATAAAAAATATCTGCAACCAAATTCGAAAAAGTAAGAAAGGTGCGCTGTAGAGACGGACCTCGGCTATCCAATGCAGAAAAAAAATAAAAAATAATAATAATAATAATAATAATAATAATAATAATAATAATAATAACTTAAAAATGTCAAAATGGGAACGAGTTAGAAAAATCCCTCCCCATAGGATTAGCATTAGCTGAGGAGTGCCTTCGCAGGCAGGGACAGGAGCCTTAATGTTTTTTATTGTTATATGACAAATAGAAAATAAAATGTTTAGCAAATTCATGGAGCACAAGAAAAAAAAAAAAAAAAAAAAAAAAAAAAGACGAAAGTTCAAAAAGCAAACAAAAATAATGCCCTACCTCTGCTTTCCTACTGCCTACACCCATAGCATGAAACAATTTTTGGCTTTCAAGCAATTATTTTTCTTATTCCATTTGTATAAAATGACATTTTGTTATCTTTCTAATTTCCTTCAACAAACATTCTAGTTAGTTTCCAAGTGATATTTCACCATTAACTAAATCTGCTGTCAAATACATAATGTCAACAGGCAAATCATTAACATTTAGAAACACGTCTTTTTTGTGACTACGTTTTATTGAAGATGTTTAACCATTGCTTAACTAATTATCGATTAACTTGAGCAGCATATGTCTATTTTCATTCATCCCGTATACGATCATTGCTTTTAAAATGTCAAGATGTACGAAAACATGTGGTGGCTAGTTAGTGCATCTGGACTTAATTTTTTCGGGAGAAAGAAATGTTCCTACTTAGAACGCGTTTCGAGAATTGTAACGCAAGCAAGATAATATACAACAACTAATCTAATAGGGTTCTGAACGCAAAATGTTTGGCATATTCCATTGCATTCAAGCAGTTAAAAGATCTAATTTTTTTTTTTTTTTTTTTTTTTTTTTTTTTTTTTTTTTTAAGAAAGTTAAAACGTACATTTTGTTGAAAAAATAAAAAGTGTGGAAATCGTTAGAGGGGGCTCTAGAGGAAGCTAGGGGGGGCTCAGCCCCCATCGCCCCCATCTGGTTACGGGCCTGCATCAATTGCAACCACGTTCCAAGTGGTGGAAATCGATACCTAATCTCAAGATTGGAGATTTGGTACTTGTGCACATGAACAATTCGGCACCACTGCAGTGGACACTTGGACGTATTACCAAGCTTTTTCCTGGACTTGACAAAAAGGCTCGTGTTGTGACAATAACGACTAAATATGGACACGTAAAGAGAAGTATGAATAAGGTGTATTTACTCTCAATGTAATTATTATTGTGCATGTTATTATTTAGTGTTTTTTGAACCCTCCTTGAGGCTTCAAGGGGGGCGATATGTTTAATCCTTATATTCTTAAAATATTAATTTAGTTACCAATGTAATATAGAGAGAGTGCTGCGTCGCCACGAAATTTATCCTTGTGAGCAGGGAAAAAATTCCCTTCGACAGTGTGTGAAACTTTCTTTCGGATATGTGTGTCCGACAAAAATGTGTGAAATATTCAAATAGAGGTTGTAATATTAAATGGAAAAACAGCACAACGATTGTCATTAATTAGTATTATTTAAGAACCAGTAATATCCTTGTTTCAGTGAATTCTCAACACTATTAATCTTAGAAAACGTTGATAACTAAAGTCTAAGATAAAATTTCATAATACAGAACGTAGCTGAATTGTAATCTAAGTTGAAGGAAGCAAATCCCGTTGAAATTGGGTCCTTAAACCACAGGCAATAATGCGCCACCAAGGGGTGGAAGATGCCTCCTCACCTTGTAAATTTCATGAATTACTGTTAGCACTAACACGATTTTTAATAAACGGGTGAAATCCCTTATCTAAAGTTACCTTTAAAATAACGCGACTTTTAATTTACGGCTGTAGTGAGTAGACGTAAGTTGATGCTGAAAAAGGAGATTAATGTTCGAAAAAGGTAGTAGCTGAAGCATAAAGAAAGACCGGACCCTGGGGGCCAGGGTCTTAACTGGAATGTAGTTGTGCATAAGAAATTTTTTTTAGGGGTTTTAAAATAGCTAGAAGACGCTAAAACTATGTTAAAGAAAATTTCAATAGAATAGGACAGTTTTTAAAGAAACTGCAACAAAGGCCCCAAGAAGACGATTAATATTCAAAATTGGTGGTAGCTGAAGTCTGCAAATTTTTTTTTTGCCGTTCATGTAGTAGCTGGAGAACCTAAGAAGTTGTTAGAAAAAAAAATGTTCGTTAATTGGACCATTTTTAAGGGAGCTATAACAGGGGGCCCAAAAGGGCCCAACTGATAGTTGAGAGCAGAGCCCTAAAATGAAAACATGGTTAAATGTTTTAGTATTTAGCGTTTTAGACCTTCAATTAGTCAAAATTAATCATAGGGTATGAAATAATTAGAATAATATTTTAAAGAAATGCACAAAAATGGGTAAATGCTTAAAAAGAGGCCCCTAGAGCCCCAATAAAAATATGAGGGTGCTGGTCTAGGGGGTAGAAACTGGAGAATAACTAAATGGAAAAATGGTTCCAAAAATGAAGATCGGCTTAAGAGGGGCAATTTATTAATAATTTATGGTGCAAAAGCTTCAAGGGGCCTTGTACCGGGCCCCAAGAGGGGAGGGACTTAAGTGACATGTAGTTTGGTATAAATACACTTTTCAGTAGTTGTTAATGTAATCTCAGGACGCTAGAACTATGGTAAAGAAATTTGCAAGGAATTCGGATCATTTTTAAAGAAGATGCACCAAGGGCCTCATAACGATTTATATTCAAAATTGGTGGTAGTTGAAGTCTCAAATATTTTTTCGTCGTTTCTGTAATAGCTGGAGAACCTATCAGAAGTTGTTAGAAAAAAAAAGCTAGTGAATCGGATTATTTTTAAGTGAGCTATAATAGGGGGCCCAAAAGGGGCCAACTGAAAGTTGAGAACAGGCTCTAACATGAAAACATGTTACAACGTTTTAGTACTGAGCTTTTTAGATCTTCGATTAGTCAAGATTAAGCATAGGGTATGAATTAATCACTAGAATATAATTTGAAAGAAATGTGCAAAAAATTGGGGAAATGTTTAATAAAAGGGCCCTAGGGCCCCAATAAAAATATCTGAGTGTTGGTCTAAGGAGAAGAGTTCAAGACTCAACTTTAAAATTACGCACTGCGAAGGTGAGAAAATTGGGGTGTGAAAAACGCATGGCACACAAAAAATTTAAGGGGCCCTGGATGCCCTATGGGACCCTAGATGACCCCATGGTCTTAACTGGAATTTAGAAACGGGAGAATAACTAAATGGAGAAAGTATCCCAAAAATGAAGATCGGATAAAAACGAAGCAATTTATTAAAAATTTAGTGCACTAAAACTTCAAGGGGCCCTGTACCGGCCCCCTTGCAAGGGTGCCAGGGTCTTAACTGAAATGTAGAAATGGGATAGAAACTGAAAGGAGAATTCAACCCAAAAACGACTTAGATCGGATAGAAAAGAGGCATGTTATTAACAATTTTGTGCACTAAAACTTCAAGGGGCCCTGTACCGCGCCCTTGAAGGATGCCATGGTCTTAACTGAAATGTAGAAATGGGCCAGAAAATGAAAGGAGAATTCACCCCAAAAGCGAGGGAGATCGGATAGAAAAGAGGCATGTTATTAACAATTTAGTACCCTAAAACTTCAAGGGACCTTGTATCGGGCCTCTTGAAGGGCGCCAGGGTCTTAACTGAAATGTAGAAATGGGGCAGAAGCTGAAAGGAGAATTCATCCCAAAAACGATGAAGATCGGATAGAAAAGAGGCATGTTATTAACAATTTAGTGCACTAAAACTTCAATGGGCCCTGTACTGGGCCCCTTGCAAGGGTGCCAGGGTCTTAACTGAAATGTAGAAATGGAGCAAAAACTGAAAGGAGAATTCACCCCAAAAACGATGAAGATCGAATAGAAAAGAGGCATGTTATTAACAATTTAGTGCACTAAAACTTCAAGGGGCCCTGTACTGCGCCCCATGCAAGGGTGCCAGGGTTTTAACTGAAATGTAGAAATGGAGCAGAAACTGAAAGGAGATTTCACCCCAAAAAAGACGAAGATCGGATCGAAAAAAGGCATGTTATTAACAATTTAGTGCATAAAAACTGAAAGGGGCCCAGGGGCTCCGGCCCTTAAAAAATTAAAAAACTGAGCCTCAGGTGCATCAGGACCTGTCATGGGCTATTCACATCTAAAATTTCAGACTTTTACGTGCAGTAGTTTTCGCTAGCCATCGCACACACACACACAGACAGACACACACACAGAGCGATCTGTTCTTTTATTAGTACGAGGTGGAACCCGTCGAATTTCGACGGAAGAAAATGTTTACAAAAGAACTGTTGCATCAAATTTATAATGCATCGATAACATTAATTACATTAAAAAATCCATCTTACACTTGTTAGTTTAACTCTCCAAAGACATATTTTAACCTAAGATACTTTTTTCATAAACTTCAACTCTTAAAATTATTGAAAAATTAAACTTCATTCATATACCTAATCAGTAACATATATTTAAGATAAGTAATTTTGATTAAGTTATCAATTGATGCTTGATATTACGGAATGAAAAATCAGCAAAAATGATTTCACCATGACATAATCATAGAATCCCCCCCCCCCCCCCCTTTAAATCTAAACCGAATCAAGTCGTTTTCCACGTTTCACATCCATATTAACAATTTAAAAACATTTTAACCCGCAATAGGTTATTAATAAATATATTTTCAAGCTTGAAGTCACGTTTGTCAACTATTACAACTTCCCATGTTAAAATTCCCACTCGTGATTTGAGGTCTTAGTATAATCTCTGTACCTGCCTGTAAAAATTCCAGAAATTTATAACTTTTAGACGTATTCAAAGGGAAATATCTCGTTTTATCAAATAAAAACATCGTTTTATTTTAAATATGACGTCATTTACAGTCGCTGAAATATTTTGCCTATTGTCTCAAACTCAATATCAGCGAAATGAAAAAATAGTGAAATATAACAGAGAAATTGTATTTTTTTTTTTAAAGTGTAACGTCATTTTCTGTTCAAATTTTTAAAAATGATATTTTTAATTGCAATGAGAAAATGGCATCAGTAAGAATATAATCAATAAAAATAACTAATCCACTTTTAATAGAAATGAAGTATTTCAGTTGCCACGATTAGAAAATTGGTATTAAAAACTATAAAAAAATTAATATCTCAGAAATAAATTGAGATACAGCTTTCAAACAAATTGCATTTAAAAGTGCATTTTTTTCTGCATACGACGGTCTAAACATTTAAAATGTGGGATGTTTAGAAGTTTAAAAATTTGCAGTAGCGAAAATTGCAAAAGCGAAATTTCATTTCAAATTTCAAAGTGTTGCCATTCGCAGAATGACGTATGCGTTACGCACAGATATGTTTGTCCTTTATAATATAGATAGATTTCAAATCTGCATATATTTTAGAGTTCAAATATGTTGAAAATCTTGGTGAAAGAGTTTGTTTTTAAATAGAATTAGATCATAAAAAAAAGATTTGCTGGGAAATTGCGGGTGCGCAAATTTTGCCACTTTTACGTTGGCTGTGGAAATCGCGGGATGCGCAGCGTGAGATTTAAATTGTCGGAAAATTCGGAGCAGAATCAGCCCTGCTCCTGAGATCTTACATAACCCTCCTTCAAGTATTTTTTTTTTTTAAATAGCTGTCGCCATTTTCAAGTTATTGGATTACAGTCAGTCCATTTTTGAACACCCGGTATATTCAGTAGTTATGGGATGATCGCTGAAAGAAGCATTTAAAAAAAAAAATAAAGCTGGTTTCGGTAGGTAAGTCAGATGTTTACCCGGGCTGAAATTTCCAGGTCCAACCCACAGAAAAAAAATTATTGGCCTGGCCCGGTATCAAAGCTAAAAAATCGACTCCAGCGCAGCCTGCATTTTGTAATTAAAATTATTCATAAGGCACACTTATTTATGATCATATTTTATTTTTGATTGTGTTCGAAATTCATGAATACAGAAGAACATTAATATTAATGACTATTTAGGCAATTGTATAATAATAACAATACGTACATAAACACTACGTAAAAATCAGTACTTCGACAAATACATTCAAATAAATATCCAATAACAAAATCAGTTTAGAATGAAAGAAATGGATGATAAAAGAAAATCACAATTTTAAAGCTCTTCAAAGAAAAGAAGTAGATTTTTAAAAATGCATCTATGTAACTTATCAAATCAAATGAAATTTTTAAAGATTTCGCTAAACAAATGTACACCATAAATATGTATAATTTTTTACGAATAACAAGTAAGTAAGATACCAGACCAACTTGGAATTTAGAGAAGTGCACGGGTCGTGGTCGGGCCACTACTACTTATCATACGGGCTGACACGGACCGAACGTTTAGCTTTTATTCCGGGACGAGCCCCAACCAGGAAATTTTGGCCAGTGCAGACCTCTAGGAAGAATGAAGTCCAGGCCAGTCTCAACCTGGAAGAAAAAGAAGTCTGGCCCGACCCGAATTTGCAGAAAAATTTAAGATCAGGGCACGGCCCGGCTCTGAAAGAGAGAAGACCTTACCTAGGCCGAGTCTCGTGGATTTAAACTGGCGCGACCCGACCCGGGTCGCGCCGGGCTCGAGCTTCGCCCCAAGTCATTTCCCGTCATGATGCATAATGCCGTTTTGCAAACCTTTATTTGCCCAAGGGGGGGGCGATCGCCCCCTCGCCCCCCCCCCCTTAGATCCGCCATTGTTGTAGTCAGAAATTAGTTATTTACATACAATTACATACCATCTTTAATAATTTCATGGCAATTGGATGTCGCCGATATGCAATGCTACATTTAATCTCAGAATATGTTTTAAATATATTAAAATTAAGTGTTTAAATGACTTTTCTAAACATAATTGTACTGCAGTAACATCTGATTTTGACAAATGAAATTCTTGATGAAGATAGAATTATTTAGTATTTTAAAAGTACTTTATCAATTCTTAAAAAAAAAAAAAAAAAAAAAAAAAAAAAAAAAAAAAAAAAAAAAACGTTGCTTTCGCTTAAGGAAAAAAAAAAAAAAAAAAAGTTGCTTTCGCTTAAGGAAAAAAAAAAAAAAAAAAAAAAACGTTGCTTTCGCTTAAGGAAAAAAAAAAAAAAAAATTCTTCCATTACTTATTATCATGTGACTTTCACACCATAAGTTAAGGCATTCTTTCTTTTTTTTTTTTTTTTTTTAGCTCTTATTCAAATTGATTTCACTTACTCTTTATTGAATGTCACTTATTAGTGAGTTTACGTTCATTTAGTGGTTCTGCCATCTATTGAGAAATATCTTAACTAATAGCGCACTAGTTTTTTAAAATTAAAGTATATATTTTAATATTTTTTTGTGTGTTTAATTTGTAGTCAGAAATTAGTTATTTACATGCCACATATAAGAAATAATGCATGCCAACTACATGTCACAGATAAGCAATGCTGCTTTTAATCTCAAAATATTTTGAACAGATTCTCTTAAATATATATGTATATATACTTACATTACTTATTATACAATCATGTATTTTTCACACCATAAGTTAAGGAATTCTTTCTCTTTTTTTTTTTTTTATTGAATGCTACTTATTTTATTAGTTAGCACTTTCTTTAGCAGTTCTGATCTATTGAGTAATATCTTAACTAATAACACGTTAGTTTTTTTTAAATTAAAGTATAAAATTTAAAACCGTTTTATGCGTTTAGTTTGCACTCAGAAATTAGTTATTTATATGCTTTATGCTTGCTTTTATGTCATCTATAAGCAATGCAGCATTACATCTCATAACATTCTGAACATTTTTTTAATAGTTTAAATTTAAGTCTACATTGAACCTTTCACTTTAAATAACCATTTTAAACAATTGTACCAGATTAACATGATTTCAGGAAATGAAATTATTGATGATAGAACAGTTTAATACATTAAATATAGTTTATTATTATCTGTCTGTTGCAGAAAAATGGCCTCTCTTAAGAAATAAAAAACTACATCTATTATTTACAGTCATGACAATATCACATTATTAGTTGTAAGCTTTTATTTTTTTTCCACTTGCATTCAAATTGGCTCCATTTACTTTACTTTCAAGGAAATTAAATTCTTGATGAAGAAAGAATTCTTTAGTATATTAAAACTAGTTTATCTGGCTATTCCAGAAAATTAGCCTTTCTTGTTAAAAACCACTCATTACTCTCAGTCATGACAATATTACATTATCAGTTATTTTTTCCCCATTTGTATTAAAACTGGCTCCACTTCTTTACTTAACTCCCCCCCCCCCCCATGCCCATGCAAGAGGAACTTTCAGCATAGCCTGTATTCACCCTCTAGTATGGAAAAAAATCACATAAACCTACAAATGACAAAGTTGACTGCAGAGGTATAGTGAAGGGTATACGGACAGTGTTGTAGTCGTAAAAAAAATCAGAAGATTTACGTTATAGGCAGAGGGTATACGCTAGAGTCATGAACATTCATGGATACAGTATACGCCAGAGCTTTCTTTGAGAAACAGAGGGTATATGGAGCTTCTTAAAAAAATCCAAAGGGTATACGGCGTATACCTCCATATACCCTCCACTACACCCCTATATACGAATATATACACCATATACCTTCTGGATTTTTTTTAAGAAGCTATGTATACCCTCTGTTTCTCAAATAACGCTATAGCGTATATCCCTGCAATGAACGTTCATGACTATCGTATGCTTTCTGCCTATAGCATATACTCTCTGCGTTTTTTATGATTACAGACCCTGATCGACTGTGTGATTCTATCATTTATTTGAATATTCGGTAAATCTAATAAGAATGATGCAGGTCAGAAGCACCACCTTGATCAGGAAGCCTCCCTACCTGCCTATATGTGACGACTTGGGAAATTTGAGCCCATTGATTAAAAATTCTAATTTCAAAGATCTTTTTTTTTTCTTTTTTTTTTTTTAGCTTTTAAAAATTTTCATACATTATTCAAGCTGGAAATTTTTCTATTCAAATTTAGACATTTTTGAGTTCTTCCTTCTGAAAAAGATCTTTTAGCTATGCCTCTGTACAAGGTTTTTTTTCAAACCATAAATCCTATCCTTTGTTTACATGCACTGTTCACATATTAGATTGGCCGAATATTATAATACTTTTTTATAGAAGAATGCATTATAATGAACATACAAATGAATAAAATTAGGAATAATTGATTTTCTCCTCCTCAGTTGCAGTTGTTCTAATTTGATAATTTAGAACTTATAGATTTTCTTACTTATTAAGATCTTTTTATTTCTTCAGTTTTATGTTCTTTAAACTTTCTCTAGTTAGAACAAATAGATCCAGAACATATTTTACATTGTTGAAATTTTTTTCTAGATGTATTAATTAGAATAATCGGTACTTTTCGGTTAGCTGGGCACCAGTGTTATATATACACATATATATGTATATGTATACATATATATACACACACACATATAGATATACACATATATAGGTATACACATATATATATATTTGTATAAATATATATGTATATACATATATATATACATATATGTGTGTATATATAACACTGGCGCCCGGCTAACCGAAAAGTACCGAATAATCTAATATTTGTCAAAAAATGATATAAACTTATTCTTTAATTAAATGCTAAATATTTTTAATTTTACTTACATAATTCAATTACAATTGATAAATAACAAGATGAAAAAGTTTTAAACCATTTTTTATTAATATTGCATAACTTAAAAAAATATTTATTCGTTTTCACATAAATTTTATCGAAAGTAAATAAAGGAATTGGAAAAATATAATAGCATTAAATGAAATTCTCTATATTTAAATATAAATGCAATTAAATAGATCTTCTGTTCATTAAAGATTTATGTGACTATATGCGACTTATATACTATATGAATACTTATTCTATGACATTTTTAACACATTTAACATGATCAATAAAATTCAGAGATATTTCCATTTAGCCACCAAGAGAATTATTTTAACCTTATAGTATTTTACGTAAATGACAAAACAACATTTTTTTTTTTCAAATTAACTATTAGAAAATACCATTTAAAAATAACGGAATATTAAGTATATTCTGTCGTGATTATTTTTAACATAAATGATAGTTTTCCTATTTCATGATCAAGTTAAAATAAGATTTTTCCCCCCATGTATATAAAATTCTATGTATATAAAGCTTTTAATTGTGTCATTATTTATAATTTTTAGCAATATATCATTTTATTAAATTCGGTATTCGGCCGAATATTCATTTGAACTTGTAACAAATATTAAGTATTCGGTGATTCATTTGAACGTGTAACAAATATTAAGTATTCGGTGCATCTTTGATATTTAATATTTTTATTACATTTTGTTTCCTGTAGCTTGACTGATGACATTCAAAATCACGAGAAAAAGCAAATCTAGAAGTCTTTCTTCTGACGCGATTTTCGAAAATTCCAGGACGTATTTGTAGTGCTCTGAAAATCAGTCAGCCACTTTTGAAAGTCCTGTTAACAAAACAAAATCGGTTGCCGATAGTGACGAGTTTCCTTCAACCAATCAGAGGACAGTATTTCTTCCGGTCGCCTTCTGAATGTGCACTTCTGAAATACGCACCCGGGGCAAGCATGGATTTTGGCGCCCCCCCCCTCCCCCCCCCACTTCCGCAAAGTATATTTACAAAGAGAATTTTACTAATTTTCTAATAGCCGACTTATTTTAAAATTTGTAATCATAAAATATGTAATACTGAACTACGTAATCTACAATGGCGGATCCAAGAGGGAGGTCACGAGGGTCATGACTCCCCTCTGAACACCAACAAAAATATTCTAAAGATCATTTTTAAAATGAAATATACAGTTAGAGTCCCGATTACTCGAGTCCTGCTTAACCAAGTTTCCGCTTTCACCGAGTTATTTTCTTCTGATGGACTGATGACTTCTATTATTATGAAACAGCCATTATAAATGAAGTGTTAGGTGAAGATGAAAGAGCAGCTGTAAAAAGTTAGAACTCTGATTTTTCTGGTCAGAATGGAAAGAAAAAAAATGGCCATAAATTTTTTTTGACAAAAAAAAAAAAAAAAAAAAAAAAAAAGGCCATTATTTTTCTTTCCATTCTGACCAGAAAATCAGGGTTCTAACTTTTTACGACTGCTCTTTCATCTTCACCTAACACTTAATTTATAATGGCTGTTTCATAATAATAGAATCCATCAGTCCATCAGAAGAAAATTATCCATTCCAAAGGTATAATCCTTCATTTGGCGTCCCTTCGTTCTGGCGCCCGGGGCGCATGCCCCCTCTGCCCCCCCCCCCCTTAGTTTCGGCCCTGAGTAAACTCATAAAAATTTGATGTAATTTGGGCATGGTGAAATAGCGGAACATTTAACATCCGGCGTAGTTGTTCCGCGGGACGAATCCCGGGATCCCTGAAAATCGGGACATTCCGCTTAAATCTGAACATCTGGTAACATTAAGTTCACACTACAATAATTTATAAGGCTCATAAGCTTTTTGCAATTCGGGTTGCTGAGTCCCAAACAAGTTTGAACCCAAGTACGTATCAGATAAAAAGAAATACAAATTTGAATATGAATGAGAATGCAATCAGTTTACTGCATGAGAAATAAAATGGCAAGAAGTGTCATAATAGATATCATTTCTTTAAGAAACATTTTTTCTTCTTTCGAAATTTGGAAAATATTATCAACTTTTCGCTTTTCAGACATACAATAACATATGCATCATATTTGTGATAGTTTATGCACACCTACACGTTACATGTTTGTAGATTGGGAGGTATCCACTATTCAAAGAGGTATAAGCGTACAAATATTAAAGTGTTAGGAATTGAAAAAGTGTTCACTAAATAGAGATGTCCGTTTTTCGGGAGTGCACATTTAGGAGGTCTTACTGTATATAAATTTTTAACCTGAAAAATATTTTGGACATTCTTTTGAATAATCTGGTCAACCAGAACCCGACCTGCAAAAGTTAAGACCCAACCCGAACCCGAAACAATGAAAGTCAACACCACCCGTTGGGAAAAAGTAAGTCATCCCAACTCGAACCCGACCCGCAACAAAAATATATTGCCAACCCGACCCGAACCGATGGTCGAATCGGGTGCGGATAAAATTGGATAATCCGACCTGATGCAGGACTCTAGTAGATGTTTGCATGGGCCTAGATTTCCAGGCCCGAGAATGGCGGAATATCCCGGTGATTTGAAGAGCTTTTTCTCTTATTTTAAGAAATTTTTTTCTTTTCACCGAAAAATTTTAGAAAATCTTGTGCATCTTGTTCATGAATTTTACTTATTTTTAGATAAAAGGGATTTATAAATTCCGTTTCTAAAACGTAAAAATACTAGGCAGCAGAGCTGCCGGAACACCCATGTAAATTGACGATCATGCTGCTTTATGTGTGAGTATTTCAGGTAGTTACTTGTTTTCTGTATTTTGAGGGGAAATGGGCAAATCAAAACGGAATTTTTCATGTTTAAATGAAATATAATCAAGGGAAAAAATTGTTCAATTCACAGATTATTTTAAGGATCAATTCACGGATTATTACTACAGAGTCCTGCGTGGTTTGGGTTATACCCGACCCGAACCTGGAAATTCTGTGTCCATTCAACCTGAACCAGTTAAAAAAAAAAAAAGTTGACCCGATCCCGACAAACATCGACCCAAAACGACAGGATTCAACCCGAACCCAATACCAACACAAAATGAAAAAAATGTATACATATTGTAATGGAATAATGGAAAAGTAGTCTACAATTATATCTCTAGCATCAATTATATAGTTTATGTAGAAAAAACAATATATCTGTATATGCACTCGTTGATACTCAAATAATATAGTTTTCATTTTAAAATATATTGAGAAATCGGGTAGAATCGAACCCATCCGCCAGAAAAAAATTAAAGTGAATCCAACTCGAAAAATAGAAGCCCCTCTCAATCGCCGAGGCGAGTGGCCCCTATTCGTCCGCAGCCCTTTATTCTTCCACTTATTCCGACTCTTTTGCGGAAGCAAGGTTCGTAGGTCCCCAACCACGTCCCGAGTGAAAGACACTCTAGCGAAAGTCAATTTGAGAAAAAAAAAAGAAAAATCAAAAATTGAAACCGGACAAATTTAAAAGAGAAATTACACAAATTAAAGACACCGAAAAGCGGGAGGGTAGGGCCCGGGGCGATGAAGCTACTAAACGATTCCCAGCTACTTCGAGCTCTTTATTAGTCTCGGTCGGCGGCTGGGTCAACTGCCGCGGCGAGCGGCCTCTCTTCATCCGCAGCCCTTTATTCTTCCACTTATTTAGACTCTTTTGCGGAAGCTAGGTTCTTAGGTCCCCGGCCACGTCCCGAGTAAAAGACACTCTAGCGAAAGCCAGGTTGAAAAAAGAGCCCATCTGAAAAAATATTCTCTCCGGATCCGACTCAAACCACCAGCCGGATTGAGTTTAGTTTGCCCAACACGATGCGGGACTCTACCCGAAACGCGATCTGAACTAGACAAAAATTTTCATCCACCGCATTTCGACCTGAACCCGAAATACTCGAACCTCAATCAAACCCCAATTCTAAATGATGAAAAGAAAAAATACCTGTATATATATATATATATATATATATATCCATATTGTAATGCAACTATGTAAAAAGTAGTCTACAATTATACTTCTAGTATCAATTTTAACTTTTAAGTGAAAAATTCAATATACATATATTCGTTAATATTCAAATATATAAGTTTTTCTTCTTAAAATGAATTTTGTAAATACTTTTGACTGATCGATTCATCTCGAATCAAGAACCGTAAGTGTCATCACCCAACCCGAACCTGAAACAATTAAAGTTAACCCGACTCGAATACATTTGCCATCCAACTCGACCCCGACAAAATAATTTTCGCCCTCCGTATTCTTAACCGAACCCGAAATACTTCAAACTTCAAACTAAGCCAACCGTAAATCCACAATGAGTGAAAATTGATCCACAATGTAATGTTATTTATAAAAAATAGCATATGATCATAATTTCAGAATAAATTTTACCTTTTATATTGCAAAATAAACATGTAAAGAGTCATCCATGTATCAAATATGTAGATTTTTATCTGAAGGAATTTGGACTTTTTTTTTTTTTCGAAAAATTGGGTTCACCTGAATCCAACCTCCGAGAATCACAATTCAATCTAGAAAGCGACTCATACCCGGAAGAATTTGCTTAGTCAATCCGACTTACAAAGAAAAAAAAATGAGCTCCAATTCGACCTAACCCGACCGGGCCGAAATTCAAGTCAAAATATTTTCCCCGACGACATTGAATTTTGACCCCGACGGGGGACCAGGTATGCCCGACGGGGGGCCATATGCCCCCCGGTCCCCCCTCTGGCGCCGCCCTTGTCTCGAACTTCAGACAATGTGACTAAAATGTAAGTGATTTAGGTCTCTGATAGTCGGATGAGTGTCCGAATGATCGCGGAGACATTGAGACTAAAGCTGCTATCAGATTCACCAACTTTTCGAGCCATTTTTGAGCCAACTCTTGATTTCCTCCAACTTTTCGCGAAATATTGTCTCAACACCCAGTGCGATAGTAAACAGCAACAGCCCCAACTTTTTATCCACAGCTCTAAAAAATCTGTGCAAGCCGCGACTACCCCCCCCCCCCCCTCACCAACTTTCGACATTTCAGCCAGTCAGAGATAAGCCATTGATACGAATAGGCGATAAATATTAACAGCTGCTACTAGTAGTATACTGGTTTTCTTTCAACTTTAGCGACGACAATTGTAACCTTTTTCTCCTTTTGAAAGAGAAAAAGTTGGGGTTAAAATCGGCTGAAAAGTGGGTTGCTCGAAAAGTTGGTGAATCTCATAGCAGCTTTACGAAATCGTGTTCATCAAACTGTCACGAAAGAATTTCAAATGCGGAAAATTTATGACAAACTGGTTCCAGCATATCCTTCAAAGTGATCCAGTTTCTGGCAAAACACAGCATTGTAACGCTGCTTCAACCACTGTACAGCCACAATCTGCCGCGCTTTTTCCTATTCCCTCGGTTAAAATCTAGCTTAAAAGGACATCGTTTTGACAATCTGGAGAACTTGCAGAAAAACGTAACGCGCGTTCTGAACAACATTCCAATTGAAGACTTCCAGGGGGGCATAAATGAGCGGCAGAGTTGTTGGCAACGATGTATTAATGAAGGCAGGGGGGGGGGGGCTATTTCGAAGAATATTAAGTGTCGGTAGAACTATCTTCAAATAAACGAATTTTGTAGAATCAGTCTCATGAGCTACTGGACAGAGATAAGACCTTCTAACATGGTTAGGCATCAAATCAGAAAGCCCGGGAATTTTAAATGAACTTAAATTGTTAAGTAGCAGAATTGAAGAACATAGTCTAGGTTTTTTGCAAGGCAATCATCGATAGACATTTTATTTGACGAGAACACATTATCCCATTTATTTAGAATTTTGTTAATTCTTTAATATTTCTTCTGTCAAAGAATTTGTTTGACTTTTTAAAATATATAATTCTTTAATCTATTATAAAATATGCAACAATAAATTTATAAAATAATTTTTTTTATGTTTGAGACGTGTGTATGTGCTTATAGGATGCAGCAGATTTTTGGGCAAACGCTTAGTGCTTACAGAGAATTTCTATTTTTATACAACTAAGATAAGAGGAACATTAAACAGTGTGATGTCTGCATCACGTCACGATCATATTGTGAACGCGCTCTTCTCCCGACACCTAGCGTGAGAGAGAGTGTTAGGAACGCAGCCGAAAGCGGCGGCAGGTGGTACGCGGTTCTGTTAAAAATACATAGTAGTTATGTGCTGGGGGCACGGAAGTTTATAGTAGTATAGTTAAAGATTGCTTCATGGGATTCACTTCTTATTCTTTTGTGTTCAGTGTCGTCAAATGTTTTGTGATGTCATCTGTCATGTATCGTAAACTGTAAATAAACTTAATGTTTTTGTTAAAAAAGTGAGTGACAGCGTTGTATAACATACACGCAGGTGGGTACGCCGCGAACGGAAAATTCGGAACTCTGCGGAAAAAAATTATAGAAAACAAAAACGTGATTTTTATTCTTTTAACTGTTTAAAAAAAAATACCGAAAAATTGAAAATACTCCCCAATTTTACGTACAATTTATTTACTGTTTGCCAGGGGTGACTGTTTCGAATCCTCCAAAAATTTAAGGCATTCGGTTCCGAAAAAAAAAAAAAAAAATGGTTATCAATCCGAAAATTCAGACATAAAAAAATATCACTGAAAAATATTGCGAATTTTAAGAAATGGTCGCCGAGAAAACACCAATTTCGTCAAAGGACCGCGGAAAAAACGCCAATTTTATCAAAGAATCGCGAATTCATCAAAGAATCCC